>VDFB02026971.1:97787-560287 GCA_007258455.2 Sequoia sempervirens
ATCTTCAAGTGATAGTGAGTGAGCTGTTTGAGATTGCAGTTGAGGGTGCAATACCCAGTCTTAAAGGAAGTTAGCAAAGCAGTAAATGTGCAAGAAAATTGAATCGTACACAACAAACAATTCACAATGTTATCTTCCATAATACCTTGAGTTTGAAGACAAAAATATCATTGTATCTTCATGATGAAAGTGGTAACCTTAATGGCCAATCACTGGCAACCATGATTTTAAAACATGTTATTGTGCTTATGGAGGGAACATTTTAAGCAAGGCAGTGAGTGGTGGTTTGGAACAATGGCAGGTATGAAGGACTTGCTTGATATGCATACTATGCAGTCTAGCTTAAGACAACGTTCTTAGAAGAGATTGAAGGTGGATTATGGAACTCAAGGGTTACCATGAAAAGGATTAAAGCAAAGACTAAGATCTATTTAAAAGCCACAGTCATGAAGATATTAAAGATGTCACATGCAAAAACCTAGTAGCTGGAGTAATGAATATAGTGCCAAAGAGGATAGTGTGCTGGGGCAGATTTAGGAGATCTCCACATTATCTAATTATAGGGAAATACATCATTTATTTATTTTTTTAATTAAAAGAAATCATTCTAAACCCTATATAGGATACATTGATACTTCAAAAGCCTCTAAAGGAATTTGAGATTATGCAAATATATGTCAAGTAACATTCATAAGGTTTAGAAAATTTTGATCACTCTAAAATAGCCCATTAAACATGGGTTGTGCTTGAATGCACTACATAACTGATATAACACAACCACTCTGCATATCAACCAGAGTTATAGGCTCTTTATTGCAACAAGAGGTAATCACTCTTCGATCATGCTATAATTACATCCTAACCTATTAAACTTGAGACAACCTACATGCCTCCAATGATGATTGAAACCTACATTATACAACCTGAATTAACTACATCATATGAGTGCCACAATTTCTATCACAACATAGCCACATTAAACTTGGGTCACACATGAATGCATGCTGTATTTGTTATAGCACAATTGTACCACATGACCAATAGAGTTCTAGATCAGATAATTACAGTCACAAGAATATGTTCCTCGGTTGTGATCTTATAGTGATTCCACACAACAAAATCTGGACATGAAATTCTTAAAACCCTTAACCTCTAAAAATGAAATCTGATGAGATGTTGCTTTAAAATATGATTTTCAAACCTGGAACTACAAATCTGACTTCGCAATTGAATTTTGCAAAAAGACAATGACTACCCTCAACCTGGCGATATCTTCTTGAATTTTTTCTAATTTTTCCCAAGAAAATCATCCTTAGTTCTCCACAAACTGTCTCAAGTAGAGCAAAACACTATCGTAATAAACTAGGCAAGAACTCACTTTTCTTTATGTCGGCCACAATTTGATTTTTTTTAATTTTTCATGTTTGTCAAAAATTCAACAAAAATGATAGCTGACATTTCGACGAACCCTAGGTTTATCGAAATTTCAACGAACCCCAGGTTCGTCAAAATTTTGACGAACCCCAAGTTCGTCAAAATTTCAACGAACCCCAGATTCGTCAAAATTTCGACGAATGTCAGAGATAAACATTCAAAACATTGGAAATTACACATCAAATTTTACAAGCACTTGACGTACATCGAATTTACATATTTCGTTGCACAGTTTCATCATATTTTGCAGTCAAATGTATTAGTGACATTGTAGATGACCTGTTTGAACTAATCCTCTATGGCTTTTTTCCAATTCTTTCTCTTCTCCAGCTAATCAATATGGTCCTTGGAAAAAAATTGTGGCAACGCCGAGGATTTGGTTGGGAGCTCTTCTACTGATGACCATTGCTGAATATAGGCTGTCAAATCAGGAACCTGTGCTTTTAGTTCCTCCTTGGAAATATTATCCTTGCACATTTGATGCACGATGGTGGCAATGGACCCTTGGAGGTGATCAATTTTCTACTCTTGTGTGGCCATTCCTAGATCAAGGGTGGAGATATTATAGCTTAACCCCTCTTCATTCACCACTGGGGTGGCTATTTGCATGGTTCTAGATCTAGAGGTGTCCATTGTCAGCTAAGATCTAACCTTAGGTTTCTTCACTTTCTTCGTGCTTAATTGGGCTCGATCCAAGATGGCCTCCAGCGTCTCCCTTGGATCCTTTGAGCTTGGGTTTTTCTTTTCCAATTGTTTCTCAAGCCACTCAGGCACCTAAAATTCTTCCCTTGGTGATTCATGACATCCTTCTTCACAAATCTGTTTGATCTCCATTACCTTATCACTTAGAGCTTCTTGTTCTGTCCATCCTTCCTCCTCATCTAAATCCTGAATGAATACGGTCTCTTTCTGTGGGGACTTGGAAGTAGTGTGCTCATTGGGGTTGTCTTCCCCTTTAGCGGTTTTCTTTTATTTTTCTTCATCATGTTCATGCTCCTCAGTCTATTCCATTTTTTACCTCTTGTGAATTCCAGACTCTTCTTTGGGTTTACGTTCTTCTTTCTTTTCATCTTCCTCTTCTTACTCTCCTGAGAGAAGCATTCATTCATTATGTTTCAGGATTTCATCATGCTCCCTAGTTGGAGGTTGAGTACCTTCCTCCATTGCCTCTTCTTCTTTCTTTTTTTCCTCAGAAGGTTGCTTTTCTACCTCCTCTTTGACATTCTTTAACTATTTAGCTAACTCCTCCTTGAGGTCAACATCAAAGGTTTCAACAATATATTTGGTGCCAACATATTCTTCATCACCCTTAGAGGATTTTTTCTCTTCACCCTCGCACACCACCTCATCAATTAGCAGGTGTTGGAACTCAGGATGCTCATGGTAGTCATCCACTTCCTCCTCGATCTCCTTTGTGGCTTCCTTCTCTTGTCTCTACAACTCCTCAGATATTTCCATTGTGTCCATTTTTGGTGGTTCAGTTAGAGGAGTGGAGGCGGGAATATTAGCAAGAATATGTGCCAAGGAAGCCTGAATAGTTGGGTTCATCAGTACTCCTGTCAACTCTATGGGAATGTTCTGCATATGCTGGGAGAATGCCTATGGAAGCAATAGAGTGGGCATTGGTATCATTGCTGCTGTTAGGGGAAGTGATGTTGTCAGAGACAATGAAAGTAGAGGAAAGCAAAGAGGTGGTGGTAGAAGAAGAGTCTATTACCATTACTTGTGTCATTAGCAGGGTGGAGGCAAGGTGAACTAAGATGTCCATCATAGGCAGGGAAGTAGCAACCATTGCCTAAGATGTAGCAATGATAGAAACATTAGTGTTAGCTAGTGGAGAATTTAGCTACTCGACCTCTATTTCCTCTCCTTCATTTAGAGGGTCTTCCCAGATGGTATCAAGACCTCCCGATGTCTTCTATTTCTTGGAGGATTCACCCTCCAAATATTTTTCTTGAGTATACTTTGGGATTGGGCTAACTTTCAACCGCTTCTTTCCTCTTCCTTGATTTGGTGTTTGGAGGAGACTTTGAGGTCTCTCGAGTAGTTGTCCCACTGTCAGTTTCACTTGTAGGCTCTTCCTCGAGCTCCTTGTAGGTCAAAGTGACCCCTTGTTGCTTCAATTAGGAAATTTTCCTATTAATCCACTCTTTTGTTCTAGCCTCAACGGGCTTTGTCAGAATATTGAGGTCATCAACCTCTTGCTCATCCTAGTCAATTAGTGGTAGCGGTAGGTTGGCAACTGCATTATTCTGAGGATCCATCAGTATGTTTTCGTCTTCTACTACCTGATTTGGTACAAGGAACAGGTTGACCCTCTTCACAAAATACACAGTAATGCGCAAGTAGTGCCTCACTGAAACTTCATTGTCATCTTTGCAATTGGCCCAAAAATATTCAACATGATGAAAATGGGTGTACTCAACTGTGACCATCTTCTTCAGTTTACCATAAGGGTCCATTCATAGTCGGGCAGTGTGGAACCTCAAGTTATATTCCACAAGTTCCTTATCTGAATAATCTACACGAGAGGTGTGGAGTTCATATAGCCCTTGGACAGAGAGGGGATAAGGAGTCCCTACCTTGTTTTTGCTACTCAGGAGGGCGTGTGCATGCCACAGTTGCCGAGAGATTTCTAATAATATTATCCAGTCATTTGGATACCAGGACAACTTGTATGGTTTCTCTGAAAAGCCTTTAGCATGAATGTAGGTAAACTTTGGAAATTCAATGAATAAGAAGGAAAATTTTAAAATGAAGGTATTCACACTATGGGAGACTCTTCTTTCAAAGTCAACCCTGAGCAATCTGATGATGTGGCCTATGAAGGTGTCGTTAACGCAACAATAATCCCTCTTAAAAATTTTGAACTGCAATTGAGGTTACCTTTCATAAACCTTTAACTCTCTACCTGGTTCCCCATTAGTAGCTCTGAATAAGCCTATGTATTATGTCTTATCAACCAAAAAATAAACGAGGTAAGAGGTCATGTAGAACCGAGAGGTCTTCTTCATAGCCATAAATTGCTTATGGAAGCAATCACTAATTATTCCTGCCTAGTAGAACTTAGTTTTACCCCAAAGGATCTCTTCCATGAAATATACCATCCAATCTTGGAACTAGGTCATAGTTGGGAGGCCCATGACTCTACTCAACAAGGTCACCAAGTCATGGTAGTCCTCATAAAATTCACTATGGAAGAGCTCATGTGGAATCTTAGCTACACTACCCCTCTTTTCTTTCAACCAATGTTGTTTGATAAGCCTTTTACATTTAAGAGGGCCTTCATCTGACATTGCCTTTCCATACTCTATGGATGCTTCCTCCATCTCCCTGAAGATAGGGATATGAAAAGTCTTTATTATTGACTTGGCAGACATGTCAGCCAAATTTTTTTTGTCTCTGTCCACAATGGTTCTGGTCTCTGGCTGATATGCCTCCCTACAGGCCATCACTAGTTTAGGGGCAATAAGAGTAGGAGGGAAGCCTGCAACTTTGGCCAATAGACTACTTTTGATCCTTCTCACACTTTTGGTTGTAGGGTTGATCCAGAATATCTACTTTAATTCATCGACTACTTGTCTGATGTTTGTGTCTGAGACCTCCTTCCAGGTTGAGTTGACCTTAGAGTTGAGAGGTTCCCCTTGGAACTTGTATTTCATCTGATCCTTGTCTTCTTTACCTCGAGGTGATTTTTTTGTTTTCTTTCCTTTGTACTTCTCTACGGCCACCTCCGAGGGTCCTACACTTGATTCCATAAATCTTGTGGGCAAGAGAGAGGTAAGCACGTTCAAACATAAAAAATATGGGAAAGTTAGCCAAATCTTACAAAACGATGTTATATCAGATAATCCATCCTATAAGAATCCTAACATATCTTCCAGATTGGCATTAAAATTTTATAGGAAGGAGTTTGAGCAATTCGGGACTAGGGAATTAGACTTCCCTAGGCTAATGGCTATTTGAGGTCTGTTGTTAAAATGAAACTCACCAGATGGCGGTCTACAGGTGGAGTTTTGTCGAGTGGGACCTGTGACTCTGGAAGGCAGTGGCATCACTTAGTTTTCTTTTGGGTATTTTGGGTTGGAAAGAGCTCAAGGCTGCTAGGTCATCGTCATTTGAAATGGCAGAAGCCACACAGCAGCCCGACAGGAGCAACGCACCGAACCGGGTCTGAATGAAGATGGGGCCACAATGTTCACCTCATTGTTTGGAGAACACAAAGTCAATATAGAGGTCAACTTCGAGTGGCAGAAGGACGCAAATAGTTTTCCGTTTAGTAGGGCAGGGTAAGGATGGTGTCCTGAAGGCAGCGGCCCGACAGAAGAAACCCACTGAAGGTTCATCACTTAATCATTTTCATTTTGCATTTTGGTGGTGTTGGCAAGGTCAGGACTAGAAAGGTGGAATGTCATCCCTCAAAAGTTATTTGAGACCGTGATCTCACTGCGGCGGCTCGTGGATGGAAGTCCGTGAGTTGGGGCTCGAAAAGATGTTGTCACTTAGTCACTTCTAGGTTCAAAAGAAGTTGCACAACAATGGAAGTAACGGGACCCGACGGTTGGATGGACGGGTTGTCAAAGCCATTCAAGAGGGAAAATCACCAACGGAACTCCACTCGTGGAATTCCATGAGGTGGGACCTGAGACAGGCCGTCACTTAAGATTTTACAAGGGTGAGCTTGTGGGTGATCAGATGGATGGGACCCGAGCACCTGAAAGTCAGGATCTGAAAGCTATTTGGAAAGACAGATCATGAGTCACATTTTTCTTTTCTTTTCTTTCTTTCAATACTTCTTTTAACACTTTCTTCTTTCTCTCAACTGTGTAAGCATTGAAGCCTACTATGGGTTTGGGAACCACAGTGTGTTGTGTAGTTTTTCACACACATGCCCCGCTGAAAGCAGGGACCCTCTTTTGCTTTCATTCCTAGTAGTTTGGACCTTTTATCTTAAGTATTTACCTTTCTTTGGCATGAGCTTGAATGTTTATCTTACCTACATTGGTGGTCCCTCTGTGATATTGATTCAAAATCGCATGTTGTAGACTCATTTCAGGTTTTTCACTATTCTCAGGAAAATCCTCTCTTGGCATAATTCCCCAGACACTCTGAAAACCCAGTGCTGGCTGCTTTGCACTATGATCTAGAAATTTCAGGACCTCACAAAATTTCATGTCGGTCAGATTTCTTTGAATATCTGTCATCCTATCGAATTCCAGAGTTTTGTTCATGGTTGTCTTGTCGAATGCATTAATGCTCATTTGTATGGTTTTTGCGGTAGGTATTTAATCAATTTTGGGGAGTTTTGTGACATTAAGTCTTTATCATTTTCTTTATATTGATCTGAGGTGCTTAATCTAGAGTGCTTGGTTGGATTTGGCATGTTCTATTTGTTAATTCTTGGATTTGGTGGTGATTTTCCTAGGCATCATCAATTGTCTACTAGGGCACTAAAGATTGTTACCTGTCGTTGCTATAATCGAGTCTCACTTCATCAACGGTATGTAATCATTTCCCTTACTTTTGATTGTTGAATGTAAATGATTCTTTGGCATCTTGAGTGTGCTTAGAGTCCAAATTTTTGCATGTTTGGGGCATTGAACATCTTGAAGCTAGGGTTGCTCGGTTTTGTTAGATTAACGATCTCAAGCGAGTTTATGAGCTTGTATTTTGGTTTCATCATGAGGTAGCTTGCTTTTGTAGGCCATAAGGAACTTTTTGAGAACCTATCAATTGAGTAAGCTGAGCCCAAGCTTGTCTTGTGTATTCATGGATAAATTTTAGGGTTTCAGGCTTAGGGCATCACCAATCCCTATCAATTTTCTTCAAAATAAGTCTCGAATTTAAAGATGATTTGTAAGAGGTTCAAATTGTGCTAGTTTTAGGCCCAAGGTCCTCAAATTTGTGATCGTTCGATCAATTTGAGTAAAATTTGTGAGAAAAAATTGACATTTGGTATTTCAAAGTCTTTGTGGAATTCCTTAACAGTCAGAATTCCCCAATTTTCCATTTTCTTTTCATTTTCCTAAAGTGTGCAATAATCTAGAGTTTTTCCTACTTTGCATATTTCCGTTCCCTCAGGATTTTCCCATAATTTCTTTCATCCCTTTATTTTCCCAGAATTCATAGACTGTTGTTATTTTTGTGGATTTCTGTCCTAGGTGGAATTCCCCTAAACTTCGCTGAAAATGAAGAACCAAGAGGTAGCATGGTTTATGAGCTAGTGACTACACATTATATGATTGATTTGAGTTTATTTAAAGATGTGTCATGCTGATTCTTAGTTAATGAAAGTTGATTAAAGGATTATTGGAAGCTTGTTTTTTTTATTTCGTTGGAATCCGTCTAGTTGGGGAATTTCTGAAGTTCCTCTTTGGCATGGATTCCGCGAGAGGACTAAAAACCCGAACTTTGATATGATCAATTCTTATGAGGTTTTAGAAAGTTTTTCTTATCATGGGACTTATATTGAGGTTGAATATGCCATTTGTGATTAATTAACTTGGGTTTCATGTGATCTTTATTATGGTTTCTTTGTTGGATGCAGGCTGAATCAAGTAAGGTAGTGACAAGTGGAACCAAGGGTAGAGTAATGAATCCAGGTGTAGAGGGGTCTTTTGTTTTTGAGGCAGAAAGAATCAAAATGGATATAAAGAGAAAAATCCTTGAGAGAAAGCTAAATTCCATTTGGTTAGAGGTAACTGATACAAACGTTGGATTGTGTGATTACGAAGAGTTTAAAACAATGATGGTAGCACAAGACCTTCCTTTGCTGGCTAGAAGAATATTGGAATCAGGGTTGGCACATGTAACTGGATTCCCTCTTACAATGTAGTGTTATGAATTGGTGCTCGAGTGTGCTAGACACTATGACAGGGGTACACAAAGGATAGTTGGTCCCCAAGGGAGAATTGTGGAAAATCTAAATCTTGTGTCTATAGCTCAAACCTTTGACATGCCAGACAGGTCTCATGTGGTGGATTTTGATATGGATGTAGCAAAGAAGTTTTATGAGGATGATACCATCAAGTTTAAACAAGTTATCAATTCCTAGCTGGAGAAACCTAAGTCCCACTTTTCTAAGCTACCCAAGCAGCTATTTAGAGCTAAATTTAAGAAGGAATACTATGATGTTATCACCCTTCTTAGTAGGGTGGTAGGGTTGAAGAGTGTAGGAGTGTTTGAAAATTGGATGATTCATGTCATTGTGAGGATGGAACAAAAAACTAACTACCACTGGACAGGCATCATAAGTGCCATGATTCATGAACATATGTGTAATGTCCTATAGAAAAATACCTTCACAATGACCTCCTACTTGGTTTATGCTCTTGCAAAATTCCATCCATACAATGGACTAAGTACAAGAGGTGTGTTTGGGCAAGATGTAATTTATGAGGTCTATCCACAACTACACCTAGGTAATTCAAGCTATAGGAGGGTGAATGAGGCATTTACCATGTACATCACTAGGTTGCTCCAAGATGCAAAGCATGTGAGAATATTTGTTAATGCTAAGGAGTTAATCAAAAGGTATGGAGCTTGGTTCATACAGTTTCCCACCTTTTCATATATAAGGATAGATGGTTGTCAGAGGGATCCATATAGACTTCCTAGGTATCCCATAGATCACATTGTACTTCTAGAAGTCACAAGGAAAATATGTGATTTTGATGCAATTGTGAAAAAGGATAAACATAAGACTAGATTCAGTGGTGATTTTCCTCTAAGGATAGGTAGTAGTGAGGCATGCCCTTCTATTAATTCAGCCTATGCCTCTAAAGAATAAATGAGTACTCTAGGGTTATCCTTTCATTCCAATAGATCTAGGTTTGATAGGACTGGTGAAGCACAGACGAAGGCCAGCAGGGAATATAGTCATAAAGATGATATAGAGGACTATTGGGCCAATTTCAATGAATTTGAGATCAGTAGGAAGAATTTTTCCAGGCTTCTAGTGAACTTAGTCCAACTATATAATGTGAAGGCCATTCCAGATCAAGTTGAAGATGATGGGGATTTGATTTTGGGCCATGATTATGAGGTTGTGAAGAATAAACCAGTAGGAGAAGTAGACTAGCTAGAAGAAGAGAAAAGAGAGCTAGAACAAATTATGACTCCAGTGATTAAGTATACAAAGCTATGGCTCAAGCATAAGATGTGGGAACTAGAAAGTGAAGATGTGCAATGCACCTAAGATCTAATGAGAGACTTGGAGTCTCATTCCAATTCTGAGGAGTTAGTTGAACAAGATCCTAAGGGTAATGGTAAGATGAGCTCTCCTTTTAAGATTAAGATTAAAGATGTTCAAACGGAGGAAGTACAAGAGGAAAAAAAACAAAGAAAGCCCATTGCAAAGAAAAGGAAGCACATTTCAAGGACCAAGAAGTCAAAAAAAAGATGAAGTTGAAAAGGAAGATAAAGAAGTTAGTGTTTATGTGCCTAAGAGAAGAAGGATAGTAAGATTGTCATAGAGGGAAAAGGAAAGCTCTAAGGCAAGGGAGGAGGTTAGTCCACCACATTTATTGAGCTCAGGAGAAAGAAAACATGTATATACAAGAAGATCGAGAACTCCTCCCAAGAATAGTGTGCCAAGGAAGGATGCTCCTTCAGTTACCCCTGTTGCTGAACAACATGATAATATTCCTCCTTACCATGAAGCTCACAATGCACCAGGTGAATCCAAGGAGGCATAAAGTCATCAAGATCCAGAAGGGGAATAATTTCAATAAGGTGAGCTCTATAGTGCTGAGGAAAAAATAGAGAAGGTGTTACAGTCTCCCTTGGTAACTTATGAGGATTCACCTATTAGAAGTGAAGAAGATAGACCTCCTCATAGAGGGGAAATTCCAGTGAGGACTCCATCACCAGTCCATGAAGAAGAAGAGCATGATAAAGGAAAAGAAGATAAAGCTGAGGAGATTTTTGAGAAATAGGATTTGAGGAAAGATACACCCAGGGATCAATGGGATGAAGTTGGACAAAGCAAAGTACAATCAACATCTACCATTCTAGGTTGGTTGGATAAGGAATTAAAGAATAAATAGATTCTTGTAGATGACACTCCTCCCAATTGGGATGAGTTATTCACAAATATAGGAAAGGGTAAAGGAAAGAAGAAATCCAGGTTCATCTCCAAGATTGAGAGAGATGAAGCAAATAACAAGGCAGTTCACATTGCTACTCCTACTCCTGATAAGAATAGGGATGATGTGGTTGGTAGTGATTACACTATGCAAACTATCAATCTAGGGCCTACTTCCTTTGATCAAGAGATTGAAGAGTATGAAGGATCTAGTGTTGTGATCTTGGGTAAGTTGAGGAAAGAAGTATAGACCAAGCAGGAATTGAAGAAGGGAAATGATAAACTCAAGATATATCTGCAAGATTTTATGAAACCCTTGTAGTCCATTAGGTCCTCATCATCTATTGCAAGCTTCCTGCCACAAGAAACAATATTAGAGTTGGAAAGAATGAAAAGCACCACACATGCTACAATTGGTTGGTTACAAGGAGTCCAAATCAAGGGAGATGATGCTATCAAGGACATTCTTTCAACTGGAGGAGATGCAATGAGATCAATCAATTGGCTAAGGAATGTGCTAGCTCAGGATGAGGAAGATGTGGATCTCCTATTGCAAAAGATTAAAACCATCATGGAATATATTGAGGAAAAATTAGTAAGTCATAGAATTCTTCCTTCCTCCAAAGCTGCAGAACCTTGGTAGTGGTTTGAAGTTCTGCAAATAAGACAAAAAGTTTTAAAGGTGTATAAACAGGGGAAACAAATTGAGGACACCCTGACTGAAATCTACAACAAGTGCATTTCCTTCTTTGAGGTGATGACAAGGAGAAAGAGATTTGTGCCAAAACATCTTATCTTAGAGTAGTTGAGAAGATGGTGGTTGGATATGTATTCTCCAGTCAAGGAAGATCCAGTCACTAAACATCAGTTGGATGATGTAGCTACTTACATTGCAGTGATTGATAAATATCAAACCAGTAAGGTAGATTGGGATAAAATGGTAAAACAATCAAGCGATGATATCAAGTCCATTGAGAGGAGAGTTAAAATTTTACTTATGCCTCCTGTGGCTGAATTGGACAAGGTATTTTTGATGGTGCAGGATAAGATGGAGCACGCTAAGGATAAAGGGGGAATTAGTTAATGCAATGCTACATCAAAATTTGTGTTTCCCCATTATTTCCTTTCTCCTTCACATGCATTGGTCCATATTACGTTGGAAATCTCAGGCCGACCTAGATGGAGTACATGCATTTAATGCATATTTTATTTTATTTTGAATTCCTCTTGGTTGACTTGTTTTGTGGCCATTCATTATTGTAAACCCTAGTTAGGCTGACATATCTTGGGGGGTTTCTATAAATATGGCATCTTGCCTCATTTGTAAGGGCTAGATAGTTTTGATATTGGAGCGAAGTAAGCAATATAGCAAGAGTTAGAGTTAGGAGTTAGTCTTATTTTCAAGCAAGCAAGTGTTGTAACAAAATACTAGAATTGTTGCTACTTTGGGTAATTTAATGCAAGTGAAGACATTGTGATTTTGTGCCTTTCTTGTGTTGAGTTTTATCTGGCATGGTTTTTGTTATTCTATCTTTGGAAGTTGCGTAATTTTATTTGATAGATGTGCTAGGCTTAATGCTAGAAGAATTGATAGTGTTTATGATTTGATACTTGAGGTGTTGCAACAATCTCTAGTCCATACTTTTTGTAGCTAGTTGATTGTTAGTTGCTTTGTAAAGTTAGCCTAGACTTTAAATTCACTGTGCTTAGTTCAATTTTGGATGTTTGCTCATTTCGATTGTAATAGGGTTGTCTTGAATGAATGTTCATGATTTGAAAAATCTTTAATGCTTTAGAAGATTGCACTATTTATGTAAGATTGCAGATTTATTTGGGTCAAGCAGAAATCAGTTTCTGAGGGATTGGTTCATTTCAAGTGTTTCATCATTTGCATTGTTAATCTTAGATTTAGTGTTAAATTTAAGAATCTCTCTAAAACATATCTCTTTTTCTCTTTCTTTTATCATTTGGGTTAGATTTAGGATTGGAAGTATCACCATATTGCTAGATTTGATAAATTTAAGGATTTAGTATTTTCGTGTAGTAAGGTCCCTTTGTAATTACTAGCATTTTCACATTTATCACTGAGTTGTTTATGCATTGTCATGACCTAACATTAGAGACCTTGGGGTTATCTCTTGAGGCTTGTTGATAGGGATTTTACTTTCAAGAGAGATAGGATACTTGTATCTTGTCCGAGTTGTGTAGAAAACACCATCAACACAGTGATCACTGGAGCGGACTTGAGAGTTTTTGCTTGATAAGTCGTCATAACAATTGTTGTACAACTGTTTGGAAATAATTAATGTGTGTTTTGTGCTGGATTTGAGAAGAATTTAAAAAGAGGAGTCAACCAAGGGTCAGGTTCTAAGTCAAAGTTCAAATGAGGAAGCCATTTCATGGTGGCTATTAGAGACCAATAGTTGAGAGTGAATATTTAGCCAAAGAACACTAAGAGTGGGCAGCAAAGTGAACTGTTCATTGAATGAGCACGACCACTGCAGCAGAAATGAAGAACACCCCCACCAAAAAAACCCAGCCAGGAAATGAACAAAAACAAAGCAATGCAAAGCAGCAACACAAAAGAAAACCAAAAGAATCTTAAACTAACCTACACAAGTATTTATAGGAACAACTCCAAAAGAGCTCAGGCTTGGAAGTAATACTTTAGGTGCTACCCATTGATAGGCAACAAGACATCTTCACCAGTTAAGGTCTTTAGGTGGAAAGCATTGTCTCCAATATTTTCAACAATCTAAAAGGGGCCAAGCTAGAGCTTGTTGAATTTTTCATGTCCCCCTTTCTTCTCATGGGCCTTGTCCCAACATAGGACTAGATCAACAATTCTAAAGGCCTTGATTTTTTTCTCATCGATCGAACCATCTCTTAACCATGCCTTAATGTTTGGTGAAATTTTCAATAGCTCAGTCACGCACTTCTTCTAAGTGCAGTAGCTCAGCCAAGCGAGCTTCTCTGTGATCCCCTTCTTCGTAAAAGTCATTGATGAATTGGAGAGTGGGAATTTTTAGGTGAATTGGGAATATATGTTCTAAGTTGTAAGCAAGATGGAATGGGAAATCACCAAGGGTAGCCTTGTGGTGCGTGTGATTTTCCCAAAGGGAAAAATAGAGTTAGGTATACTAGTCCTTGGAATTCCTATCAAGAAAATTTTCAATCACAGTGATGAGGTTCTTGTTAGTTGATTTTGTGAGGCCATTGCCTTGGGGGTAGTAGTTGGATGAGAATTTGAGGGTGATTCCACAATCAAAGGCCTAAATAGCAAACCTAAGTGAGGAGAATGTAGGTCCATTATCACACACTAATGCATGTGATCAACAAAAATGATTCAAAAAAAAACTTTTAAGAAAATTTGTAACTAACTCTATTGTGCATTGCCTACATGCAATAGCTTCTATCCATCTAGTAAAATAATTGGAAGTAGTTAGAATGTACCTTTGTCTTACAAATGATGGTAGGCTTACTAGTCCAATGAAGTCAAGACCCCACTGCATGAACAGTCTCACCTCCAAAACTAGTTGCAACAGGACAACAATGTTCTTTTCTCTGGTTGTGGTGGTCTAGCAGACATGGCACATGCGAACATGGTTGTGGGAATCCTTGAAGATTGTTGGTGAATAGTAATCTACTCATTGGATCTGATGAGTAGTTGAGGGGCCAAATTGATGACCCATGCCAAATTTGTCATGAAGTTCCTTTAAGACATGGTCCGATTCTTCCTTGCCAAGGCTTCTCAAATAGACACCTTCGTGATTCCTCTTGTATAGTATAGATCCCTACAACATATAGCTACTACTTTTCAGATGAAGAGCATGTTTTTTGGACTCCCTTCAAGCGGGGTGGGTACTTTTGGTTTAGCAAATAGTAGACGATGTCATCATACCATTCCTTTGGGGAAATGTCCTCAAGCTATTACTGTTGTACTTAAGGTCAGGTCCTACCTCAGCTGTTGTCTCAGCTATGGTTTGGGTGAGTGCCTATCCTTGTACCAACTTTATTAGCTGAATTTCCATGTCATATTCTTGTTGCAGAGTAACCCACTTGGCTCTTTGTTCTCCCATCTCATTTTGCATGAGCAGTGTCTTCACTGCTAGGTCAAGGACAATTGCGAACACCTTATTTTGTAGGATGTAATGTCTGAACTTCATAACTCCTCGGACAAGAGAATAAGATTACTTTTCCACATTGTGGTATCTTAGTTGAACATATTTCAAGGGAGCGCTCATGAAGGCGACTGGGTGCTCATTTTCATCATTACCCTTCTGGGTTAAAATGATGGCACACAAGTGATCTAAAGAAAATGAGTAGATGTAGAATGGATTCAGATAGTCTAGGATGACTAGAACAGTTGCCTCAATAATTTCTTTCTTAATTTCTTCAAAGGGTTTCTTTGCTTCCAGAGTCCACTCAATCTTAACATCTTGTATTATCATGGTGTTGAGCGGCTTGACAATTTCAGCAAAGTTTGTGATGAACTTCCTAACGAAATTGATCTTTCTGAAGAAAGATTTCATTTTTTTCTTGCTACCTGGTAGCTAGATCTTCAACATGGATCAGATATGCTCGGGATCTATAAAAATTCCTCGCTTTGAAATAATGTTCCCAAGTAACTTGCCTTCTGTGACTATGAAGATTCATTTCTTTGGATTAAGGGAAACCTCAAATTCTCGGAACCTCTAAAATACTTTGCATAGATCGGAGACATGATCACTTCACTTCTTCAAAAACATGGTCAAATCATCCATGTAGATGATTATGCACTTTCCAATCAGATCTTTAAAGGCTATGTCCAGTGCATGTTGAAAGGTGGTGCTGGCGTTGATGATCCCAAATGGCATTCTTTTGTATGCAAAGGTGCACCACTTGGCGGTAAAGGCTGTTTTGTGTTGGCCTTCATATTGTACCATGACTTGTTGTACACAGAGTACCCATAGAGGAAGGACATCATCTGTGAGCCATTAAGAATTTGCAATACCTCATCCAATGAAGGCACTAGATAGTTGTCCTTCTCCAAAGCTCTATTCAAATTGTAGAAGTCTGCGCATAATATGATTTCTCCATTCTTTTTCCTAATCGGGACCAAATTAGCCACCCACATGGAGTGCTTGAGTAGAAAGATGATTCTGGCTAAAAGTAGTTTCTACACTTCCTTATAAATGATATGCTCCAACAAGGCATTGTCTTTGTTGGAATGACCATAAATCAAGTTTGAGAGGGATGGTATGTGTGATGATAGAGGTATCATAGGTTTTCAAATCTTCATAGCTCCATGCTACCACATCATGATACTTCCACAAGGCATCAACAATTGCTTTCTTTTCTTCTATAGTACATACCTTTCCAATGAACACATTTTTGACTTCCTCGGTTGTTCTAAGGTTGTGGGTGTCACACTAGTTGCTTATGGATTCCCTCTTTGCTTGCTGATCTTGATCTTTGATTTGATCTAGGTAAAATATGCACTCAGGATAAACCATACCTTTGGGGATCATATTGGTTTTGAGGTTAATGACCCCTTCTATGTCTAATTCAACTTCTTCTAGATCAGCTTCATCAATTATTTTGGTGGAAAACACATCAGAACTTGTGATGAACTCAAGGATGTGTTTATCATCATTGAATACCTAGAAATGAGTGACATTGTTTGGGATAGATGGGGTTGAGGTCAACTCAACAGTGAATCTCTTGAGTCCAGACAAAGACAGGGGTTGCAACATGTTGGCCGCTTGAGCCAAAGTATCAACACTATGATTCTTAGAACATGAGATCAACTGTATGTTAAATGCATCTAGACTCCCTAAGAGATCCTAGACTCTATGCCTATAGTTTTCAAGCCTTCCATTGTGGCATGAGTACAATTTTCTTACTTGTTTGACCACTAATTCTAAATCACCAAAAACTTGTAGCATTTTAACATTTTTCCTTCAAGCCATTAAATGACCATGGACCAAAGCTTCATACTCTACTACATTATTGGTGCAATAAAATTGAAGCCTATGGGTAGCAAAATAGGTCTTACCCATGGGGCTGATGAGTTTGAACCTGGCTATAGCTCCTTTCTTGGACTTGGATCCATCGAAGCATAGCATCTAGAACCTGGAAGGTTCTTTGATGCCAGGGCCGATGATGCTTTGATTCCTTTTAGGTTGTGTGCTTGTATCTACAACCTTTGAAGTAGGCTTTGGTTTAACATGATTAGGGGTAGGCTTCCTTGTTGGCATCTCCTTTTGAGGAGCAACTAATTTTTTGATATGGTCCACTATTTTTTGTCACAAGCAACATTCGAACTTGGAGTGGGCCATGTTTTGAACTCTCTATTTGCTTGGAAGCAAGAGGTCTTGGTAGTCCATCCTTGCTCCCAGACTAAGTGGATCTTGTACACACTTCTCCATAAAGTCTTGGAATCCATCCAAGAGTTCTAAATTATTGTCTTCATAAGGCTCTTCACCTTCTGATTCCAGTAACATTTTTGTGCTTTGAGGTGCGTGAACCAAATTAGTTGGTGGGTTGCATTGCACCAGGAAGAACTCTGTAGCTAGTTCTTCTTCTTGAGGCTCCGCTTCTTCCTAATAAGCAAAGGGACAATAATTTCCTTGCTCTGTTTCATAAAACAATACCTCATTGATGTTGTTGTACACTATGATCATGAACTTCATGTGCGGCTTTTGATCTATTTGAATATAGTTAGGAAGCCCCTTCCATGGTATCCATATGTGAGAGAAAGTAGTTGCAGCATACCCATTCAAAGCATAGGTGAAGTCCCATCCCAAGATAATTCCATATGTGTCAGGAATGTTGATAACTTGCTGCACCCTATGATCTATAGCAATTTGGATTGGGATACGATTAATCTCCCCAATGATGTTAACCTCAGTTTTGTCTAGTTGAGTCACTTTTATTCTAGAATGCATGGGGGAAAAATTGAGGAATTTACACATTGCCAGAGGCATGACATTGGTTGATGCTCCTGATTCAATTAGACAGTTGTGTAAATTCTTCCCAAATATTCTAATTGTACTAAGGAAGGGTGGTTTTTCAAATTTTTGTTGGAAGAGACCCATAGGTACATCCACCTAGGCCACCTAACCCTTGTCCTTTTCATTTATCTTTTCCTTGGATTGCCCTGGAGTCTGCCCTTTAGTGAGATGTTTTCCAGCTTGCTGGTTGATGGGAGCATCCTTTCTACCTAGGATTTCCTAGATTACGGGCTCCTGTCGAGGTTTTCAAAGGTGACTCTCTTGGTAGCTAGTTATTGTGTTTTCTTGGAGGAGGGGGTTCCATTAATTACCCTAAAAAAAGCATACCTAACTACAAGAACCTTGAGCAACTCAAAGGCAAACAACTTGATTTTAACTTTCTTAAATTCTTCAATAAAATATTCCCCCATTTGTTCAATTTCGGGTTCAAAGGATCTACCTATGGATGAGCTAGTGGGTTGGCCTTGCGTTTGATTTGGTTGTTGTTCAAGTATTTCTTGGGAACGTGGGGATAGTTAGGGGTGTTGCTAGCATTGGGGTCAGGTGGGGTACTAAAGTTATTGGGTGGGACGAAAGTAGTGAACGGTCCCCCTACTTGTCGATTCCTTAAGAAATATGGAGATATTCTTTTGTGAAACATTTGCACTTCATCCTCACAAAATTCCTCTTCATCTAGTGGACTAGTATCTATTGAAGTAAAGAGCTGAGACAAAGTTTCTTCATTACTTACCTCTTTTACTTCTTTGTTTTTGGAAGAAGTGGTCTCGATCTCGGGCTCGTTGCTCTCGCTCCATGGGAATGGGACCTGATTAACCACAAGATAGGAGGAATTGTAAGGGTTGGATAGAACTATGTCTCTGTAGTTCGCACTCTCAACAATGTTTTGGGCCTCCACTTGAAAGAATTTTGTGACTGTCTTGGGGTAGTCCAACTCGGAATGCCTGCTTGTCTTATGAATTTGGTACCATCTAGATAAAGTAACCTTGGTGAGGTACAGTCCACTGGTTGTATTTTCCCTACTGGAAGGATGATCAAGGGGAGTGGGAACACCTCCATTATTGGGCCTTGTATTTCATGTTCAGTTCTATCTCTGGGAGGGTCTTCTTTCAAAGTTTTGATTAGAATTATGCCCTCGTTCATAGTTCTATCTGGAGGAGGTACTTGCTTCACAGTTATCCCACTTATCTCGATTGTCTCAATTGAGATTAGCTTGAATACTATGCTAGGAAGCTTGCAGCTAACTGTTCTAATTTCTCAGGTGTGTCATCTCTATGGATATCTTTTAGATCATCTTCATCAGCTCATCTAATAGATATTTCTCTGTATTTCTTGGCTGTGGCATCTGATTCTGGAGGAAGACGGGCTATGCCATCGACTGATTTTGATGAGCAGGCAAGAATTTGAGCCCCTGTAGGTATGTTGGTGCTTGCGGTAGTTATACATAGGCCTGTTGTTGCTAAGGTTGCAAGTAATGAGGCACTGGGGGCACTTGGTTCATGGGATGCTCAAGATGAGGCACTATAGGTACCTGTGGTACTTGATTCATTAGGGGAATCTAATTTTGGAATGCTTGAGTAAGTCCTTGAATTTGTAGAGGATGGGAAGCCTTTCCTAAGGAGGGCAATGGACTAGAATTTTTTTGACCCAATTCAGTGCTGGCAATAACTACCTTAGCGTAAGCATCTACTAATCAAGTTGGAGCTAGTCACATTCACTTTACCAATGCAGCTGTGAGGTTGTCCAATGCTACATAATAGACTGGCAAGGAAACAACATCATTGAGCACATAAGGGACTTGAAACCTTGTATAGGCTCGATGGAATCGATCGTTGGAGGAGTTGATCAGCTCATTTCCTTCCCTACAAACTGATATGAATTTTTGATAGAGCTCTGAAGGGTTGATCAAGATCTTGAACTTCTACAAGAAGGAATTCATCATCAAATCCCAAGATGTGATCGACCCTACCAACAAGTTAATATACCAATAGAAAGATTCTTCCCCCAAAAAATAAGGGAAAATCCTACATGCAACATCTTCCTGATCAATCTGCATGTCTTTCAATGTTGTTTGGAATATCTTGATGTGCTCCTCAGTTGTCCTCTGTGGATCCCGAGGATTGATCTTCTTAAAAAATCTCTCTAGGTGTTTAGGCATATCATTGTAAGCATTAAAGAACAACAGGGAGGGATTACTCCCTAGCCAAGCCATTTTTGGAGGTGGGGGTGGTATTTTTTATTGAATAGTAACTTGGGACTGCACTAGGGTAGCAGCAGTTGGAACTGTGCCTTGGAACAGGGGAGGGGGTAGTGCCTCGGCTATGGGAAGCAAGTGGTGGGAAAGTTGTGTGGTACAACTAAAGGGAAGGGAGGGAGGTGAAGGAAGTTTGTTGAGTATGGGGTGAATGGAAGGAGAAAGGAGGTGCAAGTAAAGGTGAAGTGGGTGGATCGAAGGAGGAAGAAGAGGTTGTGTCCCCTCTTTTAATTCTTCTAGCCCTTGTAGGGGTTGCAATTCTTGAAATTCCCCTTCATTTGGAGTACACCTGAAAACTCTTTGGGACCTCTCAGGGGAGAGTGAATCATCTTTATCCAGCTTATCTCAAATTCCCACCTTCTAGTGCTAGTTATGTTGATGTGTTATTTATGAACTTCTCAACATAGGCAGTGCGTAGGTGTACTACCTCTCTTGAAAGGCAATTTCCAATGAGTTGCTAAAAATCACCCCAAGGTCTCTCGAGTGTTAGGTCATGACTTGCATGGAATTTCTCAATTGGTTCGATGTGTTTTTGCTGGTAATCATAGGTTAGACTTACGGAGTTAAGCTAGAGGGAAGGTGAATCTTAAAATAGAGTTATTGAGATGGGGAAGTTCGTGTGCAATTGCTACAGGTTCAAACAACGGTCGTGAACTCCTTTTTCAACTTGATATTTGGCTTTACAATGTGCAATGAATCTTAGCATAAGTTATTTCTAAAATAAAAGGAAAAAGGGAAGGGAGGAGATGAGGTTCCTAGATCTGAAACTAATAGTAAACAATGATCATGGAGGACTCTACTGCGGACAACCTTCTTAAAACATAATTTCACTTAACCAGATTACCTCACAGTCTCATGAAATTTGTGCAAGCTTCTAAGGACTATAGATATTCGACCATTCATTCACCATAAACATGAATAAAAGATAGAAGTTTAGAGAAGCTTTTTTATTATGCCTAGACTAACTTTACACAGCTATTTATCATCAATAAAGAACAAAAAGTATGGACAAGGAAAGTTGCCAGCACATAGCAAAATTCTTCAAAACCAATGAACAACATAAACTAATCTACTAGAACAAGTTAAAGCATGAAAAATAGCAAAGTAAATCTACTCAAATCAACTAACTATGGGAGAAGAACCATGTAACATGCAACCAAAACTCAAGAATTCAGCAAAATTCAATGAACTTCTATTAAAATTTCAGTGGCATGCCATTACAACAACTCAACTCTCTCTTGAAAATGAGAGGAGACCCTCTATTTATAGTGTCCAAAAAGTAGAATGAATGGACAAGATTGATTTTCATTGTGTGGCCAAGATTCACTACAAACTAGGGCTTCACCTACACCCAAATATATTACAATTTAAAATTGCATTCTTGTCTTTTTCCCTATTTTGTCTTTTGTGGCAACACTGTAGCTCTTTTATCTTTTGTTGATTTCCTTTTGCTATAGCTACATTGTGAGGAACTCATCATCAATCATAGGAATTCCTTCATTTCTCTTCACGGTGGCGTACTCCACAAATTTGTTGATGAATCCATAGAGCTTATCCCACTTCAATATATTACATTGGATCACCTCGAAGTTGAATCTCCTTTATTTTTTCATGATGACATCCTAGTCCTTGTCAAATTTTTGTGCATTCTTAATCACATGCTCGGACTACGCAAAGGCTCAAGCTACAAAACCCATGAAATCTGACATTAGTGCATCTACGGTCCCATTTTCCATTTTCTTATGGAAGTAGGGCTTTATCTTTTTAGGATCCAACTCGACAGCGGGCACATGAAAGTTAGTCATCGGCTTTATGTATTCTTCACAAATAGCTCAGACTTCCTTGATCCAATCAATCTCAATGTCCACCTCGTGGAGCACCTGTTCTAACACCTCTTTTCTATGGTCAAGGCCTAGTTTCCAATTCTCCATGAAACCAATGATCACCTTTTGCTAGAGAAAACTCCTCCTCCTAGGATCCATCAGGTACCTTGAGGATAGCCTCAAGTTTAGGGTACGTGATCATGTATAGCTCGGGGAAGTCAATGCAGGACTTCCTTATTCCATTGAGCACTATTTGCAACTCAAATAATTTGTTGGCTATCCTAACCGTGTGGCCAATGCCCATGTTTCCATTATAGATGACTTGTCTGAACCAATCCTCCATGGATTTTTTCCAATTCTTTCTCTTCTCTAGCTGATCAATATGGTACTTTGACAATAATTGTGGTGGCATCAAGGATGTGGTGGGGATCTCTTCTACTGATGGCCATTGCTAAATATAGGCTATCAAATCATCCACCCGTGCTTTTAGTTCCTCCTTGGAAATCTTATCCTTGTGCATCTTATGCACAATGGCTGCAATAGGCCCTTGGAGGTGATCAATTTTCTGCTCTTGTGTGGCAATTCATAGATGAAGGGTGGAGAATTTATAGCTTACCCCCTCTTTATTCACCACTAGGGTGGCTATTTGCATGGTTCTAGATATGGAGGCATCCATTGTCAGCTGAGATCTAACCTTAGGTTTCTTCTCTTTCTTCGTGCTTATTTGGGGTCAAGCCAAGATGGCCTCCAACCTTGCCCTTGGATCCTTTGAGCTTGGGGTTTTCTTCTCCAATTGTTTCTCAAGCCACTCAAGCATCTACGATTCTTCCCTTGGTGATTCATGACCTCCTTCTTCACATGTGTGTTTGATCTCCATTACCTTATCACCCAGAGCTTCTTGTTTTATCCTTCCTTCCTCCTCATCTAAATTCTAAATGAATACGGTCTCTTTCTATGGAGACTTGGAGGTAGCGTGCTCTTTGGGGCTGTCTTCCCCTTTAGTAATTTTTTTTCTTTTTCTTCATCATGTTCATGCTCCTCAGTCTGTTCCATTTCTGAGCTCCTGTGAATTATAGACTCTTCTTTGCGTTTACCTTCTTTCTTTTCATCTTCCTCTTCTTGCTCTCCTAAGAGAGGCATTTCTTCATCATGTTTGGGGCTTTCATCATGCTCCCTAGTTGGAGGTTTAGTACCTTCCTCCATTTTCTCTTCATTATTTTCTTCCTTAGAAGGTTGTTTTTCTACCTCATCTTTGACATTCTTTAATTGTTGAGCTAACTCCTCCTTGAGGTCCGCATCAAAGGTTTCCATAATATATTTGGTGCCAGTGTCTTCTTCATCACCCTCAGAGGATTCTATCTCTTCATCCTCACACACCACCTCATCAATTGGCAAGTTTTGGAACTCTGGATGCTCATGGTAGTCATCTACTTCCTCAATCTCCTTTGTCACTTCCTTCTCTCGGCTCTCTAACTCATCGAATATTTGCATTGTGGCCTTCATTTTTGATGGCTCAGTTAAAGGAGTGGAGGCGGGAATATTAGTAAGAATTCATGCCAAATCAACCTGAATAGCTTGGTTCATCAACACTCCTATCAACTCTGTGGGAATGTTTTGCATATGCTAGGAGAAGGCCTTTGGAAGCAAGAGAGCAGGCATTGGTATCATTGTTGCTATTAGGGGAAGTGATGTTATCAGAGACATGGAATTAGAGGAAAGAAAAGAGGTGGTGGTAGAAGAAGAGTCTATTACCATTACTTGTACCATTGGTGGGATGGAAGCAAGGTGAACTAAGATGTCCACCACAGGCGGGGAAGTAGCAACTATTTTCTAAGAGGCAAAAACAGTAGCAACATCAGTGGCATCAGGTGAAGACTTTGGCTAGTCGAGCTCTACTTCGTCTCCTTCGTGGAGAGGATCTTCCTAGATGGTATCAAGACCTCCAGATGTCTTCTATTTCTTGGAGGATTCACCCTCCAGAGCTTTTCTTGAGTATACTTTTGGCTTGGGATGACTTTAAGCTACTTCTTCCCTCTTCGTTGATTTGGTGGTTGGAGGAGACTTTGAGGTCTCTCCAACAGTTGTCCTAGTCTCAGTTTCACTTGTAGGCTCTTCCTCGAGCTCCTCATAGGTCAAAGTGACCCATTGTTGCTTCAATTGAGCAATCTATCTATTAATCCACTCTTTTTTTCTAGCCTCAATGGGCTTGGTCATAATATCAAGTTCATCAACCTCTTGCTCATCCCATTCAATCAGTGGTAGCGACAATTTGGCAACTACATTGTACCAGGGATCCATCACTATTTTTTCATTTTCTACTACCTGATCCAATATGGGGAACAAGTTGACCCTCTTCACAAAATACGCAGTCATGCACATGTAATGCCTCACTCGCACTTCATTGTCATCTTTGCAATTGGCCCAAAAATCTTCACCATGATGCAAATGGGAATACTCAACTGCGACCATCTTCTTCAGTTTACCATAAGGGTCCATTCACAGCCGAGCAGTGTGGAACCTCAAGTGATATTCCATGAGTTCCTTATCTGAATAATCTACACATTGAGAGGTGTGGAGTTCATATAGCCCTTGGATGGAGATGGGATAAGGAATCCCTGCCTTGTTTTTTCTACCAAGGAGGGTGTGTGTGTGTGTTGTAGCTGCTGAGAGAGTTCTAAGAATATTATCCAGTCATTTGGATACTAGGGTAGCTTGTACAATTTCTCTGAAAATCCTTTACCATGAATGTAGGTAAACTTTGGAAATTAAATGAATAAGAGTGAAAATTGTGGGAGGAAGGCATTTGTACTATGGGAGACTCTTCTTTCAAAGTTACCCCCGAGCAATCTGATGACGTGGCCTATGAAGGTGTCGTTAACTCTACAATAATCCCTCTTAAAATTTCTAAACTGCAATTGAGGGTACCTGTCATAAACCTTTAATTCTCTACTTGATTCCTCACCAAGAGCCCTAAATAAGCCTCTATATTGTGCCTTATCAGCCAACAAATAGACGAGGTAAGAGGTCATGTAGAAGAGAGAGGTCTTCTTTATAGCCATAAATTGCTCATGGAAGTAATCACTAATTATTCCTACCCACTAGAACTTAGTTTTACCATGAAGGATCTCTTCCATGAAATATATCATCCAATCCTGGAAGTAGGCCGCAATTGGGAGGCCCATGACTCTACTCAACAAGGTGACCAAGTCATGGCAGTCCTCATAAAAGTCACTGCGAAAGAGCTCCTGCAACACCTTAGCTACACTGCCCCTCTTTTCTTTCAACCAGTATTAGTTGATAAGCCTTTTGCATTTAAGAGGGTCTTCATCCCACATCGCCTTGCCATATCCCTAAAGGTAGGGATACGAAAAGTCTTTATTTTTGATGTGGCAGACACATTAGCGAAAACATTTTCATCTTTGTCCGCAATGGTTCTGGTCTCTGGCTGATATGACTCCCTGCAGGCCATCACTAGTTTAGGGGCAATAAGAGTAGGAAGGAAGCCTCCAACTTTGGAAAACTTACTACTTTTGATCCTTCTCACACTTTTAGTTGTAGGGTTGATCAAGACTGTCAACTTGAATTCATCGATGTCTATGTCTAATGTTTGTGTCCAAGACCTCCTTCTAGGGCAAGGTGACCTTAGAGTTGAGAGGTTCCTCTTGGAACTTGTATTTCATCTATTCATTGTCTTTTTTACCTTGAGGTGATTTCATTGTTTTCTTTCCTTTGTCCTTCTCTATGGTTGCCCTGAGGGTCCTACACTTGATTCCATAAATCCTTTGGGCAAGAGAGAGGTAAGCACGTTCAAACATAAAAAATACGGGAATGTTATCAAAATATCACAAAACGATGTTAGATCAGATAATCCATCCTCTAAGAATCATAACTTATCTTCTAGATTGGCATTAACATTTTATAGGAAGGAGTTTGAGTAATTCAGGCCCAGGAGATCAAACTTCCCTAGGCTGATGGTTGTTTGATGTCTACCGTTAAATGTCTACCGTTAAAATGGCACTGGCCAAACGGTGACTTGCGGGCAGAGTTCCACTGGGTGAGACCTGTGACTTTGGATGTTAGTGGAATCACTTAGTTGTCTTTTGGGTATTTTGGGTTGGAAAGAGTGGAAGGCCATTAGGTCATCACCGTTTGAAACGACGAAATTCACACAATGGCCTGATGGGAGCAACCCATGAAACTGGGTTCGAATGAAGATGGGGCTGCGATATTCACCTCGTTGTTTGGAGAACACGAAGTCAATGGAGAGGTCAGGTTCTAGGTGGCAGAAGGATGCAAATAGTTTTCTGTGTAGCAGGGTGGGGCCAGGACGGAGTCTCAAAGGCAACGACTCGACAAAAGAAACCCGCTGAAGGTTCATCACTTAATCATTTTCATTTTACATTTTGGTAATGGTGGAAAGGTCAGGTCCTGAAAGGCGGACCACTATCCCTCAAAAGCCGTTTGAGACTATGATCTCACTGCGGTGGCCCGCAGACAGAAGTCTGCGAGGTGGGGCTTGAAAAGATGCTATCACTTAGTCACTTTTAGTTTCAAATGAATTTGCACGACAGTGGAAGAAGTGAGACTTGATGGTCAGATGGATGGGTTGTTAAAGTCATTCAAGAGGGAAAACACTGAGGGAACTCCACCTTCGGAATTCTATGATGCAGGACCTGAGACAGGTTGTGGCTTAAGATTTTACAAGGGTGAGCTTATGGACAATTGGAGGGACGAAACCTGAGTACTAGAAAGTCAGGATTCAAATGTCTTTTGGAAAAAAAGATCATGAGTGGCACCCTAGGGACAGAATCTTGCGGTGTTGGACCCGAGTGACTTTGATGATTCTTCATTTTCACTTGTGAGTTTTGCTAAGTTTAAGTGGCGAATGAGAGGGGTCATCCCGCTGAGGAGGGCCCTGAGGGGTCATTTTCCATTTTAAGTTTAACTTCATTTCAAAGGTTATCAGCGGCAATGGAAAGATGTGGGTCCATGCATGGCGAATGCTCTGGTTGATGAACTGTGACGAAGAGCTTGAGTTCTACAGTCATTATATGGATCAATTTTTGAGGATTTTTCAAAATTTGAGCATAAGGGTTTTGTGCTCCTTAGCATATTCTAGTTAATTACTAGGTTTTTCCCTCTTTAAATTTACCCATTTTGCAAGAAATCAAAGAAAACATGAAGCGGGGCGTGGGGTAGCGAACTCACTTCAATAATCCAATGAAGGTAGATGACTAGGCGAGTAGCAAGAATCTCGAAACATCAAATGAGTGATGCGGAAGCAATGGCAACTTTGGAGGGCACTCTCACTTCTCTCTGATCAAGTTGACAAATGAAAATGACAGTTGGGAATGGCCCATTTATAGAAAATGAAGCATTAAATGTGCCTAATAAATGATGGTACAGCGGAGCCAAGAGTTGGTAAGCCACTATTTGAAAATGGTGGCGGGAGCATCAAAATCTGACGATTGGGTGGCAATCAATGCTCGGTTGTTGGGTTGTTCAGTGATAAACATATGGTGACTAGGGGGGCAGGTCCTGGCGATCGAAAGGCTATTGAAGAAAGGCTGCCTGGAATGGTGATGGGGTGATGTAAACCTAAGAAGGGTGGCTCGACAGGGAAGACCTAATGGGCTCCAAGGATGCCAACATTGAAAAGCTAAGAAAAAGAGCTAATGTGAACCTGCAAAGGCCTAAAACCTTGATAACTTGAGTGGTCAAAAATATGGTCGAATCAAGATGGACTATCTAAGGCTCATTGACCACTTGGAACACCAAAGAAGGGCACATAAAACGAGGCAAAAACAAAATCAACTCGATGAGGCGAAGGAAAGAGAGGGTCCCCATTCCGAATGGGGTGTGTGTGTTAGGGGCACAACAACCTTCCCATGCAAATGTTTTTTTTTTCGTTCTCCCACCAAGTGACAACTTCACCAATGAGCTGATATGATCCCCATTCAGCATTTGTTTCATTGGACAAATTTCACAAGGAAAAATACTTCTTGATTTCAATCACCCATGCTTCTGCCCTGTCTCCCAATGTATTTCCATCAAATTTTGGTAGGGTGACCTTCTTGGGGTCCTTTCCTAACTCCTCAGCCACCTTACTTAGGTTTCCTTTAGTCTTTTTTTTTTTTGCATTTGTATTTCCTTCATTTCCACTAGAATCTGGCCCTTGTCGGCCTACTCACCTTTCTTGTTCTAGGCTATCAATCCTAGCCCCCTGTTGACTCAACAAGGCTAAGATTTGATCCAAGCTATCATTTGTATCATGATGGGATCCACCTCCATGTTGATAAGTTCTGAAATCCATCAAAATTAGTCTAGAAATCATAACATTAAGTGTAATTAGGCATAGGTCCTAGAGTTTAACCTAGATGCTTTGATACCAAAATTTAATGCTAAAAAAAAGAATTGTCACATGCTAATAAGTGTTTCCAAGAATTTTTACACATTCCATGTAAAGTGAAAGTAAAACATGCATATAACATGAACTATCCATAAGAGTTCAAAAGGAAAGTACAATAATGAACTTCATTTCATGTATCCAGATGGAATACACCACATTTATTTCAATGTTACAACAATAATCTTACATCAATACATCTATTTCAATGTTACATCAATGAGCTTTCATCATTACATCTATTTCAATGTTACATCAAGAACCTTCATCAATACATATATTTCAATGCTACATCAATAAATTTTAAAGTAAAATTACATTTACAAATAGGCTATGTAAGCCATACAAAGTAATACATGAGTACATCCATAGCATAAAAATACTCTGATCCTCAACCACCTTGACACCACTGGTCTTCTTGCAAGCTGAGGCCAAGAGTCTGATTAAGGCACCTTTTCTGTCCAACCACAAAGTACATGACTTCCCTGGGTTCTTCCTAACTCAAAGAAAACCCTAGCCCTGCACGAAGAGCCTAGCAACCTGGAATAGTAAAGTAGGTGGGAACTCTCGATGCATGCCTAATTCCTATATGCATTCCTATACTAGAAAAACATATTTCTTGCATGTAGGATGTGGCAGAGACATACAAAAATTCTAGGCTTTTTAAATAATCCATCTATTTCAATGGTACATTTTCTTGGCCAAGCATTAAAGCATAAAATGGTAGTTTATGAAAAGGATAAACTACCATCTCTATGTGCCCACATTCAACATCCTGTCCCAAAAGTTTCTCATAAAGACAAAAAATAATTCATTTTCCACATAGTATTCTATTCAATTTAAAAACATTTACAGATACAAGCATTCTATCATGAAATATATTTCATTGCCAAAATCGATTTGTATAAGTACAATAATTCTGTAACACCCCGCTATGCAAACCCGATAGGATAGCTACAACAAATACAAAAGACATTAAAAAAAAAAAAACACCAATAACAAATAAAATATTTTATATAAATATATAGGTATAATAACATGTTATTGGTCTCTAATCCTATGAAAGCTACTTAAATGAACCCAAATAATTAATGATAAAACAATACTCTAATCTCAAAGGAAAGAAATGAGGATAAATATGATAAGCATGTCAAAAATAAAGATGGCAAACGTATGCCCAGCAAACTCACATAATACTCATATTCTATTCTAGATTCAAAGTTGTAAAATGTGGGAATATTTCCATAGATACAACACAATATAAAATCAGAAATATGATTACATAATACTTCCCCTTATACAAGAATAAAGGGTACAATCAATAATGGTTAAAAATAATAATGGAAAGGAGAACTCTCAGTAGGTGTCAATCTTTCTCCATGCAAGCTCTGAGATCACCTGAATCAGATTCCACACCACAATCACAATTGGGGATCCAATGGCATTGTAATTTTTCCAGTCTGATTGTGTGGGAGAGCCTAAGGAACACCTCCAAGGCAAGTGAGAGTTGAGATAAGAAGACCCCACACAAACCCAAACATAAAGGATAACAAAGAATGCCAAGAATCAAGTCTAATTTAACAACATAAACATAATCAATAAATAAATGCATTCAAAAACTAAACAACTCCCATACTACTGAACAAGGAAACAAGGCATAATGGGAGTAGTTATAACTCCATGGTCTTCATGGGATTCAATTAAACTGCTCATAACTAGGAGTCACTTCCATCCATGGTTAAGCCAAGACATCCTATTTCAGTATGTGTTTATTAGGTAGACCATGCAAGTAGCCATCTCACCTTTCTAGACAGAAGGACCTTAATCTAATTGTGTTCTCCTACTCTTTCCTAGTTCTTGGAGCTAATGACAGGGGTGAGGTGTATATTTTTTTCTTGTTATGTGATAACTAACCCAACCCACTAAGTAAATTAATTAGGTTTTCACTTAATTAGGGAAACTCTTTCAAGGGTGACCACTTGTACACTGGCCCCAAGAAGGGAAACTCTCCCCTATGGTTGCCCATAAACCAAAACCAAGAAATAGGTACCACAATGTTCAACCAAAAGAATCATAACTCACAACAGGGTACCACCCACAAATTCCCACATGGTATCAACATGAACCAAAAAGATACAACCATAGAAATGCATTCACACTTTCCCTAACCTCTGGAGATAATGCTAATCCATACAAGAACAAAGTAAAATATCACATCCAATTCAATAACACCATATCATTAACTATAAGGAATTTAAATAATAAATCATCCAATTCTCAATAAAATAACCATTTTCATCAATTAAAAATAAAAGTGAGGAAATTCATTAATACTTCTATTTATCCCAAGCACAATAATCAATTTAATAAATATCTTCCTACACTTAAATAATTCATTTATTAAATATCTAAGTCTATAAACTTGCTAAAAAGCTAATTAAAGAACAACAATGATAATCAATATTTATCTAAACAGATAATAAAGAAAATCTCTTTAAAATAAATAACAGAAGATACCAATCAAATTTATTAAAACCATTTGGGAATATCAATTAACACTCTAAAGTTCTTTAACCATTTTATTTTCCATTCTTAAATATTTTCTACATAGAATATTCTAAATTCTAATTTTTCAAAGATAATGGAAATCTAATATTTATTTTAAAAATCAGTTCAAAGTAAAAAGCAAATTTAAGATATTAACCTTCTAGGTTCAAAATCTGATTATAATATTTATTTATTTTAAACAACTATTCTAATATATCATAGTACAGTTTGACTGGAAATTAATGAAATCAAATTCTACAGTATATTTTAAATCACAAATTTCATTTTCCTGAGATTCTAAATACAACTTCAATTAAAAGACATTTAAAAAATAATAATTTACAAATAACATTTAAATTATTTTCGAGAGAATAACTTATTTTTATTTTTCATTATTTGCTCACATTTCCTGCATATAAACTATATGCATATATATATATATATATACATATACATATACATATATATATATATATATGTATATACATATACATATATATATATATATATATATATATATTATATACATATATACATATATATAGAGATTTATATATATATGTATATATATGTGTATATACATATATATATATATGTAAATAAATATGAAATAAATATTACTCAATTCATTAATGTCACATACTTTAGCTACTGCATAACTTAATATAAAATAAAATATACATACATATAATAGGCACACACGATATATATATATATATATAGAGTATATATATATACATATATATATATATATATATATATATATATATATATATTTTCCATGAAAGAAATACAGTGACAAAAGAGAAGTGTAAAAATTTCTAGAGTGCTCGAATAGGGAAAATACAGGGAACAAAAGGGTTCTCAGACGAGAGAGATTTTCAGAGGTTTAAAGCTAAGAAGATTCCAAAGACAGAGGGAATCAAGATTTCAACAAAAATTCCAGAATGAAAATTACTAAGAGGAAGGAGAAATCTACAGACAAGAAGAAATAATTACTGAGAATGGGATTTTCCCAAATACACATAGAAAACATATTTTCTCTCTCAAACATAATTTCCTTTCTCCTTTTAAAAACTAAATCTATAGAGATCAAATTATGAAATTCGAATTACCTGGAGTCCTACGTAAGGCTCGATTCGAGGACAAAATGATGCGCGACTCCAGCAGTGCAATCTTCCATAATCCAAAGATTCAAAATCCTAGCAACAATGGATTCAACAACAAAACCCAGTGCAAGCCAAAAATCAAATCTTCTTAGATCAAATCGACGAAAACCACAGATTACTAATCCTTAGAAAAATTTTCACAATTTTTTTGAGTTGTAGAGATTTTTTCATTTTTCCATTTCCTCCCTCTTGCTTTTTCAAAAAAACAATATTTGGAAATATACTTTTTCCAAAAAAGTCAAATAAGAAGTTGTCATAAATTTTCTGACAACTTTCCCATGCAAATTCCACTTAACCAATCATTTTTGCCATTTTCCAATTTTGGAAGAAGAATCTTTCATAATTAATATACACCAAAAAATATGCATTTTAAATATTTTAATTTCATTTTAATAAAATTAATTTTTTTGAAAAATAAAAAAATAATTAATAATAATTTTAAACAACATTTCACTTAATTATAATTGAAGTTTAAAATTTATTTTATTAAATCACCTTTTTCTAATTAAAACAAATAAGATAATGATTTCCTTAACTTTATTTCTTTTTAAAAATAAACCATAATAATTTATCTAACTATTTATTTTATTTAATGATTTAAATTAAAGGATAGCTTCACATTTTAAAATAACAATAAAAGTGCTAATGTACACCATAATTTTCCAAAGTATTAATATCATAAGCAATATTGAACCTTTCATTAATTTAATATTTTGCACCATAGGCTAGCATTTAATTTAAATCATAAAGTACTAGACCAAGCCATAAACACACTTATAAAACTCATGAAATAAAATGATTTAATTAACAACCATACCCAAATGAACGAAGTACAAACACAACATGAACAATCCCTGGACCAACCACTGACATAGGCCAGAGTACTTTCTTACCAACTCCCTAACCACATCAATTATTGGGTCTGTAGGATGTGCTCAAACCCGACAATGCGGGTGGGGTCGACACTCGGTACCTACGGATGAGCGATGCCACCCCGTCACCTTCACCTGAATCAAATACAGTAAATAGAATCTAGGCATCACATCATCAAAATAACTCACAAAGTAGCATCATCATAACATGAGTATCCCACACATAAGTCCAACTATCATAAGAAAATAAGTATAACTATCTTCCACACCCAACACACAGTGGAAAAGCTGTCAAACAAAGTATCAAATACACATCAAAACATAACGAGAAATCACACTAAAGCAAAACACACACACCAAAGTAGTATCACAGTATCAAAACATGAGAGGGACTACAAATTCACAACTGATTTTACAATTCACTATGCTTTTCATTCTTTTAGTCTACTTTACTTCAATGAATAAACTTAAGTTTATGCAATGTGCTCATTTCCATGTACATGCAAGTTATTCCACATTTTGTCTCCATTTGATAGATTTAAATAGATTGGTGTCAATTTGCAATAACAACAAACTCTAATCAACTTTGTAAACACTTTAGAGAATTACAATTTGTCCTTATTTCTATTGTAATGTACACACATGTATCTATATATATATTCAGATATTTATATATATGGATTTATGATACCAAAGTTCAAAAATAAATCAATTCTTACACCAAATTTTTTTCCAGCTACAACAGAAATCTTGGTTACTCCCAGCCAAATTCAAATCTATCCACTCCTAAATTCAGTACTTGTTAAATCTCAAATAAGAACAAATATAAATATATATAAATATATATATATATATATATATATATAAACATACAAACTCAAAAATTATCAAAACCAAAATAGAATGAGGTTTTAGCTTGTAATTCCTTTTGCATCAAAAAATTACCAGACACTTACAGGCATAAATATTGGCTCATAATTTATTATATATCAAATTGTATATGATTATATACATATATATGTGTGTGTGTATACATACATACACACACACACATATATTATATATGTATTTATATATATAGACTTGATTGAAATTACATCGTTGCTCATCTCACATGCTATTCAAAGATTTACAGAGGAGACATATGAGTGTAAGAGAATTTTAAAAGTGTATAGCATATGCAATATAGGCCAATGCCTCTATTAGGGAGAGGCACTGCCTATGAGGGCAGTGCCCCCTCCTTAGGTTGTAGCCTATGGAGGGCACTACCCCCACAGTGCAGGCCTTCCCCAATGGGGAGGGCATGACACAGGGGAGAAAAAAGACCCCTTTACATTTATAAATTTCATTCTCTTTAACATAATTAATACGCCAGTATGCCTTGGCAATATAATGTTATTTAAAATATGTGAATTTATATTTAAATATATGTATATATATTTACATAGTTTAATGTATATATATATATAATAACATCACAATCTGGAACAAGATCACAATTTAAAGAAAGAATTTTTTATTTTATTTTATTTTGGCACAAGATATACAATACAAGGTTTGAGTAGGAGTAATTATATATATATATTCAATACAGTATTGTATATATAAAAAGGCATGAGTGCTATAATTTATACAGCTATGCCTTTGAATTTTACATAGAAAGCATTCAGTATAGAGATGATGCACAATAGTTTTTCAAAAGAGTTCAATTGGTATAATAATACAAACATTCTTTCTCACATTTTGAAATTTAAATGCAATGATAGAGATTTAAAAACTTGGAAGGATTACCTCCAGCTAAAATTTCCTCTCTTCTTCTTCTTTTCCCTTTCTTTCTTTGCTTGGAGTTTTCTTTTTGAAGAATCTTCCTCTACTTCTTTCCTTTTCCCTTGTATTTCTCTTCTTATTTCTACTAATTTTTAATCTACTAAAAACTAAAACATCTATTTGGAAGCCATTTTAGTTATTTTATAGAGCAATTCAAGAAGAGTATCAAAACAGTTGTGTGTTCTCATTATTCATTTTATCTTTTTAAAGTTTTCTTTTTGTTTCCAAAACCTAATCTTGAAAAGAATAAAAATTAAATTTATTAGGATGCATGTTATTTTCTTGATGAAAAATAAAAAGAATTTCTAACTAAATATTTATCTTCCGTAAATAGTTAGAAAATACTATTTGTAAATTACAAAGGAAAATATTTACCCTTAATGAACAATAAATAAATATCATTTAATTGTAAGATAAATATTTATCCCAAAGAAATAACATTTGATTGAAAATAAAATAATTATTCAAATTAACCATGCATAATCATTTACTTATAAAACAAAATCTATAATTAAATTATAATTAAAATTAATTCTTTTTTTCTAACTATGCTTTTATTAATTTGATTAAACGTTATCAAATTTGCAAACAGTAAAACAATCAATCCTAATTCAATTCTAAATGCATCTACATGATTCTAGGTGCTTGTGTGTGATTGAGAGCACCATTCCTGCTTTACCCTGCCATGAAGCTAACCTCCTCTCCTTAATCACACCCTTGTCCTTTGACCACCTGCAACTCAAGTACACTCAGGAACCCATTAATAGATTAGTATCCAGATAAAATCCAAATCAAAACAATACAATGCATTAATTCAAATATTACTATTCTATTTTGCTTCAATTTCAAAGTAAATCATATTCCATACTTTCAACTTTTTCAAAATTTAAGCAAACATTTTCATATTTCATCACACCAAAAACAACATATTATTTATTATTTACTCTACCACACACATCCAATCATATGTCAAATCTAGACAAAGCCAAAAACAAGTAGCATCAAAGTTCAAGACATGGCAGTTGGAATCTCCAACTCGATAGTTCAGTATGCAATCTTAGTTATTTCATAGATGATTCTTGGCGATAGTGATGTCTCCACTACCGCAATTGATCTTGCATTGGATATGGTTGAGAATAGAACTAAATATGATTTTTGTGAGCTACTTTGGAAACAACTGTTGGAGAATCTGAGAGATTTCAAGAAGAAGAAAGGTACATTTAGATATGGTACATTGGTTTTGTGCTTGATTTTCTTCTTTATGGAGATACCTGGATTAGGAGAAGTTAGTTGGGAAAATACCATACTTGTTTCTCATTAGATTGAGGAGCTCATGAGAAAATTTGGGGACTTAGATGCTCAAGAAGATTCCCTTGGTGCATGTTAGAACTGTAATATTTTGAAAATTTAATAGTTGTTTATATTCATGAGTTTCCAAAGAGGTCCTTACGATAAGCATAAGAATCCTCTCTTCATAACATTTTTTCCTATATTCTATCATGTTGTCCCATAGAATTCATCTAACCTTGAGTACTTCAATGTATAATTCATATCGACAAGAGATGGTGAGGGTCTCCCCAATCCATAAAGCATTTTATGCTAACGTATATCTTTTGTAGTGTATCGGCAAGAGTTCGGGAATGTCATACCAATATGATTTCATCTGAAGACAAATATTGGTAGGACACAGTTCATTGTCTCAGTGACTAGAGGATTCTATCAACAAGAAAATGTTCATCAATATAAGTCATAACGAGCACATGTGTGTTATACCGATGAAGCACAAAATGACTGTTGGCGAGACCTAAGTCATCGGTGAAATGTCCCAGAGCATTCATTTGGTTTTTTTGATACAACGAAGGTGGATTCTAATGATGTATTAGGGTTAGTTCATGGAATTCATGTCGATTCTCAATGTTGCTATGACGAGATTATATCAGTAATAGGACTTGGCGATATTCATTATCTTGCCGATAACAAGATTCATCAATGAGACTTGCTTCATCGACAAGAGCTAAGAGAGTCATGCCGAATGAATTTCTATTGATAGGAAAACTACTATGTCTCAGTGATCAAAATTGATGAAGGATAAATCTTAGAAAAACTTGATGTAGTTGGAGGAATGTTTGCCAACCCCTAAAGTCACAGCGATACTCAAGACTAAAGGAATGGGGCATCGGTGAGACTTAGAACATTGATGAGACTGTGTGACACCAAAGTGATATGTAATATGTGATAGTCGGAGAGACTCAAGGCGTTGGCAGAACTACATGACATCTCAGCAGGTGTTTAATAAACATGGAAAAGGCCCGAACAACGGATCACCCAGATTTGAATACGAATGGATGTGACTTTTCATATGGCCGATGTATAAATACTCATTTTTGACGATAGAAGGAGAGATCGAATAAGAATACAGTAGGATAGAGAATGTTGATAATTTTGAGACTATGATGCATGTCTAAAACAATGGAGATTTCAATTCAATTTTTTTTTATTTGGTGGTATTTTTCTAGTTTCAGTTGTTTGTTGTGTTAATTAAAAGAATTGTTGTTGTTGTCTCCAAGTTTGATGTTTTCTAATTGTTTAAACTGATATATCAAGGATATTTTCTAGCTTATCAGTGCACACTTGCTATATCTGTATGGTTGGATTAATTGGTTCTTTCAAGGAGAGATTAAATCCTTTTAGTCAATCATAGTAACTAGGGAATCTCATTTGGATTATTAAGAAGAACTCAGTAGTGGCATTCTTGCATTTTTATACTAGTTATAAACTTAAACCTATATGCCAAACAATTTGAGTATTTTCCAGAAAAAGGTTATTCATTTCAGATTATCATTTGAACTCCATTACCCAATAAGGCACTAGTCTCTACCATTCTACTGTTTAATTTCATTCATTTTTACATATGAACATATTAGATTTTTTTTGTGATATTGTTTATAAAATTTTTACCAAATTAAAACTCATTTATCCACTCCTATTTTCCAGCATGGGTAAATTTCTTTAGGAAATAAACATTGGTCAAGTCTACTTCATTGTTATAGGTACACCTGCCTAGGTCTGGCAACACCTAAAGAGTAGAAGGTCTAAATCATTTTGCCTTGTATGTTACCCTAAAACATATCAAGAGATTGGAAACATCTTGAGGTATTTTGCCTGCATTTTTGAGACCTAACAAATTGGCGAATCTATTGGGGACTTATTGCAAGATATCCAGTTGAAGATCATCATACAGAGTCATTGAAGAAAAATTCATAATTTGAGAAGTTTCTAAAAAGGTGATTCCTCTAGGGGATAAAATCAAGAATGGTTTCATTTTTCTCACTTTTCACAAAGTGAGTGGCGACTCTGACAAAAACATTGCATCAATTCAACATGAATGGTAGAAGATCCCAATACAAAGGAGGTCCTTCTGGAGGTCCTGCTGGCAACAGTAAGTGGACAGATAAGGATGATAAGGTCGCTAAGGGTAAGAAGATAAATGAGGACATGTGTATAATGAACAAAGACAAAGCATCAAGACCACATTGTGAGACATATGACTATTATGATACATGGAGAGATAATAAAAGTGCAGAACCTTGTACCCCTGAAGAACAAAGAAATCCTTTTTATAATCCTCAAAAATAGGCAGAGTTCGATGTTAAACTCGAAGCTGAATGAATTAGATGTCAACAGGAATATGATCAAAGAATGGAGGGTAATCAAAGTGAGCCTATTGATCATGTAATTCCTCAAGAAAACTATAAGTTCTCAACTCGTGAAGAAGTAGAAGCATAGTTCGAGTTTCATAAACAAGAAGTAGAAAGGAAAAAAGCTGAACAGGAAAAGATCTAAATGATAAAAGCAATCCAAGAATTGAAAATACAGAAAGCCCAAATTGGTGCTTAGACAACTGGTTTTTCAAAGTATATACCGCCTCATAGGTAGGGAAATGATAATACAGGGCCTTCATACCCATCAAAGGCTATTCAGAATCATATGAGAAATCAATACAAGCAACCAAACCATCCACCATATATTGCATCACAACATACAAATGTACAACCACCTCATGGTCAACAATATGTGCCATATCTTCATACACAATACAATAATCCAGTGTACCAGTATCAAAACTTGCATAATCCTCCCCCTCAACAATATACAACAATGATTAGACAATTTGATTTGATAGGGTTTCAATTATACCCTTACCCTATGGATAGTAGTTGGAGAAGTTTTGTTCCTAAGTTTACAAGGAGCAGTGCAATTACTATTGAAGATCATTTGAGGAATTTTAATGCTTTTGTCCAAGACTTGGATGTATCATATGAAGATTTACATATGAGGTTTTTCATGATGTCGCTCATCGAAGAAGCTAGGGATTGGTTCAATAGCTTGCCAACAACCTCTATTGATTCTATCCAAGAATTTCAAGATCAATTTCTTGAATAGTATGGAAATCCATGTGTACCAGATACTGCTTTACATGAACTAGTATGGATTCAAAAAAATCAGAATGAGTCAATTTATGATTTTAACTGGAGATTCAAAAAATCACAGAATAAGATACCACCTAGGTCAAAGTTTCCAGACTCAACAACATTGAGTATTTATTTGAATGCATTTGATCCAAAAATAGGGTATGAATTAAGAAACAGGTTTCCAAGAGATTTGGTTGAAACCCAAAAGATAGCACTGACCATTGAAAACAATAGGAAATCTGCTGGGATGATCAATAAGAGAGACAATCCTAGGGTTCCTTAGCATTCCAATAATTATCAGTACAAACAAGAGAACATGTACAGAAATGAGAGGCCTCGGTTACATGACATGACTTACAATACAAATTGGAAGGATGGAAAACCTATAATAGATAGACCCATGAACAAAGAAACACCTGATCCATTAAGGAAGAAGGGAGTCTATATGGTCAATAATAATCTTTGGTGTGAAGGTTGTGATGGGCCACATTCCCCAGACCACTGTGTTGTAGCCTAAGAAATGCAAGAAGAAGGGATGCTAGTGGGTGAAAATGGAGAGGATCACATAGTATACTTGACCTCAAATACCTTTCACCCTGATAAGGAGGAATATTCATCTTCAAAAGATGAAGTCTAAGAGTACGATGTTTCAAATCAAAGGTGCAATTCCACATGGTTGAACAACAGGTTTTTATGATTCTGAAGAAGATTATGCAAAACAATACTTTGTTGAGGTGCCTACTCAATGCGATATAAGGAGACCTACTAATGAGGAAATAAAGAGGTTAACCATTGTTGTGGTTGAACAAGCAAAGAGAAAGTATTGGTTAAGAAATAGGACAATGAATGAAAAGGAAGGTGCTCCTAGGGGAACATTCATGAAAGATAGAGAAGTAACACCAATAGTTTTGAAGAGAACAAAAAATAAGCAACATGGCAAGAACGAACAAAAGTTTGTTCAGAAAGAAGAGAACAAAGAGTTATACAAAGAAAAGAAGAAACCTATCCAAAAGGAAGAATTCAAAGGGGAAACATTAGAGCAAAAGAAAACAGTTAAGGCAGAGGGTTCTTCATTGAACTTTTCTCAGGCTTTATCTTAGGTAAAAAAATTTGTCCCATTGCTCGAGATGATGAGAATTAAGGAGTATAGGGATAGTGTAATTCAATTGATATAAAATGGAAATGAGAAAAGTGCAAATTCTGAAAATCAAATGGCCACTAAAACGGTTAATAAGCAAGAGAAGGTGACTGCCCTAGAAGTATTTCTAAATGATGTTGGTAAATTCCCCACAAGTTGAGCCTTTTTTCACCATGCTACCTATAAACAACAAATTGTTGAGGAATTGCATGGTAGACTCTAGTACTACTATCAATATCATGCCAGTGGGAGTTATGAAACAACTTGGTATGTGGGTAGATACTAATGAAGGGAAGTGTTATGCAATGGATAGCCGACTTGTTCCAGTAGTAGGTGTTATGAAAGATGTTGAAGTCAAACTAGCTACTTATCCTCAAGTGGCCTACAATATAGATATAACTATAATTGATACCCCTCCTCAGTTTGGGATGCTCTTATCAAGACACTGGACGACAATAGTTGGTGGAAATGTCCAATTTGATTTATCTTATGCAAAAATTCCAATGAATAGTCAAGAAGTTAAGTTGTAGAGGGAGCCAAGGATGAACCCAATTGTAGAGTGTGTACCTCCAGGTCAAGTTAATTGCTTTTGTGATGTGGATCTTGGGAATTTGAGGATAGAACCAGCTCAACCAAAATTAGTCAATGTTGATCCAATTGATAAGCATGTTGCAAAAAACTATGATGGTGTGTGGAAAATGTACTTTGATGGAGCTTGCAGCTAAGAAGGTAATGAAGCAGGAATAGTGTTTGTTTCCCCTGAAGGGGTTACTTTTAAATATTCATTTTTTCTAGCATTTGAATGTATGAACAATATAGCAGAATATGAAGCTTTGTTAACAGGTTTGAATATGGCTGTAAAACATAAGATCAAGCTGCTAGTTGTTTTAGGGGATTTTGAGCTAGTTGTTTCTCAAGTTAAATCAAAATATGCAACAAAAAACAAGAGGCCGAAACAATATAGGAATGTTGTATGGGACACAATTGAGTTGTTTTATGCTTTCTCCATTGAATGGATTGAGAGGTCGAACAACATAATTCAAGACTTTTTAGCCAATGTAGCACAAAGAAGAGATGAAATCACATTGGCTAGAGTGTCTCAAATCGAGTTCAAAGCAAGACCTGTTGTGCCTGACAATATATATAGTTGGAAGGTTTTTAATGATGATGTTGACCTCTTAAAATTTCTTCACTGTATAGATCAATATGAAGCTCAAGAGGTTGATTTCAATACCTTTTTTGAAGAGGTAGATGGAAAGTAGACAATATTTGGGAAAGAGGTCTTACAGATTAAAACTAATAAGATTCCCAAAGGGATAGTAGCATTGGAAAGGGTATATGATGGAAATGATCGATCCCTCATGAAACAGATACCGGTCAAGAGAGAGGATATTGAAGAGGTCAATTTAGGGACTAAACTGGCACCAAAATAGGTATACATTGGAAAGAAAATAAGCCCGAAAATTCAAAGAATGTTGATTGCACTATTGAGAAAATATGAACATGTGTTTGCATGGTCTTATGAAGATCTCAAAGCATATAGGGAAGATTTGTTTCCACATGAAATCCCATTGAAGCCAGATGCAAAGCCATTTAGGCAAAGACAAAGACCTATCAACCCAACTTTGGAACCAAAAATGTAGGAGGAATTGGTAAAGCTTAGAGATGGGGGTATTATCAAACCAATCAGGAATTCAACATGGGTTTCAAAATTGGTTCTTGTGAGGGAGAAGAACAGGGATATCAAATTATGTGTGGACTTCAAAAATCTAAATGTGGTATCTCTTAAGGATAATTATCCTCTACTTAATATGGAGGTTGTACTACATAAAGTAACATGGTGTGAGTTGTTATCTGTGATGGATGAGTTCTCTGGTTACAACCAGGTCAAAGTCAAAGAATCTAAGCAGTACAAGACAACCTTTACAACTCCATGGGGAATGTATGTTTATATGTGAGAATGCCATTCGGTCTCACAAATGCAGGTGCAACTTTTCAAAGAGCTATGGACGTAGCATTTGCAAACTTGATTAATGCTATCATGGTGGTGTATCAAGATGACCTTACTGCTTATTCAAAAAGGGATGAAGATAATGTAGAACATCTAGAAAAGGTATTTATTAAAGCTTTAGAATATGGTATTAGTCTAAACCCTAAAAAATGTCATTTTGTAGTCATAGAAGGTAAACTCTTAGGAAATATTGTGTCAAAGGAGGGGATTAGAATAGATCTTGAGAGGGTTGAAGCCATAGATAAAGTTCCTATTCCTAAGACCATCAAGGCCATCCAATCATTTTTTGGACAGATCAATTTTGTTAGGAGATTTGTCTTTAATTTTGCTGAAATTATTAAGCCCATATCAAAGATGTTAAGAAAGGGACAAAAGATAGAATGGACTGCATAGGCATTGGAAGCTTTTGTATCCATCAAAAAGGCCATCAAGGAAGCTCCTATCCTTAAATATCTATATTTTTCAAAACCCTTTCAAATATTTTCATTTACTTCGTTGCATACTATAACTGTTGTCATGTTACAGAAGAATAAGGAAGGCCATGGGCAGCCTGTGTCTTTTTTCAGCAAGTCATTGTAGGGATCAAAATTGAAATATGATATAATGGAGAAACAAGTGTTTGCATTGGTGAAAACCATAAAATCTTTTAGACTGTATCTTGTTGGAGCTAAGGTGATTGCTTATGTACCTCATGCAGTTGTTAAAGATATTTTGACATAGTCAAAAGTAACTGGAAAGAGATGCAGGTGGATTAATAAAATTCAAGAATTTGATATGGAAATGCAAATCACTAAATTAGTGAGAGGTCAAGGTTTAGCCAAGTTAATGGAAAAAACAAATGTTGAAGCAAATAAAATTTATAGCATAGAAGATGAAGGAAATGCAATTGCAAGTATTGAGCATACTGCTTGGTATATAGACATCATGTATTACCTTAGATACATGAAGTGTCCTGAAGGATTAAGTTATAATCAGAGAAGAACCTTGAAGCTGTAAGCATCCAAATATGTGTTCATGGAAGGTGATTTATTTTGTAAAAATAGGGATGGGATGTTGTTGCTATGTCTAGATGAGTCACAGGCCAAGCACGTTATAAGATAAATGCATAAAGGGGTCTATGGAAGCCATTATTCTGCAAAGACAACTACACATAATATTCTCAGGGTAGGTTATTATTGGCCAAAATATTTTAATGATTCCTTTTCATATGTAATAATATGTGAAGCATGTATGAAGTTCTTAGGGAAAATGAAGTATTAGGGAGCTTTACCACTCAGACCTATGCAGGTTGAAGCCCCTTTTCATCAACAGGGAATTGATTTTATTGGGGAAATACAAGAGAAATCAAGTGGAGGAAATAAGTGGATCCTGGTAGCTACTGATTACTTCACCAAATGGGTAGAGGCAATCCCAACCAAGCAAACAACAAGTAAAGTTGTGATCAATTTTTTAATGGATAACATTATTAATAGATTTGTCACACCATTAAGATTGATTACAGATAATGGGATGTGTTTCAGATCTAATGAGTTTAAAGATTTTGGCAGTACATATGGTATCAGTGTTTCTTATGTAGCTCCTTACCATCCACAAGCTAATGGTCAAGCAGAGTCCAGCAACAAAATTCTTCTGAAGATCATAAGGAGGATGCTAGGTGGGAAAAAAAAGGCTTGGGATTCAAAATTGAGGTTGGTTGTGTGGGCTGATAGGATAACTGTGAAAAAGGCAATTGGAAAATCCCCATTTGAATTGGTATATGGAACACAAGCTAGGATGCCTTTACAAAATATGTTACTAGTTTACAAATTTATCCTTCAGGAAGATATAGATATTTTAGAACTAATGGAGGAAAGAATGGAACAACTCGTAGAGCTTGATGAGATAAGAAGAGTAGCTCAAAACCAGAATGTGAAATTGCAGGCACAAATGAAGTATTTATTTGACAGAAGAGCAAAAGATAGAAAATTTGAATAAAATGATCTGGTGTTAATGTGGAATACAAGGTGTCAGGAGAAGGGAAAACATGGGAAATTTGAAGCTTTGTGGCTGGGACCCTTTGTTGTTGTTGGAAAGAAAGGTGAAGATTCATATTATTTGGAAAACATGACTGGTGAAGAATAGGAATTTCCTGTAAATGGGAAATTCTTGAAGATTTTTTTCTCTTGAGCAATACAGAGGATTAAGGGTTGCCAGTGCATGGAAAACTCTTGACAATCCTCTCAAAAAAATTTCTTCCATGCACAGTAGTTTAGGAAATAAAAGGAACAAGAGTTTCTAGTACATGGACAATCCTGACATTCCTTCATTAAATAAATATTTCCATGTACAGTAGTATAGGGTCATGTTCATCTCCATTTCCATTCGTTCCATCCTACTCATTGGTCCATCACCTTGAAAGTTTGGTCTACTCACCCAAAAATTTGGATCCTTGCAATGATATCATAATCATTCATCCTCAGACGGAGCCACTATTAGAACTGTAAAATTTTGAAAATTTTACAATTGTTTATATTCATGAGTTTCCAAAGAGGTCCTTACCATAAGCACAAATGAATTTAAGAGAAAAGTAGTAAGTGACATGGTCTCTTGGGTTGAAAGAAAAACATTGTTGGAAATTGTAGATAATTGTAGGTCTACTTATAGCTTTGCACTTGAAAAACTCAAGAATATTTGAGATTGTGAGGAAGTGTGGACAATAATTTTGGATTTCCCACATTGCTTTAGCTCCTTCTAGGGTTTTTCACCTAAAAGGAGAAAGGGAATGGGGTCCAAAATGAAAATTTCTACACTCAAGATTAATGTAAATGAGATGCAATATGTCTAATTATGATATACTAATGTACTGATCTAAAAATAAAATGATTTAATGATGCAAAAACTAAGAAATGCAAAGTGCTGGAAAACACACTATGATATGCAAAAACACTTAAAAATGCAAGTGAATAATGAAATAATAGAACAAAATTGGAGAGATGCACCTGTAATCTGAAATATAATATGGGGAGATTCTGGAATCCTAAAAATTTGACTGAAAATGTTGACTGGGACACTTACGCCAGGCTGGGCGACTTAGTCCCAGTTTCAGGAAAACTTGTCGAAACAAGAATTTGCCAAATGGGTATCCAAAAATGCAAAAACCACTTTTCAGGCCTGGCAGTGGAACTAATCTGATAGTAGTGGTGACTTAGTCCACCTGTATATTTTTGGAATCTCAGGATAGGATCCTATAGCTTCAAGTCTACACTTGCTTTTCTAATAGGTGTTTGATCTTGATTCTGCAGAAAACGGGATAAAAAGGGTCTTCAAGCTTGAATTGGGCTTATGTTGACTTGATTGAATTTTAAGACTTCTTGACCACTTTTCAACACCTATTTCTTTGATAAATCTACCTACAAAGTCTACAAACACACATGCAAAGAGGGGGAAATGGTTAAGGGTTAGAGTATAGGGATTTTCCTTAGTCAAATCCCACTTTGGTAATCAAACCCTTAATAAAGAAATGAAATGGAAAGAGAATGATAAATAAACAACATGCAATGTCATAAAATTACCAAACCCTTGATATCTAAATTTGAAGATATGCAATGAAGTGATCCAGTGGATGACTTGATTATGCTTAGAGTGCTTGAATGCTTGAGAAAGATTAAGTGAATTACTTGAGTGAATGCTTGATGAATTAGGAGATGAATGAATGGGGGTTAAAATGAGAGGAAAAACCATTATTTATACTTTTTCTTACTAAATTTCCTAAAAATAACACATCACAAGCTGAACTCAAGGGTTAGAGGAAAAATTCCTACCAAAAATTTAAAATAATTTTGAGTTTTGTGCCAAAAAGGACTAAGTCGATCCTATTGGTGACTTAGTCCCACTTAAGCAAATTAAGTGGGTGTTGGGAATTATGTGGCATTAAATGTTTTCCAATGGGAATATCCTCAAAAGCACACTTAAAAATGATTGAAAAGTGTATTAAAGGGTCATTTAAACATGAGAAAGGGTTGAATTAGTGTTAAAAAGTCTAGAAAAGTGTGAAAGTGGGTTACAATACTTTACAACACTTTGAAATAAGACTTGGTAAATGATAAAAAGGAGTTATTATGATGAAAGGGTTCTAGAAAAGTGTGAAAATGGGTTAAAACACTTTTACAAGACAACCTAGAAGTATTAATGATTCACAAGGGTCCAAGACCTAATGTGAATGTGTTGGCCACATTACAACATTAAATCTAGGAAAAATCAAGTCAAAGTCCACTAGAAGGGTCTGGACATGAAAAAGTAGAAGGGTTAATTTTTCTGTGTCCACAGGAAGAAATTAAGAGTTAATTTGCATTTTGTTGGTCTTGGCTTGATGCAATTCAAAGGCTCAAGGATGTTGAGAGTACAAGTGAAACTTAGATTAAGTTTGTATCGAGCACATTTGATCCTACTCTTAGTCTGGATGATCAAACTTGGTATGGTTTGACAAGATTGCATGAAGAATAGCTTGCATCACACCAATAAATGGGAAAGTTAATTGAGATGTATGGGAAGCTCAGAGATTTAATTAAAATTGAGTGTGCTCTTGTCTACAATGTTCATTCAATTGTTGAAAGGGTTTTGAACTCTTATGCTTCTCCCTGAATTGTGGTTGAAATAAATGATACTTTAATTGACCTCAATTATCTATGCAGCACTTTGATAGAGGCAACAAAAACTTGGAATGAAGGGAGATCCTCATGGATAGGGATTCTTAGACAACTTTAGTCATCTACTGCCTCTGGATAGTCATTTATCATCATTAGTTTTGGAATTTTCTCCTTAGGGGGAGTATTCATATTTGCAAAGGACTATTAATGCACTAAAATTCCTTTTTTCTTTGCCATTGCTGTCAAAGGGGGGGGGAGAGAAGCATCGTGTGAAAATAAAGAGGAAATTGAAAGGCTTTTGTGTCTAAGTTGGGAATAAGTATTTTTGATGGTTTTCACATCATGTGTTGCCATCAATGACAAAGAGGGAGATTGTTGGAAATTGATAGGTTGTCATTGATGTCAACAGATAATGGAATTTTGTTGATTGCCAGTATTTTGCTACTCCGGTTATGAATTCCTGTTGATCCGTTATTTTGGTCTAGATTTTTTCTCAGTAAAAGATATCATTACAAGATTTTTTACACAAGTTTGAGCCTACAAGATTTATTCTACCTTGTATTTTCATGATGATATGTGAAGGTATTTGGGAGATATGAATGACAATATTCTGTTTTGCAAACCTCGGCGAGTTTTCCTCTTGCACCCTGTTGTGGGAGATTCCACATTTCCTCATAATTGATTAGCATACTATGTAGTGTCAAAGATAAGTAGTTTTATGTTTTCCAAGGGAGAATTTAATGAGTTAACAAGTTTTTGTGTTGCATGTTTGATGGAGTGTACATATGTTTGGAGTATTGACTTGACTTTGGCTAACAAAACTACATATTGATATTAAAGGGATCTATCTTAGGTCCATGTCGACAAAGTTAGTTTTTGAATTAAGGTTTCTTTAATTAGGCCAACCTAATCAAAGTTACATAGACAAACATGTATACATGTATGACATTCCTTGATGTGTGTGTGTGGTGAGAAAGAGAGGAAGTTTGCATGGTAGAAGTTGAAAATGAATATGTGTGAATTGTATAGATGAGCAACTGAGTGAGTTACTCATGCATTGTGCTTCACCGAAACTGAACTCCAACATAGGGAAGGCACATTCTTTATTAGTTCACCCATTTGGTAGTGATCCATACCTTTTGTATCTTGGTGGTTATCCATTCTTTTGTGTTCAAGCAGTGAGCCTTGTAATATTCTATATCTAGATATATTATATTTTGAGTTAACCCTCACCGTGGTTTTTCCCATTTTGGGTTTTCCACATAAAAATTTTGGTGTTCATGTGTGTTGATGCTTTGTTTTGATTTCATGTCTTCCTTTGGTAATTCAGTCAAGTTTGTGATAATGCTTAAATGGATTTTATGTGAATGGTTTAAAGGAATATTGATTCACCCCCCCCTCTTAGTATTCTGAATGTTCAACAAAATTTAATGCAGAGAAATACAAAGTAATTCCATTTCTCGCAAACAACCCTCTTCACAAGCCAAAGACAATCCAACCCACTGTCAAACACATCTTCTACTACTGCATGATGTAAAACTTGAAAATGTGGATATAACACCTTCAAAGACTTCTAATTATCATATCCAAACTACAAAAGCACATCTTCAAGAATGAAGAAATGCAAAGCACAATACAAAACACATCCATGACACCTTGTGCACTCTTTATACCATTTTTCTGAAAAGAGCTTGGAAACCAAGTGACCCTATTGCATCTACAACACTTGCTCAACACCACAAACACCTTCTTACCATGACTACACTAGAGGTTGACATCAATTACACCACTAATAATAACATAGTGTAATTATCTCCCCATTTGTAATTGATGGAAACACCTATTGAAAAAATATCAACAATAAAAGAAACTCTGTATCTCCAACACTCAAGCAATGCTCCCCTTGCTTGGACATTTCTTACATTTTAGATTTATTTCTCTCTCTCCCTTTCTTATGTTTTCAGGATTCTTTCTATCCCCCTTTGACATCAATGGAAAAGGGAAACATCTGATCACTTTAATTCTCTCTCTCCCACTTTTAGGCACCAGATATGCTCCATTTGATTGCATCAACCAAAGACACCACTACCTACTCACCTTGAGAGGTAGCCTTCATCAACCCAAGACAAATAATCCATCTTGAATTTCACCCCTGGACAACTATACCATCTTATGCATCTAGTTGAAAGAAGTAGGGGCAATAACCACTAGCTTGTTTATGAGATACTCAAATATATCTTTTGGAAGAGCCTTTTTGAAAATTTCTTCTATTATATCCTTTGTAGGCACATACTAAAAATTTACTTCATTCTCAACAACTTTCTCTCTTAGAAATTGACACTAGATAGAGATATGCTTTGTTCTTGAATGCATTACTATAATTTTTGAAATTTTGATAGCACTTGTATTATCACACAAGATAGGGATAGGTTCATCATATGATACTATGATATCTTTCAATGTCTTCTTCATCCACAAAACTTGCGTGAAACAATATATTTTTCCTCTACAATAGATAATAACACTAATTCCTGCTTCTTGCTTAGCCAAGAAACTAGTCTATTTCTAGGGAAGAGTACCTCCACTTGTACATCTTTTTTCATCTGAAAAACCTATCCAATGTGCATCGGTATAATCACTCAAAGAGAAATTTGTATCCTTAGAATACCATAGACAATAGTTTGAAGTTCTCTTCAAATATTTGAATATCCTTTTGATTGTTGCCACATGTGATTCTCTAGGATCTTAAAATCTTTCCACAAGTCATACTACATGCATAGTATCAGGCCTAGTTTCAGTTAGGTATAGTAATCCACCAATCATGGATCTATACTTAGTTTGATCTAACTTAGAAGATTCATCATTTTTTCTCAATTTATAACCAATAACCATGGGAGTATATACTAGTTTAGAGTCCTCCATTCCAAACTTCTTTAACATTTACTTAACATATTTTGATTGTGTAATGAATATGCCATTTTCTAGTTGATTGATTTGTAGCTTAAGGAAGAAATTCATCTCTCCAAGAATTGAAATTTCAAACTCATTTTACATCTCCTCTACAAACCTTTTACATATTTCATCATTTCCTCCAAAGACTATGTCATCAACATACACAACTAAAATTAGGATTTGATCTTTCACAACTTTGAAATAAAGATTGCTATTTATAGTACCCTTTTTGAATCCCTGTTGCAATAAGTATATGTCCAATCTTGCATACCAAGCTCTAGGAGCCTGTTTGAGTCCATACAATTCCTTTTTTAGCCAGCTAACCATATCAAGATCTTCTTATAATTGAAATCCTTTTGATTGTTCAATGTGTACCTCTTCTTCTAACTCGCCATTCAAAAATGCATACTTTACATCCATTTGATATACTTTGAAGTCTTTATGTGTTGCAAAATACAAAAACATCCAAGTAACCTCCATTCTAGCCATAGGAGAAAAAATCTCTTCAAATCTATTCCTTCCACTTGTGAGTAGCCTTTACACACAAGCCTAGCCTTTTTTCTGATAACTTTTCCATTGTCATTCAATTTTTTCTTGAAAACCCATTTAGCTCCTATCACATTGTTGTTTGTTGGCCTTGGGACCTATTCCCATGTCCAATTCTTCTCAATCTACCTCAACTCTTCTCTTATATATTTGATCCAATTTTGCAAGCTTTAGTCTCTGTTTTAGGTTCTACTTCAGAAAGTAAACAAAATTTTACTTGTTCCTCTATCATAGTAGCTTTTCCTCTTGTCAGCACACCTCTACTTTTGTCTCCAATTATTTGATCCTCAGAATGATTCTTTTGTACATACTTAGGAGTCTTAGGATTCTTTTCTAGATCTTCTTCCTCTTTCTCTTCCACTAGCATCTCCTTTTCTTTTTGTTATTCTCTACAAGGGGATTCATCAGATTCATATCCTTCTATGTACATTGAGCTATGATGTGATTCTTCATCCACTTTGACACTTACACTTTCAACTATCTTCTTTAGCATTTTTTTGTAGTGCTTGTATGCCTTACTCTTTGTAGAATATCCAAGGAATATTCCTTCATCTAATCTTGCATCAAACTTTCCTAACTTTTCTTCATCTCTCCTGATATAACATTTTCTTCCAAACACTAAAATAATTGATAGTAGGATTTTTTCCATACCATAGCTCATAGGGGGTCTTTGAAGTGTTCACTCTTGATTTTCCTCTATTAATAATGTAGACTATGGTATGAATTGCTTCTCTCTAGTACACATTTGGTAGATTTGATTCCTTCAACGTGGTTCTTATTGCTTCCTGAACTATCCTATTCTTCCTCTTCACAACTCCAGTATGTTCTAGAATCATAGGAGTTGATAGATGTCTTTTTATCCCATGATCTTCACAAAAAATGTTAAACTCATTGGAGGTGAACTCACCACCTATGCTAGACCTTAAAATCTTGATTTTCAGATCCATTTCATTCTCAACCATAGATTTAAATTCTTTAAACTTATCTAGATCTTTTGATTTTTCTTTGAGAAAGGTCACCCAAGTCATTCTATAGTAATCATTTATTAACAACACAAAATACCCATCACCTTGAGAGCTTCTTGTTTTGGTAGTTCCACATAGGTATGTATGCACCAACTCTAAAGGCACTACAATAGATTATTCCTTAGTTCTAAGCATCTTCTTTGCTTGTTTTTCAAAGTAAAATTATTTACAAATTGTATTTATATGGTTTGTAGTTTTTTTCATGTCTCTCACAGCATGAGTAGAGTTGATCTTCACTAGGCTATCAAAATTGATATGACACATTCTTCTATGCAACAAACAACTTTCATTGATTTATGACATAAATAACTTACCACCAACACCTTTGAGCTAATAAGCATTCCCTTCTATCCTTATTCCTATAGTAACCCGAGTTCATCATCCTAAAACACCATATTGTATCCTCTACTACACATTTTTCCTACACTAAGAAGATTATGTTGAAGACCCTTCACATAAAGAACACCATTTGTCTTATGTTTTCCATGAAAACTAATATAACCTTTTCCATAGATCTTAGTAGATGTTTCATCACAAAAATTAACAAAACCACCATCATATTTCTCAAGTTTAACAAACTTACTCTTATTATCGACCATATGATTTGAGCATCTGCTATCAATTTATCCTATAGTTTCTCTCCTCTCTTGCATGAAAGGTAGTCAACATAGTTCCTTCAATACTATGACCAGTTTTTAAAGAAATTTCCTTCACACATATTTTAGGGTTAGTAGAATTAGTTCCAACATTCAAAACCATGAACAATTACTCATCATCAGATGTACCATTGTCTTCTTTAACATAACTTTTCTTCAAATAGTTTCCTTTGTGATCTTTATGTTTGTTATTTGAAAATTTTCCAGGATATTTTGAAGCATAATGACCTATCTTACCACAATTGAAACACTTGAAGGGTAACTTACCTTTGTATTTTCTAGTGCCCTTTATCAATCTTCTTACAAAATTTTCTTCCACTTCATCAAGATCATCTAGATTAGATTCATCAATCCTCTCTTTCTTGTTGACTTTAAAAGAAAATTCTTTCCTTGAAGCATCTTGGTCAAACTCCCTTAATTCAAAAGTAGTTAATGCACCAAAAATTGATCTCTAGAATATTGATCCAAATTCAAAGCTTCCTCAATAGCATAAAATTTAGCATTATAAGATTAAGGAAGGGTTCTCAACACCTTAATTTTCACAATTTCACTTTCCTCCAGTTTTCCAGTAACACCATTGATGTCGTTGACAATTTCATCCACCCTTGGCATGTAGCCTACAATATCTTCATTTTCTAACATCCTTAGGGTTTCAAATTTGGCTTTGAAATTTTGCATCTTTTCTTGCTTGACCTTAGCATATCCTTCATAAATGCTTTTCAACTTATCTCAGACCTCTTTAGTAGTTTTATAGCTTATCACTTTCACAAGTTCTGAATCTGAAAGCCCACTCAAGATAGCATTCCTCGCTTTGTCATTATTCTTATAATCCTTGATATCATATTCACTTGTCAGAGGAGTAGTAGGCATAGTATATCCATCCTCAAATGAGTTCCATACATCAAACCCTCATGAGACATGAAAGGCTTCCATCCTTTCTTTTTAGAAGGAATAATTTGTTTCATCAAACATAGGGACTTTGAAACCATTCCTGTGCACCATCTAGATCTACCTCAAGCGGTTAAGCTTCTTCCAAGGAACGTCTGCTCTGATACCAATTGTTAGACACATGGAACAACTAAGAGGGGGGTGAATCATTTTTGCATTAAAACATTCAAACCATCATTAATCTTCAAACCCTTATTAAGAATTAGCATGAATGTAAAAAAATGAAATATCAACACATCAATAACCATACACAATAGAACACCTGATTTTATGTGGAAAATTCTAATCAGCCAAAAACCATGGTGAGAATTAACTCACATATATATGAATATCAACATCGATTACAAAAGGCTCACTCTCAAAAGGACTCACTGCCCAAAGGACTCACTATCCAAAAGAAAGAAAGAAAGGCTCACTACCAAAGAATATCACTTCTTCCAGATAGAAAGAGATTACAAAGAAACTATTACAAGGAGGTTCACTACCTCATAGCAATAGGAGAATCCACCACAACCATCTAAAACCTTTGGATCATTACCTCCAACAACTTCAAGAACCTTGAAATGTAGACACCTTCTACTCACTGCTTCCGTTCATGCTTGCACTCATATTTCAACACTTGATTGCATACACAATATTTCACATCACACATTACACCACACTCTTCTGCAATAAATTACCTTGCATATATATCTTCTGCAAGCACGGATAACCTTCTACAAGTTGGCTTCAATAAAATGTGTGCACCTCAAATGTGCAACCACCAAATAGGTCAACACCAAACACTTCCATAGTGGAAAGAAGTGAAGGAAGACCACACCAAAGGGTTAACTAGGACCCAAATCTACACTGACACGCTACACCATGCTTCCACAAAAAATGAAGCACATCTACAAATAATGATAACATGCTAGGTTAGCCAAACTTATTAATGCTACGAAGCAACCAAATTCAAACTTCACTAGGTTTGGAAACATCTTGTGGACCACTTAACAACTTTACACAACATCTTGGAATATTCCACCACTATTAGAATACTCAAAATCACTAGTGTAGACATATGCAACTGAGAACATTATCATCATGTTCAACCTGTCAAACTACCACTAAGACACAACACATGAATCAAGCTTGTGGAATAGTTGAACACCAAACCATCCAAGGGAAGATAGATACAATAATCATTAGCACATTACCAAATCTGCAAGACAAGAAACTTTGACACAGAGAAATATGGATCAATTCCATTTCTCCCAAACAACCCTCTTCACAAGCCAAAGATAGTCCAACACACTTTCAAACACATCTTCCACTACCACATGATCCATAACCTGAAACTCTAGATATAACACCTTCAAATACTTTTGATCGTCATATCCAAACCACACAGGCTCATCTTTGAGCATGAAGAAATGTGGAGCACAATATAGAACACATCCCTGACACCATGTACACTCTTTATATAAATTTTCTCAAAATCACTTGGAAATCAAGTGACCTTGTTGCATCTGCAACACTTGATCAACACCACAAACACCTTCTTACCATGACCACACTAGACGTTGACATCAATGACAACACTAATGATAGCATAGTGCAACAAGGCTATTCTAACCCAATGTGAGGCCAATGTGAGGCATATAACTCATTTACCAATGGAATGACTTTAGATGTCTACTTAATAACCTAGGCCTCTATTTACACCTTTTGTAGTCTTTGATCCTTCAATATTAGCTCAAATTTTAATGATTTTTTAAAAATCCTAATCTCTAATAAAATTAACTATAATTAATTCATTTATGCTACTATATGTTTCCAATGTTCCTCTACCTTGAGCAAGTTTTTCCTATGTCCCTCTAGAGTGACATTGACTATGTTTGATTGTGTTTGTAACTGGATAACTTTAGCTTACTCTACTTCTATTTATTTTTCCATCACTCATGCATATATCTTAGCATCAATACTCTAAAATCTCTTTCTCTTGTGCTTTGATCATAGCATGGTACTATTTCACAATGTCCTAAGTCTTATTTAGCTCTAACTTCTCCAACTTCTTCCTTAATTTCAAGAAGTCTAAAGTGACCACTTTATGAGTCTCCTCCATTAAGTCCACTTTATCTTCTATTTTTTCTTGAGAAAAACTCAAACTAGCTACATGTATGGAATATTATTTAGAAGAAATTGATCTTTGTGGATTATCAATAGTAGGCTCCATGTGTGCAATAATCAATTATCACTACACAATATCAAAGAAAAAATTTACATTTGTGCACATTTTAGAAAAATGTTCCTTCTATTTCTTGTTTTTTAATTTGGCCTCATAATCCTACTTCAATTTTATCATTTATTAGTGAAAATATATAAAATATGTGATGAATCCATTAGAAAACATGCCACACTTTGGGAGACCATATAAAAATATGACTTAAAATTTGATAGGAATCATTGCAACTCCTAGAGGTGATGGAGAGTGAATCATTAAGGTTGATGGAGATAAGGGTGGAATACCTAAGGTGAATGGTGGAGGTTCGATAAATGATTATTGAGGGTATTATTAATAGCGCTGTCATGCAAACCCAAAGAACACAGACAAAGAAAATAATTTTTTTTTTTAAACATTACAATTGAACATACAAGAACATTAACCATAAACATATAACACATTACATTACACTATTACACTTAGTTCTCTGGGGCACGCGAGGTTACTTCACAACCCACTAGCAACGAAAACAAAGGTAACTACAACACAATTCACTACTTATAGCTATATTCAATGATCACACAAGTTACAAGAAAAGATAGAAGTGATTAACTAACTTTGGCAATAGAGTCTACTTACTCAAGCTAGCTTAACATACCTCTTACATTCTATTTTTCGACAAGTCCTTGCTCCCAATGCCTATACCTGCAAGATCTACGTGACTTGGCACACACATCAGATCAAAATAGTTAGCGCATGATCACTAAGAGAAGCTATATAAACCAATGGTAGTTTTTACATTACCGGAAATAAACGACAAGACTCAAACAAGACTCAGAAGAATAGTCCTAGGGGCCCGACCTAATGCCTCGAGAGCCCATCACTCGATGGCCTTGCCTACGTATATAATTCGCAGAGGCACCGTAGTTTGACAACTTGAGCTGCTCCAACTCATTGACCGACCAATCCAAGGGTTCACTCAAAAGACATTCAAGGAGGAAACTACTTCAACACAAAGTATCACAACACCACAATTACACGCTAAACTCAAACCTCTATTCATAAGCATTATGTGACCCATACAAAAATTACAAACTAGAGAAGAGTGGGTATGCAACCCTTTCTAGGGTCCATCACCCCAGACAGTTTCTTAGGCGGCTACCACCCACTTAGGTGAAGCCGAAGACTGAAGAACTGGGTAAGCATATTCTTGCAAAAATAAAATAAAAATAGCCTACTCAAATATTTATTCATACTTGCATAAGAAAGGTCACAAGGCATAACAACAGTAGCCATTAACGACTCGCATTCACAATTAGAAGACCAAACCACTCGAACAATCAAGTCAACATATAGAATATTCTCAAAACAAGTTCATCTCAAGAGGAAGTCATGTCAAGAAGGAACCATCAAAATCCGCCATTAAATGTACAAATACACACAATGTACTAAACCCTCAAGAACAATAACAACTCAAATACATTTTATTTGTTCACTCTTTAAGAAGTAATTTTAAAAAAACTAAGTTACCTAGACATACTTCCTAAATATTCCTATCAATATTTTAGAACATTTAAATCATCTCCCAAGTTTCACTAAAGCACCAAGAGCAATAAGTTTTGAATCATCATTACAATTTTCTAAGATAAACTATTAGGAAATATTTTAATACTCAATTACATATTATCAACCCAACAATATATACTACCATACTTCAACTCAACAAGCCACTCACACAATGACACTCAAATGTCATTGAAAATTATCAACAAAATTCTCAATACAATTACAAGAGAATGAGTCAAAGTCCACATTTAAGAAAAGAATAATAACAAAGAATTCCTTCTATTGTAAAACAAACCAACATTCAATCATTTAATTACTCTATTAGGTAAACATCACAAAAGAAACAATTTAATCTAAACAAGGAGCATTAAACAAAAGAGGCACATTTAAGACTACATTTCATGTAATATAATTTACCCAAAACCTAAGCTCTTTCACAAAGAAAATTTTATTTCAAATGAAATCGATGCATTTAATTTAGGCATGCAAAGCTATTTTAAAAATATTTTAAATATGATATTGCTCAATTTACTCTACAATTGAGTTGCTAGACTAATACTCAATTCAATCCTTCACAATTAGGACTACTCTGAAATTATCAATGTTTAAAACCTTAAAATATTTATCACTTGAAGGATTGGTCAATTACTACTACTAAGATTCCTAATTTATTCCAATTCTCCTAGTTCACCCATATTTTGGATATCTTAGTTCAAAATGTAACATGAAAGAAAAATATAATTAAAATGTATTTATAGAACCAAAGAGAAATGTTATTTATTCTAAAATTGATTAAATCTTCTTCCCTCATTTCGTTGTGTACCCTATCTTCGTTTTGAACCATTATCTATCCTTTCAAAATTATAATATATATCTACTTATACATACTGGGTATCAAAATGGAGTTTGACTGTAAATAAGAGTTTGAAGGTTAGCGACCAAGCAATTGAGAAATGTACATCAGCCGGGTAATTTACATGCATTATCAAGAGCCATAAAATAGCAGATTTCATAACATAACATCAAATCAGAATTTGAAGGATACCGAGGCAATCTGTCAAATGTATCTTAAAACAAAAGTTTTGGAAAAGAACCCGTGTAAATGGACAAACACTGAGGTTAGAAATATTCCGGTAAACAGTTTTACTGTAATTCATATACTATTCTGTTCCTCAAAAATTACAAATTTGCCTATCCAAACAAGCAATTAATCAGCCACAGGAGCACATTACAAGGAGTAAAACAAACACAAGACAATGAATTATGGTTAACTAGATCTAATCTACATTACTTACACGTAAACATAATCAAACAGGGAGTGGCTGTGGAATGTGATTGCTACATCACATAAAAGACAACTTCAATCTAATTCCGTAGCAAACCATAAGCACATATGTTATAATAATAATACAAAAAGCTTATATACATCTGAATGTTAAATATTGACCAATAAGTAGTGCGTCATAGCCGCAGAACCCAGTTTAACATAACCCTCTCGGCAAATTGTGAGATCAAAAATTTGAATCAGAAAATAATATCAAATTCCTAAATACGACTCTATTGGCTCTGGTCTAAGGGATTGTTAAATGTAGTTGGTAATGAAAGAGCAGAACCCAAAAATAACAGAAATAAATTGTACCACGATATAATGGAATTAATACACAAAACTTCAGCAACGGTTGAGACATAAAATTTAGTACAAACGAGAACAACCAATGTTTACAAATCTTAGTAGTAAATGTGATCACATAACCACTTCTAAAATTTGCCTAGCAAATTTCAATATATGTATATGGACTTACCTTAAGTTCCTCCAGCGAGAATCCTCTCCCGGCGCGAACTTTCATGTTGTATCTTTGTGTCTGTCCATGTACCATCGGGCGGAGAGGACCGGCCGTAGGCCGGGGAAAATTTTCACGGCTTTCTTTTGACGAGCAGTACGTCTCCTCGCCTTGCGAGCAGGCTGGTTGAACCAGGTCTTAACGTAGCGCTGCCAGTGCTTCTTGAAATGCACATTGGGTACAACGTTGTTATGCTTCACCATGACTTACCTTTCTCCTTCAACTTCGCCTTCACCTTCACCTTTACCTCCTCTCTGGTAAAGCTACCGCCGATCCGTTCTCCAAAACCAAGTTCTTTTCAATTCTGAAAACTGTATTATCTTTACTTGATAAAGATCATAATTGCAGAGTAAGCCAAATTACTTGTTCCCAAATTTGCAATGAGAGATTTTTTTTTAAGAGATGAGAACCATTACCATCAGTTTCAACAGGGACGATGTTCATGAAAGATATTAGAGGTGCGAAATGAAACGATTTAACAAAACGACTTGCACCATAGTGAAGAGCACTAGAACTCGTCCTAACCTTGAAAGCTTTGCTTGTGATCTAAGTCGTATTTCCAACAACTCTGTTCTCATTTTCCCCAGAACGGTACAGTCATCAACGAGTCTAATATTTACAAATGTACTAGCCAATATGAGAGGGGAAATCGAGTGTTCTATATGCATTACATAACAAAGTTAGGGCGCAATTCGACAACAAAACATTTACTAGTTTATTTCATTTAAACTACTATCAAGGTATTCAGTTAGCATGGTTGATTCAGGAACAAATCCGGAATTGGATCTTCTAAAGTCGGTAAGAAAATACAACAGAAACTTATTTGGAAAATATAAAATTTTAGCCTATGAAAGTCTCGATTCAAGTTTAGAAGGTGGAAATTACTAATTCAGTACACATGCATGCCCAGAAACAATGAGTTCATGATTTCTATCAAACAAGGGATAGAGTTGAAGGAACATACTCATTTTCTTATACGCATGAGACAATTCTAATATTAAAACAACTGAAATGATAATAATGCATATACCAATAATAGATAACAACTAGGTAACAAACTAAAACATACTTGAATGATTGTGGGTGCTAATCACCAAGGCACAATATATTTATGTTGAAGCCCAAGCTATCTGAGGTGAAAACCAGCACCCAGATCCCTCCTCGACGGCAACCATCGCTTCTTTGCAAACCCCCTTCTCCATAATCCTCTCTCTCTCCCCCTTCGAATAACTGCCCGAAGAACAAAACGACCTCTTCCTCGCAACGGTGCATGCAACCAAAAATAGCCACATCAGTCTGGCACCCCCGTATTAAGGATCCATAACATGCAAAAATCTCCCCCATGCATGCCGCCGATCTGCTTCCCATAAGCTTTTCTTTTCTTTTTTTTTTTAATAACCTGACACTACACAAGCAGTGAAGGAAAAATAAGGGATAAAAATTCTTTTATTTCTCATGTGGGAGTAGGAAAGATTTATATAATGTGCTAGGTATAAACAAATGGAAGAGAGTAGGAAATACCCATCTATTGGTACCCAAAAAAAATATCCCATTTTATACCTTAGCCCCATGGCCCCTCAATAGTAACTGATCTTAGAGATCTTACTTGGGTCATCTTTTATGATGTTACTCTTCTATACCTGGCATTAACCCTCTTCATTAGTTAAATTCCAAAGTTAAAATCCAAAAACAACTAAGTGTTGAACTTGTCAGGGTTTTAGGTTTTCTCTTACCCTCTTAAATGTATACTATCTCTATCAGCTTCTGAGTTTTCCTTGATCTCTTTTGAAAATATTCCAAGTGTTTAATTTATTGGTCTTTGGGTTGTCGACAATCCCTTTAATCATATACATACTTTAAACTTTCCCTAGCCCCCAAATTCCAAAGCCTTGGAGAAGAATCTAAGTGTTAGTTTTGTTAATCTTTTGAGCTTCATGTTGTCAGTGTTTTATTCACCTTCATATCCTTAAAATATATGTGATAAGTGACATGTTCAACGCCCAACCCTCGACGAAGGTGATTTTTATAATCACCTAGATTGTTGACTTTCAAGTCATGGGTATTTTCCTTGCCTCCCTATTATTTTTACGACCCATTACCATTAGCATCCTTGGTGCCCAAAGTATGATTTCTAAAAATTATCAAGTGATGATCTTATTGGGCTTTGGGTTATCAACATATTCCATATCTTTCATTTCTTGATTTCTATCATTCCTCTCATCGTCTTCCTAATCCTTGATCCCCAATTCTTTCCTTTACCCTCTTTTTTCAATGTCATTATTAGTGATTAGAATTTTGGAATTCTTCATTTTCATCTTATTAAAAATTCAACATGCAGTAAGGGGTAAGCTTGAGGATCGATTCCCAAAAAAAAATTTCTTTTAGGGATAAGAATTTCTACATTTTCATCTTCATTTTCTTTGGAAAGAATTAAGAAATTGTCCTGATGCCTGATGATCAACGAAGGTTTTCTCATCAAGGTTTCAACTTTTAGGTGCTCTTTTGCCCAAATTTCTAATAACTAATTCCTGGTAGGCCATAGGTTTGATGCCCAAAAGAATCATTTGTTGGGTTCATGAACATTTTAATGTTTTTCATTAGTTTGATAGTAGGATTAGGCTTGAAACTCCAATGATACTCCCAAAAAACATGTTTTCAACCTAAAAATGCCATTAATACCTAGTGACTCCTCTAAACCACTAGATCTTGACTTTTAAGGATACAAGAATGACATTTATGTATTTTTGGTATGGATTTATGAGATTGTGTTGCTCTCATGTTGCATATAATATTTATAGGACCTCTTTTTGGTGAGATGAACTTCCATGTTACCATTTTAGGTAGGATTTATGGGAGATTTATTCCTATTGTTCTCATTTAAGTACATGACTCATCAATTTTAAGGCATGGTGCATGTCAAAAAAATGTTTTTTATGCCTCTTTATTATTAAATCTTGTTTGTAGAGGACATATATCTTTTGAGCATTGGATATGAGTTACGGTTAGGGTTTCTTGTGTTGCATGACCCTCTAACATTCCCTTGACATCTTGGCGATGGGTTTGATTTTCCTTAGTGTTGTGTGGTCTCACAACATGCCCTAAAACTGAAAGGCTTGGGGGCCCAAGTGAAAAAAGAACTCTTATGGTAGGAGCTAGCAAATTAAAATATCATTGGAAGTGAAAGCCAAAGAAAAGTCTTTAATCAAAGAGTACTTCATAATGTAAGTGTTTTGGGTATCGGGTACTGGGAATTGGAAACGTTTGAAAAGGAAAAAGGTAATGCAAGTTTGAATGGAAGGCTTTGGTTCGGTATTTGGAGTCCGATAAAATGGAAGTCCGGTAAAAATGAAGTTTGAGAAAGTTCATGGGTAAAGCTGAATACTGGGTACTGGGTATCGAGTGGCAATGTGTAATGAAATTTTAAAATCTTAAGGATATCTAATGATTCTGATATTTCAGTTATATGGTATATATGCAAGGATTTATAATATGCTAGAAAGTGTGTTATTTATGAGAATTTTGTACTAACATTTGAATAATGGTTTTATTTACATGATATGTTATAAATATTTTCTTTCTTTAAAATGGATTTAATGTGTGGGATTTGTGATTGTAGGAGATGTAGATTGCGATGCAAAGTTCGGGTATGGATGGTCAGAAAAATTTGAATCATGGATAGAATTACATTCTAGTTTGTTTGCTTATTCTGGTAGATTATAAGGCAGAGGGCTTTGAATCCAATGAAACACTGGAGATCTTGGTATTGCACTTGCGGTGGAGACAAATGTCAATCTTTGGAAGAGTCCATTCCCGAGAGTAGTAGACCTAGAGCCAAGTAGAGTGTGGGGGAAAAAATTCCATTTAATCATTCTGAATGTATGGAAAGTCCCTACACACTATCTGGATTCAAGTTATTATCCTAGCGATAATTAAAGATTAAAACCCAAAGAGCTTTAATGTGTAATTGGAGTTGAATTTCATTGACTTTGATTGCAATTCTCCTATAGGTCACTACATTCCACGTGCCTTTATGTGATTGGTCCTTTGAATTTCCTCTCATGTATTTGTCTTATCCTATCTAAGCCTTGTGTTCTATAAAAGGCCAAAGGATCTTTTTTTTAGTTAAGTTCAAAATTTGTGGATGTCGAAAGAGCATAAATTTTTTTCAAGTTTTTTTCTTTTTTCCTGTTTTCTAAGTCATTTCGGCATAAAACTTTGTATGCATGTAGACATTGATTAATATCAGATCCAATTAGATAGCTACCTATCTCATGAATCTTTTATAGCTGGTTTTGTTAGTTCATCCGCACAAGACTCTATGTTGCACCGTTTAAGGGTGCATATAGAACCTACTCAGTGTCCAAGCTAAAACCCCCTCTCTTTAAAAGCTCATACCGTTTTATATGTAGTTGTGAAGCAATCTGGTGAAGTATAAAGTGGTTTGCTCTATTTTAGTTGATTCTTTGGGGCATGCATGGAGAATAACTAGGAGAAATTTTATTTTCATGTTTTATGCTTTATTTTAGAATAAATGTTTAAATTCTTGAAAATGTTCCAAAGTAAATGAATGATAGGATGGAATTTTACTGAAAATATTTCATTTTTACCTTAAAATTAATTGAATCTTAATGCTAATCTACTTAAGTGATAGCAAAAGGAATTTGTTAATGTTCATAAAATATTAATGCAAATCCTTGATTTTATGATAATATTAGTCTTTATGATCAGGGGAATTTAAGGAAGCTTCGTGATTGCACAGTGGTAGCGACTGGGCTTGAAAATAACCCACAAACAAGAGAATAATTTTTATTATTCATAAAATGGAAGCTTCCTTACATCTGGAGGGATCTCAAATCCCCAAGTTCTACAGCACATGCAAGTTACAGAAAGCTACAGAATAACCCTTTCGCAATATACAAGCTTGTCCCCAAAAAGTTGCCAAAAAATTAGAAACCAGCCCATAAATAGAGCTCCTCTCTGTTTTGGAGCCAAAGCTTAACAGGCAAATTTGAGTTGGCGGTTTGAAATGAAATTTACAACATGAAGTTCAAATTTTAAAGAATTTGCAATTGTATCTTCTAGAAGTGTACCAACTTCCGGGCCATAACTTTTGATCGGGACTCACGATTCATGAGCAGGTTTGAAGGCTGTTGAAAGATCTCCGAAGTCAATAGCGCGCGAAATCTACTATGCCAATTTTAGCAAGTTTTGGGTCCATTCTAGAAGTTCTAAGTGCCCCAAATCTAGCTCAAAAGATTTTCAGGTGCAAATCTAGGAAACTCGAACTGCAATATCTTTCAACCCAGGAATAGAAAATAAAAACCATAAAGTGAGAATTTCATTATGACAAAAAGGGTATCCAAAAGTGTAAAACATCTAAAACTTGAAATTTAACTATTTTTTGGGTGATCACGAATTATACACCAGCAGGATGCTCCATCAGACACCGGGGTAAATTTGGTAGCCTCGTCCGCGTCTCTGAGATCGTGGAAGGCAGCGATTGACCTGCAGCCAGGCAGCAAGATGGTCTTTAATGAGGCCTTCCTTTTCCATTTCACTAGATATTTCATCATCTTGCCTATTCACGGTACTCCTTCCCCACCGCGACCTATCTATTGTTCTTCAATCTCATCAGCACTACGAGAAGTAGGTGCTAGAATCCCACCTTTATTTCCATCGTTGGTACTTCCTCTGTGCCACCTTCATGATACTCTGTCAAATCTGAAATGTTGAACACAGGGGAAATGTTGAATCCATCCAGCAACTCTACCTCATATGCATTCCCTGAATCATGCCTCTTCAAAATTTTACAGGGACCGAACTTCTTCATCTTCAATTTGTTATATGTTCCCACTAGAAACCTTTCTTTCCTCAAATGGACCATCACTTCATCACCAATCTGAAACTCCTTATACCTCCTCTTTTGATCTTCCTTAGCCTTATACTGCATATTCATCTTGTTAATATGTTCTCTTACCTTCTCATGTATATCCTTGATGTGTTCTGCAAAATCTTTGGCTTCAACACTTATTTTTTTCTCTTGGTCCATCTTCCTCAGTTATAGAGTTGTTCAGAGGCTACCTCCATACACAATCTGGAATGGTGATCTACTAGTGCTTCTATTGACAGAATTGTTGTAAGAAAATTCTGCAGAAGTGAATCAAGTCCATCCTTGGGTTTATCTCCTACCATCTGATGGAGTTACCCGGACTCACATTAACAACCTCTGTCTACCCATCATTTTTGTGGATGGTGTGCGAGGCTTGAACTTCAATTTTGTCTTGACTTCTTCCACAAGGTCCTCCAAAAGTACCCCACAAATTTGGTGTCACGATCTGAAACAATACTCTTTGGCAGACCATGTAGCCTCACCACCTCTTTGAAGAACAAGTTAGCAATGTGGACTGCATCATGGGTCTTTTGACATGGAATGAAGTGTGCCATCTTCAAAAACCTATCAACCACCACAAAGACTGAATCATTCCCTCATTGTGTCCTTGGCAAACCAAGAATAAAGTCCATACTTATATCCTCCCATGGCCTCTAAGTACGGGTAAGGGCTGATATAAGAAACCTATATTTTGGCTCCCTCCTTTGTAGCCATCTAGCATACCACGCAAGTTGTACAAGCTTCTTCATCCTGTGACAGGCGAGGCCAATAATAATGCTCGATAATGTAATGGTCTTTCCCGACCAAAATGTCACCCATACATTCCCTTTATCTTCTCCTTTATATGGGGGTCTCTCTCATGGAACTCCTTGGGATACACAATTGACTTCCCTTAAATAACATGCATCACGGATTATGAAATCTAGCCACCTTGTGTCCTATCCCTTTCTTGAGTTCCTTGCAAGCTTTCCAAGCCTTTGCAAAATCAGGATCTTCTACATATAGTGTCTTGAGTTTATTAAACCCAACCACTTCAATTCGCATCTTTGTCATCAATGTATGCCTCCTATATAAGGCATCTACAACCCTATTTGACTTCCCACTCCTATGTTTCAAAAAAAAGGTATAACTCTGCAAAACTCTACCCATTTCATATGCCTCTGATTTAATTTTCCCTAACTATTTAGGTACTATAAGGCCTGATGATCAGTATATAGAACAAATTCCTTTGGCAACAAATAATGTCTCCATTTCTTTATTAGCGAACTATTGTAAATTCCTGATCATATACAAAATACTTTCTCTTTTCATCATTTAACTTTTCACTAAAATAGGCAATTGTAACTTACCTTCTTGGCTCAACACTACTCCAATGGCACAACCAATGATATCACAATCCACTAGAAACACCTTGTTGAAAACTGAGAAGGCTAGAACAGGTTGCTCTGTCACCTTCTGCTTCAACAGTTCAAAACTTTTTGCCACTCCACTGCTCCACTTGAATTCTTTTCTATCCCCTCTCATTGTTTCAGTCAGGGGTCCACAAATACTACTGAAGTTTCTAATGAACTTTCTATAAAAACTAGCCAAACCATGGAAAGATCTCACCTCTGTAGCAGTTCTTGGGGTAGGCCATTCCCGAATAGCCTTCACCTTCTCTGGGTCCATCTTGAGACCCTCTGTTGAGACAACAAACCCCAAGTACACTAACTCCCTCTTCACAAAACTGCACTTCTTCAGATTAATCAACAGTTTCTCTTCTCTTAACTTCTCAAAGGCTCTCCGAATATGCATCGGATGCTCATCCAACGTCTTATTGAAAATCAATATATCATCTAAATACACAATATAAAACTTCCATAAATTCTTTTAGTACCTCATTCATGAGCATGAATGTGCTTTCGGTGCATTGATTAGCCCAAGGCATGACTAACCACTCGTACATGCCTTCTTTGGTCTTGAAGAAAGCGATCTTCATTCATCTCCCTCTCGAATCGGATCTAGTTATATCCGCTCTTCAAATCAATCTTTGTGATCTTGAGCTCCACTCAAAAGCAGTCCATGGATGTCCATTCTTGGCGGGGAAATCGTACTTAAGTTATTTATCTTGTTTATGGCTGCAGGAATGCATGCCTCCTCCACTCCCCATCCTTCTTTGGTGCTAGTCTTGCGGTATTGCACATGGACTCAAACTCTCTGTATCAAACCCTTTCTCAACAGCTCTTGAACTTATGCCATTTCCAACTCTTCATTTTGCTAAGGTGTTCTGCGGTACTTATTTGGAAAAGCCAGCTCGGAATCAGAATCCAATCGGTAGTGATCTTCCTTATTGGTGGTAAACCCTTAGGTACGATGCTCGGAAACAATATCTGAAACTCATCAACATCCCGAAGCCTTCTTCTAGAACCTTCTCACTATCCTCCTTACTCACTCTAGGAATCAATGCATAACACACACGCTCATGCTTCATACCTTCTAAAAATTTCCTTCCATCTACATAACAAATTCTAGCACTACTGCATACCTTTTCTTCGGTCTCCTTCAGGGGTTTCAACTTGAAACGAACCCCATCCTTTTTCAAGGAATAAGTGTTTGCATGGCCATCATGTATAGCTCGCCTATCAAACTACCACAGTCTCCCCAACAACATGTGGCATGCATCCATGGGGATGATATCACAGAGTACCTCATGATGGTAGCTCCTAATCTTGAACTTTACTAGGCACTACTCATTGACCAAAACTTTGTAGTCTTTCTACAACCAGGCAATCTGATATAGATGCAGGTTCCTTTCCCTCTTCAGCTTCAACTTTGTGACCATCTCTTCTGACACCAGATTATCGGTGCTCCCACCATCAATAATGACATCACAACATTTTCCTTCACACTTGCACCTTATGTGAAACAGATTCTTCCTCTGTTATGGTTCCATTTCCTCAGTCACCAGGGCTCTCCTAATCACTAGGGCTTCTCCCCTTTCAGCATCATCTGAATGTTCAAATTGGGTCTCCTCATCTGCATGCGCAACCCTTCCATGACCTTCTAGCCTTTTTTCTTCCCTTCCTTGGTGTTGTGGACATTCATAGGCTTGATGCCCTTCTTCACCACACTAGAAACACGTTCCTTTGAAACCACCTCTTCCATATCCTTGTCCATATCTCCCTCGTCCTCTACCTATTTGATCACCACTGTTTTGATCATGAGGGTGGTAGAAGTTGTCATTTCTTTGGCTTCGGTTGGTACCCACATCTTCACTTTTCTTTTCATCATCATTTCGGCTTCCTGAAGATCTTCCATTGCCCCTTCCGCTTTGACCTCCTCATCATTTTTGCTTGCCATCAAATCTTTTGTTCAACTTCTCTTCCACCTTCAGAGCAAACTGATACACATCCTCAATGGTGGTCATTCTGACTAGGCTTAACTCCTCTTGAATGCTCGGTTGTAACCCATTAAGATATTGGGCTACCTTCTCCTTATTGGCCTCTATGTGACTTGTTCTGATGATTATCTTGTGAAAATCTTTAGTATATTCTTTCATAGATCTACTTCCTTGCTTCAACCCTTGCAATTTCTTGAACAGATATAACTCATAGTCCACTGGTATGAACAGCTTCAATTTCTCTACCATGCGATCCCATCTGGTGATCCTTCCTTTTGCTCTTCAATTTCTTTCCAACTGGACCTGTTTCCACCAAATACTGGCATGGCCCTTCAGCTTCATTTTCGCAAAATTAACCTGATCTGGGTCCTCTATTTCCTCATACTCAAAATATTCTTCTAGCTCGTTGATCTAGTCGATCAACTCTTTCGGGTTTAGACTTCTGGAATAACTGATGACTTATGCTCTGGGTCTTTTCCTGATCTTTGAAATGGCCCTTATTAGCTGCATTTGGTCTTGATCAATTGCTTCTTCTTCCTCTTCTACATTTGAACCTTCTTCCTCTCCTTCATCCTCACTTTCCTCCCTCGTATTTAACCCTCTTCTCAACTACTCTTGTAATGTGTCAATTTGTCTCTGGAGGGCTGCCAGTGCATCTCTTCCACCAGCATTTATGCCGCCTCGACCACCTCTAGCACCACCATGCCTACCAGGCATCACTCTTGGAGGCATCTTTCTTGACCTCGACCCACAACCACGGTCCTGGTGCAAACTGCCTCACGATCGGCGATCTGTCCACACGCTCAAGAAAACCTGCTCTGATACCACTTGATGAGGGCGCAGCTCGAGACTTAGAAAATAACCCACAAATAAGAGAATAATTTTATTATTCAAAAAATGGAGCTTCTTACATGCAGAGGATCTTAAATCCCCAAGTTCTACAACACATGCAAGTTACAGAAAGCTACAGAATCACCCTTTTATAATATGGGAGCTTGTCCCCAAAAAGTTAGCCAAAAATTAGAAACCTGCCCATAAATAGAGCTCCTCTTTAGTTTGGAGCCAAAACAACATTCAAATTTGAGTTTAGGTTTGGTGCCGAAAATTTACAACATGAAGTTCAAATTTCAAAAGAGCATTTGCAATTGTATCTTCTAGAAAGTGCGCCAACTTCCGAGGGCCATAACTTTTGATCCGGGACTCTGATTCGCGAACCGTTTGAACCATTGGAAAATTCTCGAAATCAATAACACACTTGAAATCTGCTACGCCAATTTCAGCAAGTTTTGGGGCTGATCCGAGAACTCTAAGTGCCTCAAATCTAACTTAGAAGATTTTCAGGTGCAAATCTGGGAAACTAAAATTGCAATATCTTTCAACCCAGGAACAGAAAATAAAAACCGTAAATTGGGAATTTCATTATGACGAAAAGGGTATCCAAAAAAGTAAAAACATCTAAAAATCGAGAAACTTGAAATTTAACTATTTTTGGGTGATGCAAGATTGCCCTTACACCACTGGATGCTCCTGCATCAGTGCCTAACATATATAATTCTAAACAACCATAATCCCTTTGAGATTAACAACAATATCACATCATACCTGAGAGCAACCCTAATGCAATCATGACCTGGTTATCAGAGACTTGGGATTGAACTGAAGCCAATCTTTTCTTGTTAAAGTAGAATCCCCTTTTAGATTGTCTTTGTTCCATATCTTTCAAGAAGGATAGGCTCTTTGTGGTTTGTCTATGAAGAATTTATTTTCCCTATTTGTTGTGAGTAAAATGGTCGTCAACAGGAACTGGCGCTAGAAGGAGGGAAATATTTTGAATTGTTAGTCTTGAGTTTAGTAAGAAGCTTGTAAAGTGAAATTGAGTGCAAGCTAGATTTTCAATATGGAAGTTGAAAAAATTTGGAAAATTTTTAACCAAAAATTACATCCTTTGAGTTTATTCACCTTTGGTAGAGTTACCGAGTGCATAATTCATGATACAACTAATCACGGTGAACTTGAGTGTGAATTTTTTTTAACTAGGGTAAGTTTGGCCATAAGTAAAGTGATTCCGTTAATAGAAGAAGTTCTAATTACTAGAAGAAAGGAATTGTTAGCGAGAAATTTTTTTAACCCTAGTGGAATTGGAAATATTAAAAAACTAAATGATACATCAAAATAGTTGGAAAACTACAATTATTACAAAGAAAATCCTAATGTTTTGTAGGGAAATAGGCAAGAATGCTGAGATTCAGAGACATCACATTAGAAATGAGGAAACAAAATTGATGAATCATCATTCTCCTTATATGTGGAACATAGATAACGAGAAGGAGCGAGAAAATCGAGCGGGAAATGTGTGTATTTTGCTCCAAGTTGAAAATTCACACGTTATAAAAAGAATTTTTCCTAATTTTATGCAAGATACAGAGTATCAAAATTTTATTTTTTCTATCTCTGATAACAATATAAATAGTGATATATCTTGGTCTAACAAAATGCAAAGTGAAGATAGGACTGAAGACATGAATATTTTCAGAGGAGGAGAAAGTAGAGAAATGGACACAACTGTTCATGGAAATGAACCAGGGCTGGAAGAAGGTAGAGTATGGTCGCATCAAATGAAGTGTGTGCAATCGATCTTTAATGAGGTCATTTTCATACATATAAGCCAAGTCATTGGTAAGTATGCTTTTGAATTTATGATTATTAAACGTAGAAAATTTAAGATAATTGATTGTTACAACAAAACATTAGAGATTTGGTTAAATGAATTTAAAGTAAACTTGTTGTAATTCATACCAAAACTGCAAAGGAAATAGTCATAGAAATTGAAATATGTTATTTTATTAAGGTTAATCTTTTGTTATGTTAGAGTTAGGGTAGTTAGGGTTAGTTTTCTTTTTGTAGGGTTTTCTTTTTGTTTTGTTTTCTTTCTTCATTTTTTCTTTTCTTTTTCTTTTATTTTGTCTGGCCTCTGCATTAGCAAATTCTACTTAAACCTATCTTACACATGATAGTTAATTCAAACATTTGTAAAATTGAACTATGAAATGTAAAATGATAAAACCATCCACAGTAAAAACATGCTTAAAGATGTACCAAAAATTATATATGTGTGTGTGTGTGTGTATCATGTATATACATGAGATATAGAAAATCCTTGTTTCAAAAGATTAAAAAAATCAAAAAGAGTGAGTGAAGCTACAAATGGTAGTAGCCATTCAGTCAATATGGGATGCCTCATCTATCAAGGCTAAATACCCTATATAGGTGAGTTCCTAATGAACTTCAAAGTCATAAATATTTAGGTCAATGAGGAAAGGACAGAGTGGAACCACTTCCCTGTGTTCCAAGAATTGAGGAATATCATCTATGGAAGGAATCCCAATGGTCAAATGTGCAATAGATAAAATAATATCTAGATTCTCTAGATATTCAAGCCTCACTATCAAATTGGCAGCCAAGCGAACATCTTTAATAGGTAACCATATATCCAGAAGCGATGCTACAAAATGAGAAGCCACGTTAGAATAGAAGCAAAAGTAGTGACTGGATTCAACATACTTTTCCCCAAGGAATAAGAAAAAATTTGGCAAAGTGAAACTAGAAGTCCGAATGAAGAAAACCTTTTCAAGCCTTTGCAGTGTGATACTTCCTAAGAAAAAATTCTGGTGGTGAGAGTAGCCTAGGAAAATTGAAGTATCCATGGCCAAGAAGCAAATGAGAATTCATAGAGAAAAATTACAGAAATAAGATGAGAAAGCTAGAAAGAAAAATTGTGAAGAATTCAAGACAAAATGCAAAATTTATAGAAAATCATGAGGAGGTTGCAGATATTTTCCTCGAGTGAAATCTTGGAAACCGTAAGCAAGGTGGCAATAGGATAATTATTCTCAGAGAAAAATGTTAAATGAAATTAATTCTTTGGACATAGTTGGTGATAAATTGCTTCAAATTTGATCAGTATGAAGATTGTGAATCAAGCAAGTTGAAGATTTCAAAGTTAATAGTGGTCATTTCATATTTTTTTAAGAGCCATATTAATTATGGAGGTGCTTATGTGTGCAGAATAGAAAGGAAAATGAAGCTGGTAAGGAAGTACACGTCATCACCCAGGTAAGTTGAGAGAAGTAATATGTTCGAGTTCAAGCATTTGAATTTAATGCAGAATAATGTGATCATGTTTCAAGGTAATCATGGCATTTCCAATCCATTAATGAAGTGCAACACCGTCAAATCAGAATTGCTAGCATAATTTTTAGTAGTTGCCATAAAATTTAATCGGAAGGGTGGTAACTAATGTTTCTAAACTTAGATTTAAATTTTGTGATTAAATTCTTTGTTGCTAAATTTTAATTTATGCATATTTTCTAAGATATAATGAGTTACATTTAGTTAGGATTTGGCATAAAGTAGTGAAATTTAGCTGGAAACACACACCTACAGGGAATTATTAAATGATTTTTTGGGATGTAGTGAATTGATGAAGGGATTTGCATTGAATGAAAAATCAAAAAGTAACCTTCACTACCACTATAATCCCCAACCTAATGGTGGGGCTTCATTGCTTGCAAGTTAAGAACTATCATTAAAATATCAAAAGAGAAAAATGAGCTATCATTGCTATATCTAGAGAAAAAAAAATCAACTCTTTAGGCTATCCGAATAACTCTATTGGGGCTATAGATGCCTAGCTAGCAGTAAAGCTATGTTTGGGGGAATTATGAAGATAACCTTGTTGGGGCTATGGTCGCTTGACTGGCAGCAAGGCTCTATCCTTGGTTGTCTTTGGAGGATTACTATATTATGTATTTCAATGTTAATGAACTGATTCTTTTCACCTAATTCCAAAAACTAGAATTAATCAGAGCACATGGATGTTTCCGGTGGAGTTTTACTTTTTTTATGTCAGAATCTAGGTAAAGGTAAACATTATTGTTTCAAAATATGTATAAATTATAATATACAACTAGTGATTTAATTTCAAGTTTGGTTTAAATTTGGTTTTATTGGTTGCAAGTTGTTGTGTGGTCTCACAACACACCTCAAGACTGAAAGACTTGGGGACCCAAGTGAAAAAATAACTCTTATGGTAGGAGCTAGCAAACTGAAATATCACTAGAAGTGAAAGGAAAAGAGAAATGTTTAATCAAAGATTACTTCATAATGTAAGTGTTTTAGGTACCACGTACTGGGAACCGAAAACATTCAAAAAAGCAAAAGGTAATGCGAGTTTGAATGGAAGGCTCTGGTCCAATATTTGGAGTGTGGTAAAATGGAAGTTTGGTAAAACTGAAGCTTGGGAAAGTTGATGGGTAAAGCTGAATACCGGGTACCGAGTATTGGGTTGCAATGTGAAATGAAATTTTAAAATCTTAAGGATATCTAATGATTCTAATATTCTAGTAATCCAATATATATGTGAGGATTTATAATATGCTAGAACGTGTGTTATTTATGAGACTTTTGTACTAACATTTGAATAATGGTTTTATTTACATGAGATGTTATAAATGTTTTCTTTCTTTAAAAGGGATAATGTGTGGAATTTTTTATTGTAGGAGATGTAGATTGAGATGCAAAGTTTGGGTATGGATGATTAGGAAAATTTGAATCACAAATAGAATTACATTCAAATTGGTTTTCTTATTCTGGGAGATTATAAGGCAGAGGGCTTTGAATCCACCAGAACACTGGAGATCCCGGTATTTCACCTATGGTGGAGACAAATGTCAATCTTTGGAAGAGTCCATTCCTAAGAGTAGTAGACCTAGAGCCAAATGAAGTGTGGGGGAAAAAATTACATTTAATCATTCTGAATGTATGGAAAGTCCTTGCACACTATCTTGATTCAAGTTATTATCTTGGTGATAATTAAAGATTAAAACCTAAAGAGCTTCAATCTGTAATTTAATTTGACTTTCATTGAATTTGATTGCAATTCTCCTATAGGTCACCACATTCCACATGCCTTGATGTGATTGGTCCCTTGGATTTCCTCTCATGTATTTTTCTTATCCTATCTAAGCCTTGTGTTCTATAAAAGGCTAGAGGATCTTTTTTTTAGTTAAGTTCAAAATTTGTGGATGTTGGAAGAGCATAATTTTTTTTCAAGTTTTGTTCTTTTTTCCTATTTTTTGAATCATTCTGGTGTGAAACTTTGTATGCACATAGACATTGATTAATATCATAGCCAATTAGGTAGCTACCTATCTCATGAATCTTTTGTAGCTGGTTTTGTTAGTTTAGCCAAACAAGACTGTATGTTGCACCATTTAAAGGTGTATATATAACCTACTCAGTGTCCAAACTAAAATCCCCTCTCTTTAAAATCTCACACCATTTTATATGTAGCTGTGAAGCAATCTGGTGAAGTATAAAGTAGTTTCCTTCTATTTTAGTTGATTCTTTGGGGCTGCATGGAGAATAACAGGAGAAAATTTTAATTTTTAGTATTTTTATGCTTTATTTTAGAATAGATGTTTAAATTCTTGGAAAAGTTCCAAAATTAAATGAATGGATGGAATTTTATTGAAAATATTTCATTTTTCTGTAAAATTGTTGAATGCTTAATGTTAAATCTACTTAAGTGATAGCAAAGAATTTGTTAATGTTCATGAAATATTATTGCAAATCTTTCAATTTCATGATATTTTTCTTTATGATCCAATTGGAAACTCAGTGCCTAACATATATAATTCTAAAAAACCATAGTCCCTTTGAGATTAACAGCAATATCACATCATACCCGAGAGCGACCCTAGTGCAATCATGACTTGGTTATCAGAGACTTGGGATTGAACTGAAGCCAATATTTTCCTATTAAAGCATAATCCCCTTTTAGATTGTCTTTGTTCCATATCTTTCAAGAAGGATAGGATCTTTGCGGTTTATCTATGAAGAATTTATTTGCCCTGTTTGCTATGAGTAAAATCGTCGTCAACAGTTAGCTTCATTTTTTACATTATCAAAAGAGAAAATGAGAAGAGGATAATACTTTTTAGAAAAAAGTAGTTTTAGGGCTATTAATAAAAGATAACACTTGCAAAAATTCCTAGGGTTTCAAATTTTAGTTTTGGGTATATCTATTTTTATATTGTAATGAAATGGGATCTTTCACAAGCCTATGGGAACACACATAAGCTTTTAATTTTGTTTGATTAATGGTAGAATCAATCTTAGTTGAGTTTCTCCCTATGTATGTTCAATGACATTTTTGAAGTGTGTTGATTAGTTTTTCAACTAGATGTTTTTAAAATACCTGCAAAGCTTTTGCATGGTATGTTTTCAAAATAATTAGGAATTTTATGAATATTCATAAGGATTACTAAGTATACTCCCTTAATATTCTGCTACCATTATTTATTTTTAGAATATACATGTAGAGCCAAGCTTGCATGTAGATTTAGAACAATAGTATTTTTGTGATATATTGATTAGGATATCACCTAAGTCTTTGTTATCATATGTTTGATTAAATCTAGTGACTCTTCCACCCAATGGATGAAGGCATTAGTCTATAACTAGTTTTCATCCCATAATCCTCAATACACCCCAAAGCACATCAACTCAAATGTATATCAATTTTACCTTTTTATGTGTTCTATTGCCATGTTTGAATTTTTATAACTTCTAAAGGGTTATCATACATCAAATTTTAGAAAAATTGTATGAAAAATTATGCATTGAATAGATTCTCCACCTCATATTTCCAAACTAGCACATAGGTATATAGTGACACTAATATTGGGATACACTATGTAGCGGGTATTGATTGTTGTGAGGTAATTAATTTATCTATAAATCATCCATTTAACATCTTAGGGAAAACCCCACTTGGTCTTGTAGAGATAAAAGTGAAGTAGGTCTCACCCACCTCAAGCATTAGTCCTTCACTTCCCAACTTGAAGACAAGTTTGTGGTGATGTTTCAAAGTTTGATACCCCTAGCACCTAAAATACTATCAAACCTTAGATATTTGGGGCTTATAGTTTAGATCACCAAAAAAATAGCATCATTGCCAAGGATAAGATAAATCAATAATCAATTTGAAGACCTAGGTTACTTAGCAATCCCAATACATCTAGGAAAGTATTTTTATTTGGTTTGAAATTAAAAAACTGTCGATTCTAATTATTTATCCTTCAAGAAGTAGAAAATATGTCAAAGGAAGATCTAGAAGTTAGTGTGAGAAGATAAAGAATGAACAAGTATTAGTGCTTCAAAGGTCATGAGGTTCCTAAAACTAATTCTACAAAAGCAAGAAGGCATAAAAAACAATCGAAAGAAAAAAAATATAGGTCAACTATAAATAATTCAAAAAATACTAAAAAATAAGTACTTATGGTAGAATATCAACTTCTAGGAATTATGATCAATATAGATCTAATGATTCAACTAATAATCTAGTTAGAACTACTAGAGTCAATTTCAGATAAGATTATGCTAAAGTATGGAAAATAAATCATAGTGCAAAAAACACAAATAAAAGTACCTCTAATTCAGCCTCAAAGAAATTTTGTGCTTCCTCCTTTGAGAAACCAAATGAAGGAAGATATAATACTCCTTTGAATTTTCAGCTTGAGGTGGAAACCTCATTCCAAGATGCTAATCAAAATGTTTAGTTAGAAAATCAGCTTAGAAAGAGGGAATTAGATTAGTATATTGATCTCATTAATCATCTTAGAGAAGGAAATGCGAGATAGAGGCATAAATTGCATTTCAATAGGACCAATTATCTTAGCATACCTTATTACTAAATCAATAACAAAAAAAATGTAGAGAAACCCATATAAAATGTTGTCCCACAACAAAATATTTGTTAAGCCTAAGAATTTTGAACTAGTTGTCCCAATTCAACAAGTACATATTGTTCAAAACCAACATCCTAATCCCCCACAAAAAAATATAACATAAATTAGGGTCAAACCTAGAAGATAGGATCAAAGATTGCACCTATGAGGTAGCCATTAGGATTGTAAATATACAAAAAACTAGAATTATATGGAATTCCTAATTATACCAATCCAATTACAACTAAGCTTAGAGGGAAGTGCCTAAATTCCAAGGAAAAATGCTATCATTGGTGAAGATCACTTAAGAAATTTATTCAATGTCATTGATGAGTATGAAATTGAAGATGAAGATATTATGATTAAAATTTTGTGTAATCATTGGAAGAGAGTACAAAAGAGTGCTATAAGAGCCTTCTAGATAGTATAATAGACTTGTGGGATGAGGTTATGAGGGTCTTTTGACTATAATATGATGAAAGAGTGGATCCAAATTTTGCAATCCATGACCTAACTACAATAAAGAAAGGGCTAAATGAATTGGTGGCTGATTTCAATAATTGGTTCATCATGACAGTGAGGAAGGTGTTTCCCTAGGTAAGACCGAATGATCTTATGTGTCTTGTTCTATACTATAGAGCATTTGATTCTAAGTTAGGCTATTTTTTGAGAGATAAGAACCATCATACTTTGAGGAAGCATATGTAATGAGAATCAATATATAAATCAACTTGAAAGATTTTGGGAAAGATAGAAAGATGGTTAATGTCAAACTACTAAAACCAAATATAACTTCCAAAAATCATCTTATTGCTAAATAAAAATTAGACAAGTTGATGTGAGCTATGAAGTACTTTTCTTACAATTTTGAAAATAATGAAAAATTTGTTCCTTCTAATGTTTTCCCCACACATTTCAATGAAGTTCAAAGACTCCATAAAAAGCCTTATAACTATGATTGGTCTAAGAGACCTAGACGTAATGACAAATAGATGATCCCAAGAAATTCAAACCAAGGAAACCAAGAGAAACACACCCCCAATCCCCTAAGGAAGGATCATGTGAATCTTTAGCAAGATTTTTTATGGTGTGACATACGTTATTTTCCTCATGACCAATCCAAGTTTATTTTTGTAATTATACTTTATGATGAAAAATAATTCCAAGAACATGAGGGTAAACCCAAATGTTTTAATGATGCAAATGTTGATCAACTAGATGCCTAAGAAGGTGATAAATTCTTCCAAAATTGATAGTCATCATGTTCCCTATGAAATTCCAAATAAATATTTTGAATAGCTCAAGGAACATATGAGGTTGAGGTATAATACAAAAAATCATTTTAATGAGGACATGAAAAATATCACTAAGGTTGTTGTCATTCAAGTATAAAGTGATTACCAACTAATAAATACGAAAGTAGGTGTCAACAAAAAACATAATGGTGTGGTTTCTCTAGATGTGTCAACTAAACATTTGAACAAAGGAAAATAATGTTGATAAGATAAAAAAATATGTTTGTAATAAGGTCTCCATTGAGAAAGAAGACACATCTATCAAATGCACTCCTGCAAGAATTATGTCCCACAACTAAAAAATGTTGATGTTTTAACCAACAATATGGGAAATCAATATATTTATGATGATAATAGCAAACAAAGAGAAAAAATGGAGGTAGCAAAGGTGACTAATGCAAAATAGACTGATGTTAATGATTAGGTAATACCATTCATACTCAATAGCAATGCTACGATAGTTCCATCTTCCAATCCTTTTCTTGCATATTAGCCTATTGGCATGTCTAAGGCCTTTAGTAAATTAAAATTTCAAGTACCAATCAGATAGTTGATAAGGATCCCTAAGCATAGGTAAAGGAAATTGTTGTATCTCAATGCCCCTACCATATTTGATCAACTAGAGGAAGTTGTAGCTGCTCCCAAAGATAAGGTAGACAAATTCAATGGACAAGAAACCCTTGATATAAATTTGGTTACTATTTTTATAGGTAACAAATAAACCATTTATACATTTTATACATATCTATTAATAAATGGTTTTCTAGATCATAATTTTATGTTATATTATAGACTATATAGTAATATGATGCCATTGGAAGTTATGAGTCATTTAGTACTGCAAGTTTCAAAATCCTAGGGTAAGTGTTGTTCCATGGATTCTCATGAGGAAAATGTGATTATAACTGTAAATGTCTTTTTGGTACAACTTGCTACATACCCAAGGAAAAAAATTTCAAAGGATATTATCATAGTTTACTATCCAACTAAGTTGGGCATGTTGATGTCCAAGAAGTGGGTGACAACAATGGGTGGTGACCTTCAAATGGATATATCTTATGCTACCGTTTCGCTATGTGGAAAAGATATCAAGTTTCTTAGGGAAAATAAAATGATGATCATTGTAGAGAACCTTAATGAACTAAAGAATGAGGTTTGTTACCTTGATGTAGAGCTTGATTATTTAGTAGGATATTGTGATGATGAATTTGATAAGTTGATTGCTCTTTATTTTTTACCCAAGCATCTTCATCTAGAAATTAATGGACTATGGAATATGTATTTTTATGGCGCATGTTCAAAAGAAGGTAATGGTGTAGGAATTTTATGGATGTCCTCTGGGGAGAAGATTACAAGTTCACTTTTAGACTAAAATTTGAGTGCACCAACAATGTGGCAGAGTATGAGGCTCTTCTTGATTTAAATAAGGCTTCAAAATATGGAATCAAATGCATTAGATCTCATTGTGATTCAAAACTTGTAGTGTCTCAAGTTAGAGGAACCTATGATGTAGAGAAAACAAGATTAAGAATGTAGAGGGATTTATTTTTTGACTTAATTTAGGATTTTGATGCATTCAACATCATTTGGGTGGAAATAGAAAGTAATGTAGTCATTGATGCACTTGTTGCACTAGCTTCAAAATTTCATGTTTCTGCTACCACAGTCATTGTAAGTATGATGTTGAAATTTTAACTAGGCCTAGCATTCTTGATAACATATTTAATTAGTAAGCATTCAATGATGACCAACATATTTTTAAATTATTGAATTGTATTAATCATTTTGAGAACCAAAATATTGACTGGTAGCCCATGGTGAAGAAGGATGAAGAAGGTAAGGAGATTCTTGTTGGGAATGAGACCATTCAAATCAAAATCAATATAATTCTTAGGGGTCTTGTTACCTTAGAGAATGTTGGTTGACATATTTTCTTCTTAAGAAATAACTTAGTATGATGCTTTCTTTCGCAAAAAAAAAAAAAAAGAAGTAACAAACAAGTGGAGAGATCACCATTTCATTGGTGATATTCCTTTGAATTTTGATTAAGGTACAACTCCCTCATAAGATAATATTTTTGTATTTTTTGGAATTTAGGAAGGTGGGTATACTTTTAACCAAAAACTAGTAAAGGAAAGATAACATTTGTTCATAGCCATTGTAATGCCCCGTCTTGTAACCTAAAGAATGTTGCAATGACTATGAAGATGGAATAATTTTTTTTTAAAGTATAAACATAAATACCTAACTAATTTCAAACATTCCCTAAGTAACTCAAGGACACACTACTTGAAAACCCCATAAATGACAATAGTATTTAACATTGCATATATTTTAATTTTCATAAACTATAAAGCATACATTGAATAACATTTAAAATACATCATTTAAAGATATAAAGTACAAATATAAGATTCTTACATTGCATTTGAAATAGCATTACAATACTAATTTTCCAAATGAGGTAGGTCAAATAGAAATGTACAATTACATATTACAATGTTCACCTCGTTAACAATTGAGGAGTGATACATATATAAAATTTCCAATGATACAAATAAGGAAGTACATATATCCACATACGAGCTCTCCATCCATGAAGTACTCGTTGCCACAAACAAGAACTGGGGACCCAACGGAGTAAGGTGCACGTTCCACCCAACCATGTGGTACCCGTAGGTCCACCCCCCGTGCTAGGAGATAGTAAAAAGGTTCTCTAGACATAACCTTCAAAACCTAGACACAAGTAAGAACATATACAAAAATTATACAAGTACAAACTTAACTTATTGGTTACATTGCTTCCAAAATTAGAATAATCAAATATGCTAAGCTCACAAGGATACTGTTATTTTAGGTGGAGTGTCATCACAATGTTGCATTGGTTACCCTGGTGTTTCTTCCTAGGCTTCAACCCCCATCTTGGGTTACCCTGGTAACCTCTTACAAAACCCAACCCCACATGCAATTTGTTGCAGTATCGAATATATTTTAAAATAACAAGACATTGATATTCCATTCTAGGCCTTCTCGACTCACTCTCAAGACTGTACTAGCTCTTGAGTCCATGAACGAGACATAATTAATCTAGTTAAAGGTTTTAATCTACCTAATGTGTTGATTTAGTTTTCACTGACTTACTAACTCTACATGAGTTACCCATGCACCACTTTGTGTGTCGGCCCTCACAAAGAGCCACTCCCCTAAAAATAACACAAGGAATCTAAGTTCACTAACTAAGGTAGGCAAAGTGCACAAAAAACAACATATAATACCCAACATAACACAACGGTCATCACATCCTATTCATAGAACCAGGTGTCTAAAAATCATACAAAAACCATGTGCACTACCCTAGTTAACTCAAAGATTGTATTTACAACAAATAACAACTCCCACATTAAACAAACTTATCTGGAAGACTTGTAATCTAATATAATCCCAATTTTCCTAATAAAAGAGAAAATAAAATTTAAAGCAAATCAGGGATAATAAACATCTATTATTAGGATTTACTAAATCCAGTCAATCAATAACTTGAAGTATGAAATTAATCAACTGAAACATAATCCATTTTTCAATTAATATGAAATTTAAAACTAACAGTTGATTCCAATTCCATAATCATGCATTATAATGAAATTTTCATTTTCTCTACTATATATATTTTATTATAAAATATCTACTCACATTATTCTAGCACTTAACCATAGCTATTTTGTACATTTAAATTAATACACATAAAAAAAGAATTCATTATATATATATATTTGAAATAATTTATTAACATTAATATTTTAAACAGAATTACTAATTTATATAAATGAAAGAATATATATATACATTATATATATATAACATATATTAAAAATAATATATATTATATTTATAAAACATACATATAAATTGAATTAAAATATAATTTAAAACGAATTAAAATTTACCTAATTTTTGAAGGTAGGGTCGGCTGCCTTTCCATAGCCGAACCCTCCATGGGCACGACTATGTAGGCAGCACCAGCGCTGCCCTCATAGCCGCTCCCTTATGGGGAACGATTGCGGGGACTAAGCCCCCAACGCCTCCATTAAAAGATACCTTAACCTTTTTTTTTTAAACAAAAATAATTCTGGCGATTTTAAAATCGCGAACGGCGATTTTTTTAAAGGCATTCAACACTGCGTTTTTCAATAAAAAGAATATTATATATATGTATTTGTATATGTATATGTATATATAACACTAATACATATACATATATAAAAATATATATAATTTTTAAATAATAATAAAAATACTGTAATTGGGCAATAATTTTCAACAGGGTTTTCTACAAAACACTAGGAAAACTAAAAATTTGAACAATTTATTCACAAATTAATAATTTCAATAACAAAGGTTTTCATTTCAAAACTCCCAAATACCAAGATCTTTTCTACAGGTAGTGTTTATTAAAATTCTTCTCGGAGGTTTTCTTTTCCCCAAATCTTGTAACAGTGATTTCTTCAGAATTTTCTATTGTTTGATAAAGCCTATTGTGTTGCCCTCTGATTTCACTATAAAACTTTGTTTCAAAATTTTCTGAGAAGTAAAAAATTTCTACAAAAAAAATTTATTTTACAAAAATCACCGAAAAGTACAGAAGTCACAAACACAATATTTTTCTCAAGCAATCTTTTAATTTCACAATTTAACAAAAATTGCACAAAACTATTTCTTACACTGGCAATATTTTCAAGAAAATAAAATAAATAAATAAAGAAAAACTTGTAGCTTGAAGAATTTGTCTGTTGAAGAGAAGCTTTTCCTGTTGTGTGCAACTTCCAAAGCTTTTTTTTAAAACCACCACTTTCCAGAAGAATGAAAAAGCTGAACAAAAATCTATCTAAGGATCTTTTCCAGAAATATAAAACAAAACCCAAAAGTAATCACAAATTAACACAATTTTTTGAGCACAACTCTGTTCTTTCTCATTTCCCGTGAAGTGTCTTTCTTGTTTTCCCCAAATCTCATAATATCTTCTCCGAGAGAAATCCCAACAAGAATTTTGCAATTAATTTAACTAACACACATGGAAAAGAAGAAAAATATCTTCTAACCAACTCACAAATTCTTTTCTTCCCTCATTTATCAAGAATTCAATTCATTTTAAAGAATTTAAAAATTCAAATTTCAAATTTCCTTTTTATTTCTTATATTTAAAATTTCATTTCCCTAAAAACATTTAAAGAATATAAAATATATTCTCACAATATAAGTAAATTTAATTAATTGATTAATTAATTTAATAAAATAATTTTAATCTCAATGACTAAATTATTTTACCAATAAACTAATTTAATTAATTAAATAAAATATGAAGCTTTTATTTATTTTATTTAAAATTAATTTAAATAAACATTAAATTATAAAGAACTTCAATCTAACATTAAATTAACAAAATTAACCTTTCATAACAAATAACAAAATAGACCCAGACGAAACATCCAAAAATACCAGACCTAATTGACGACAAACTATGACTGGGTTTGAGACTAGACTAGGAAAAACCTTGTTACTACCTCCCAATCAACATTACCGTTGAGACTTGACACGCTCAGACCTGTGAAACCAGGTGAAGTCAGTGTCATGTACCTGCAATCCTGCAATCAAAAAAATAACATACATATATATAATCCATGATTCAAACACACCATGCGGAGAAAATCAAGGAAATCACAAGGCACTCGTGAGCAAGTGATGTAACTTCGTTCTCCACACCAATACATATCACATAAGACTGAAAAAATAAATAACAATTAATCTACCATAAACATTAAGATAGCAGTAACATCTGAAGTAAACATTTATGCTAATATAAAGCATGTCAGAAATAATTACCACCATACATTGTATCATCATATCACAAAATAAATCCACCATCGCTCAAATGTTAGCGATCAATACATCAAAACAAAGTACCAGGGTCTATCAAAGTGAAAACATGCTAACATAAAACATAAGCAAAATGGAGGGGTACTACAGCCATGATAAAAATTTGATTAGAATAAATTTTCAAAAGTTTTGACTCAGATGCACAAGCAATGAAACTTGAAATAAAATGTTGCCAATACTACAAATCAAAGATTGAGATATTAGCAGCAAGTAGGTAAACTATCTAGATTTCAACTTCACCTAATCCCAAATAAAATGAATGTAACACAAAAGAATATAACATCCACAAAGAGAACTAATATCTTAGTATTTATCAAAGCTCATAGATTTATTTGTAAACACTAAGCATCACACTCAAATAACATAAGCACACAAACAATGAAATTCTTTAGAAATGAGAAAAATTGAGAATGATCCTTATTTGATTGATTCTCACTCTTATATCAAAGTGTAACAAAGATAAAAAATCCAAACCCTTTTAATTTCCTTGAATTTCATATTTATAGATTGTCTTTCTTGAGCCACTTCAATCATTGTAACTTCCATCTTTAAAGTGGGAGTTTCATAAATTATTGCAAAAAAAATTATTTCTTAACAAAACTCGATAAATATTTATGGCTCCCTTTTGAAACATTATAATGATATGGTATATATATACCAATCTAAATTTGGCGAGCTAACATATCACCACTTTATTTAGTTCTTAAATAACTGAGAATGTATACATGTAAATCTGATGGCTCTTTGTACATCTGTAGACTTGTAAATCATAGTCCTTGTATTCAATCACACATTTTTTGTGATATCATGCATGGGATAATATTAAATGAAGGATTTTCCATCAATGTTGATGTCTATTTTGATAAGAGGTTTGGTTGTTCCATCATATCATTCTTGCTATATCTTAATTAAAGCATTTCAGTGGCATCCTCTTATGTTAGCTTTCGATGAATGGGTCTCCTCATGACTTATCCTCATAGTACTACAACTAGCACCTACTCCTTTATATTCGAGGGGGTGGTACTTCTCTCTTCACATTTCAATCTTATCTTCAATATGTCGAGCAACTCGAGTGATGCGACCTCGAATGGATATTTCCTCACCATTGAAGGCCTAGAATGTATCCATGTGAAGTGGTTCGTGCCTGATCAATTGAGAGAGACTTTTATCATAAGGAATGGCATTGAAGGAGGAGTGATAAGGAGGATTATATGATATAACTTCTTGGCACATATTCATGTTCACAATTTTGAACTCCTGGAGCAATTCATCTACAACATATTCTGAACTTTTGGAAAATTTTAGTGGGGTGCTAGGGCCCCAAGAGGCTAGTAAGGTTGGCATATAGAACAAGTGTTGAGTCTACCTTGGGATGTTTGAGCAAGAATCCATAGGAAGGCCTAGTTGGAGACACCATTTGTATTTCCACCACCTTTAGGAAGGAAGAAATCAAGCAAGCCATTACTCTCTTGCACGAGGGGATCAAAAGGAATGTAATGGAAAAAAATTCATATTATGTAGAATTTTATGAGAATCCATTTTCTCATGTACATATTGAGTGGATTTAGGAGGTTGTAGAGGGAATATACATCCTAATTTTCTCTCTTTGTGCATAAAAGTTTGTATTTGCATCTCCCCAATTAATATAATAAGGCATTTTTTTGTTTTTATATTTAATTTCCTATTGCCATATGGAAATTTTTTATTTTCATTTGATAATCTCTAGTTTTTCTTAATATTCTTTCTACAACACAATATTCTCATTTTTCTCGAAAAATCAACTCCTTTAATCAAATAGAAATCTCGATCATAAAATAAAATGTTTGAATGTAGGTTATGAAATAGGTGTTGGGTCTCAACGAGGTTTTGACAACCTCATTGGAGTTTGACGGAGTTTAGGAAACTTTAACATTTTCCAATCAACCATTTCTTTGTTCACTTTCTTTCTTTCTTTAAGATCCACTTTTTGGGAATTTTAAAGGTTCTAGAATCCCGTCGAGCTCCAAAAGAGTTCTTCAAACCACTCAAAATACCACTTCTTAAGAAAATAATTCATTTTCAGGAATAAAGTAGATTGTGAAAACTTTGTCGATGACCGACATAGTTGTGAAAACAAAGTCAAAACCCAATGACAATTTCAAAACTTCTTGAAAGGGTTGATTTTTAGGAAAATGTCTAAGTATGGGGGAAAGCTTAAGAAGTTAGGTAGCGCAAAGTATTGATATAGGAAATTTTGAGGATCTTTTAGACTTAACTAAAAATGAGGAAACCAATTTAAACTTTAATAGGTATCACATGCTATTTTCAAAGCAATAGAGAGGATGTTTGATAATGTTGAATTCTATAAAACTAGAATTAAACATGTTCAAATGTTGAAATATGGTGGAAAGAGACCCTAAGCTTACTTTCCAAAACCTAAGGTTAATTCTAACATTTATAGGATTTCATTAGGAGGAAAATTAACAAGGTACATAGATTGACTTTCTATCTCCAAGGTGAGTCAATCAGACATGGATCCGATCCTTTAGAGTCTTAGGAATGAATTGGAAATGATTTAGAATGAATAAACTAATGGAAATATATGACCTAATATGTAAAATGTATATTCTCAAAGATAAGTAGACTGTAACAACACTTTGTAGGTAAATCTAGGAGATGTCAGAGGGTATGTACATGTACCAAAAACTGATTTAGATGTGTGCAAATGGAATGGTTCACCCTTGGGTGAATGAGTATTTGATAGGGCTTCTAAAGAAACTTTTTATAGTCCTTTGATGTTGGATATGAGATGCTAATTTACAGTTGCAAACTTGTCAGAATGATGGAAACAAATTCTGCAACTTAGTTTTCATTTCTTGAAAACTTTGATGACAACAAATGAAACAATGCAAAATTGTTCTTCAAGATCTATTCAATCCTTCTTCAACCTATAATCTGCACATACATAAAAAGGGATTTTTATTTTTATTTTTATGGTGGTTTTCCTTGGTCAAACCCCAGTTTTCTAATTAAACCTTGATAAAAAGATAATAAAAGGGAAGGAAATGATGAATGAACACTTGTTGTAACTCACCACCCTTCAATGGCTTCGTTGAAGCACTGAAGTCATACATATCTCTTCAAAGGAATTGGATCTTACTTGCTTGATTTTCTTGAATGCTTGAATGCATGAAGACCTTCATGTTACTTGTTAGCCTTCACAAGAAAACATGAACACACATAAACTTGAAATTGATGTTAGGATCTTGATTGCTACTACAAATGACTTATACTGTTGCTCTTGATTACTCTTGATAATGATATTTAATCTCTAATTTCTCTCATTAAGTTTATTATAATGTTGATTAATAAAGTGTTAGGTTCCAAATGATCAAAAGACTATGTATTTATAGGTGTTTATCTAATTTCCCAAAAAAATAGACTCCAAAATTTGACACTTACAATTTGAATTTGAATGTTAAATTTTCCCCCAAAAACATATTTTAAAATAGGTCCTAGCACATAAATTGGGCCCATTTTCCCTTGGGAGAATGGGATAATCGAAGGAAATTTAAGTATTAAATGCATTTATTTAATGTTGGTTCTCCTTTCAGAAAATGATAAAAATAAGGCTTTAGAATGCATAATTTGAAAAATTAGAAGCTTAATTAAGTCCAATAAATTAAGGGACCCACACATAGTGTGAAATTGTAAAGGTATACAATTTCCTACACTAGATTTAGCCCCCACTTTAGTGAGGTTATTAACTTACACTCAAACTCATAGTAAAGTAGATAAATATATGTCAAGGGAGGTCCAATTGTACAACTATTAGAGAGATAGGATAACTAAGGATCAATGAGGTGGCCAAGCCCCTAGGATCTAAGGTCCAATAATAAACTAACAAAGGCATAAAATAACACACACATGTGCATAACAATGAAACAAGGTACACCAACATCCGATATCATATTTAATAGAAAAAGAAAAGGGATGGACCTGGGTCCATAAAATATACTCACAAGGGATAGTGTAGTTGAATATACACTAGGTGAGTCCCAAGACAAGGTAAAATGAGAAACACATAGGGTCTAGTGAAGTCTAATATTCACTAAGTGTCTATCCATAACCATATCAATATTTATGCTACCTGATAACATTGATAAGGTTCCCAAAATGGTCAATATGCTATGCTAATGCTTACACTAGGTTTAGCCTCATGTGAACAAAGTGAAGCTAAAAAATGTCAAAATTTTCAAATGTCAAAGCATTACTAAGTTTAGCCTATGAACAAAGTAAAGCAAAATAATTCCAATGTAAACCCCCACTTTAAAGAAATTTCTAAACACCATGCTATGAGAAATTACTTTAAAGTATAAAATGATAAATGTCATGTCAAAAAGGATCATTAAATCTTATTTGGAAATACCTATGCCAATGATATGTTCCAAATAAACTACATCATGCTAAGGATTTTTCTCTAAAATACAATTCTATGAAAGGTACATTGAGGGATCCATGGATTTGAGGTCAACATATGTCTTTGCTACAGTGATATAATAGGGCTTGTAACTATCATCATCCCCCAAATACTCATGGAACAATGAACACAAAGGAGGAAAGATAGATAGAGAGAGAAAAAATATATGCTTTTTGGTCAACATGGAAGAAACCTAAATGTCTCAACACCTTGCATTGTCCCTATATATACCTAAAAACAGTCATCACCTTTAATTAATTAAATACTAGCTATTTGATTAATATTCCAACTACATATAAATAAATGCTCAATTTTTTTATATTGTTCATTTTCTAAATTCTCCAAATCCAAAACATATTCTTCTAAATTAATTAAATAAATAAGGTTCCCTAAAATTGTTTTATTTAATTAATCTTCACTAAATCTAATTAGGAATTAGAGCACATTTCTACAAATTTTTGTGCCACCTCACCAAGGTCACATGAAAATAAATAACTCTAATTTTTAATTAGAATTATCTTCACCTCATTTCAAAAAGCACATGGCTCATTTCCTCCCACACTTCCAACAATTTTGGAGCACATGACTTATTCTTCCCACACTTTCACCCACTTTTGGAGCACATGATTTATTCCTCCCACACTTCCACCAATTTTGGAAGAACATGGTATTCTCTTCACACACTTGAATCTTCCATCCAAATGGCATGTTTCCCATTGGTCAAGAGATTCTCCCATCCAAATGGCATGTTGTCTTTGGTGAAGGGGACAACATCTTGATTCTCTTCATCTTCACCATCCATTCTTCTTATTTGTTCTGGACCGTTGATTATTGCCACCTCACTATATGCTTGGAAAAGGCTATAAATACAACCCTTGGGCCTTGTATTTTGTATTCATATTTGAAGTAAAGTTATTATGCAGGTTTATCATTGGATCTTGGAGCATTCTTGGAGTCTTATAGCTAGTTTTCAAATCATGTTTTACTTTACATTTACATCTTAGCTTTAAATCTTGCATCATAATTGCATTTTATGTCCCATCTTGCATCATAGTTGCATTTTAGATTAGTTCATTTTAAGTTTGCATTTGAGCATATGGAGTATCATGCATAGAATCATATAGATCACTAACATAGTATCCACCTCTACTTGTTTGTTTATCATCAACATCATCCTTCACTCATCATAGCCTTCATCATCATTGTTTGCATATAGTTTCATGTAGGCATTAGAATAGCTTGCATGTTGAATACTAATCTAGTTTCTTAAGTGTCATTCCAATAGCCTTTGTGCACATAGAAATATGAGGGCCAAAAAGGTTAAAAAGAATCATTTAATAATAGAGTACAATAAGACGTTCTTGGAAGATTTATCTTTATTGCAACTTAGAATAGTTTACTTTGCTTTGAATCTTTCAATATAAATCATTTCATTAAGGTTTGTGTTGACACTAACTTTGCACATTTCACACACACACAAAATGGTGCCTACCATGGGGCCTTGCCCCATTTATTAGACTTTCTTGAAAATTTATGTTCATAGGTTCAAACGTGAGCCTCTTGCACTCATTTTGGAGCCTCTTGGAGCCTCTTGGAAGCCTTTTGCACCCATTTTAGAGCCTCTTACACCTTTTCTGGCACCTTTGGTCTCTGTTCTGGTGCCTTTAGTCTTTGTTTTGGAACCTTTTGCATAGTTCTAGGATGGTCTATCTTTTCTCTAGCACCTTTGGTCTCTGTTCTGGCACCTTTGGTCTCTATTCTGGCACCTTTGGTCTCTATTTTGGCACCTTTTGCACAATTCTAGGATGCTTTATCTCTATTTTGGTGCCTTTTGCACAATTCTAGGCTGCTCTATATCTTTTTTGGCACCTTTTGTCTCTATTTTGGTGAATTTTTTCTCTGTTTTGGTGCCTTCTGTAGTTTCCAAGGGCTAATACTTTGTTTTGTTGATTTGCAGATTTCCCAAAAATACTTGTCAAAGAAACTCTTATCAAACTAATGACATATTGCAGAGGCTCGAAGTGATTTACATGTTTCCTTTTGGTTAAGATAGGAACATAGCTTGATTAAAAGGTTAATGAACACCATGTTTCCTTTTGGTTAAGTTAGGAACATAGCTTAATTAACTGGTTAATGAACACCATGTTTTTCGTGCTTGATGGATGGTAGGCATATGTTATCCCCTTAACTGGTTGATCAAAAAGCTAGACCCATTCACTTTTTGTGTGTGAGTGTGAGTGGAGTATATGGCATGTGTTATCTCTTTATTCATGTGGAATAAATATTGATCAAACTACGGGTATACTTGCTCACTTTTGTTTATCTTAGCAGGCTTTCCTTGTGGGAAAAAGTAATCACCCAAGGGAATGACCCAATTAGTAACACGCTAAAGCCAAGCGTATTTCTAGCTGGTATATAAGTTTGGATACTAGAACAAAGGCCAATATCATGCGGTTGGTTCCAAAAAGAAGGGCATCAATGGTCTCTCACCACATGGATCAATCCCTATGAATGGAAAGTCCTTACTAAAACCCTTGTTGTAGTTTGGCCAAATCTTTTATCTATTCTTTGGTGTAGCAACGGTCATTGCGAAGGAATCCACATTCTCACAATTCTTAGTAGAGATAAAAAAATATGTCATGGGAGATTCATGGGTATTGGTGCTTGGCTTCCCTGAGAAGTGAGTGTCATGGAGGGGAGCCAGTGGGGTCAAGCATCTAGTCATCTGCTAAGAAAAAGTGTGGTTGGGGTAAAACCCACGTGAAATCCAAAAGAATACAGTCTTTCACAACCTTAGGAGTGTACATGTGCTTGATGTGTCTTTATCCAAGTGTTTTCAAAAAAAACAAAACATCACATATTGAAAGTGAAAACCTTGATTTAGAAGTGCATTTAGTGAAACAACCAAGTCTCCCATTGAAAAATTAGGAAAACCAAGCAAATTTTCAAAGAAACTTTCAAAAAACCAAGTTTGAACTTGTTTTGGTGCCTTTGGTCTCTATTTTGGCGCCTCTGGTCTCTATTTTGGCACCTTCTATCTCTGTTTTGGTGCTTTTTGCCTCTATTCTGGCACCTTTTGCAGAACACAAAATAGTGACCTAGGTTCATCTTTTGTCTGACAATTAGTCTCATCTTGGGAATCCTCAGAAGTATTCAACCAATCCTTAAGTAAAACAGAGTCAAAATGTGCATATTACCAAATGATTTCATGAAAGATCAAAATTTGAAAACCAAAGTCCATACCTCTTAGTCCAAAAGAACATCAAAGATGGTTATCAACACTTTACAAATTTAGAGAGAGGTTGACCTTTAATTTCTACAAAAGAGCTTGCAAGAACAATCTCAAACTATACATGTTTTACTATTGTCAAAATCCACAACTTTTCCAAAGATTTGAGTAACTCATTTAGGGAGAACATTTACCACCAGTTTCATAGTTTGAACCAAAACTTCAAGATTATCTCAAGTACAAGATCATTCCTTAGATTCCTTAGAAGTCTAAACTTGTTCAAATTGACCTCTACAAGTGGAATTTTCCAACCTAAACCAAGATCTAACATCACAAAGTACCAACATCATCAAATTTATCACACCTTTGATTATTAGGCCTAGTTTCATTATCAAGATTTATCATCCTCTCATCACGAAACGAGGCTACATAGTCAAATCCAACTTAGTCTCTTTAGAATTTGTCATTCTATTTGAATTAGTTGTAATCCTTGGTACTTTTCCAAAACATAGATCAAATTTTAGTCTAAACTTTAACACTTGTCTTCCCATTCAAACAAGGTTGCAAAAGCTCAAGGAAAAGGGACTTGAAAATCCAAACATTGAAAATCCAAACATTGAAACTCCAACCATTGAAACTCCAAACATTGAAATTCCAACCATTGAAACTCCGATCATTGAGACTCAAAACACCGAAATTCAAAACAATGAAACATAAAATAGCATGGCAGTTGAGGCTAAAGAGAATCCTTTTCATGGACTCAACAACACTGACATGGAAGAAATAATCAAAGAAGATATCCAACATGCTGAACAAGACCCCAATTTCCACAAGTGTTTGGAAAATATTTTTGAAAGAAATGGGGAAAAATACCTCCTTATGCTAGCCAAACAAGGTGCCAAATTACTAGAAGACTTTGATGTAAATCAATTGAAAGCACCACCCAAAAAGCTTGAAAATGATCCTAAACAAGTAGTTGCCTTTAATCATCTACTAAAGAACCTCCAACATCAAATGTCTGACATGCAAAAGGGAAATTCAAAATGATACTTGATCCAAGACATTTTTCCTTATCCATTCGATCAAAGTATTCACATGATACCCTTTCCCAAACATTGTGAGTTGCCAAAGTACAACAAATACAATGGAAAAACCGATTTGATAGACCATGTGAGAGAGTTTATAACTACGAGTCTCAAATTTTCCTATGAGGAAACTTATTTGATGAGATTATTCCCAAGAAGCTTAGGTGGAAATTTTCTTGAATGGTTCTCCAAACTGACCCCACCAATCAACAACTTTGAGGAATTAGTTAACAAGTTCATCACCCAATATTTGTACAACATCCAACATGACATCACCATGAAAGATCTTTGTAACTTAAAACAAAATAAGGGAGAATCATTCCTTGTATTCTTGCAAAAATGGAGAAGGTTATTTGCATGATATTCTCATCTCGTACTAGAAAAGGAAAAGATAGCAATCTTTATTAACAACCTTAATGACGAGATGAGTTATAGATTGGAATTACAATGTCACCCAACCTTCAAAAAATTGATTAAGAATGAGATTAAAATCAAGGATTCCTTAGTCAAGAGAGGAGTCATCAAGATATACAATGAAAACGACTCATCAAACCCCTCCAAAAATTACAATAGTGGTGACAAGCCTAAGTTTTGGCAACAAAACATGAATGTTGGAAACAACGATGGTATAGTTGAAGGTCAAAATGAAAAACTTGTATTCAACCTAACTGTAGCAGCCACCAAAAATAATCAAAATAACAATCCCCCCAACAATCAAAAAAATAACCAAGGAAACAACCAAGGCAACAACCAAGGAAACAACCAAAATTTCAACCAAAGCAACAATCAAGGTAATACTGGATCTAGGACACCATCGTATTGAGCATCCTCAAATTGAAGGAGGGTCACACCTTTTGGGAAGTCACCAAGATCAACATTAAAAGAACTTTTTGAAGCTAAGGTGATAACTTTACCAAAAGCAAGAAATTGGGAAGCACAAGTTAAACCCCCATGGTGGAATGAGGCCCATTTCTGTGAGTTTCACCACAACAAGGGACATAAAACCAATGATTGCATGCAATTGAAACACTTGATACAAGATCTAATCGACAACAAGATGATATTTGTAGAAGAATCTTGACGAACAATGACCATGGGGTGTTCAAGAACCCTCTACTAAACTATGAGAAAGGAGAGTCCTTGTCATCAAATACCAAGGGCAAGAACATAAACTATGTCTATGACACCACCATTCTGCATATTGAGGTGGTTGATGATCCAACACATGACAAATCAAATACTATTGTCAATGATAACCCAACAAACGATGACACCATTGAACATGGACAAGGCATAATTGCAATTGAAAATCATCACCATGATGTTGACACTACCTCTCATCAAATCAATGTTATCAAAATTAGAGAACAACATGACAACACACTTGTCAATACAATCACACAAGGACAAGCCAAGGTAATCTTGAAAGGAGCTACCCGTTCCACGTCCAAATCAATTGCTATCCCTACAACCTAATTTAACATAGTGGATTAGTTGTAGAAGATACCCACACAAATATCCATATTATAACTTCTCAAGATTTCACCTTCTCACAAGGAAATCTTGGAACAAGCTCTAGTTTCCACCATGGTCCCCAACAATCTAGAGGTTTTCCAATTCCAAAATATGGTGGGACATTTGACTACACCACACTTCCTATCCTTTTTTGAACATGATGATGTATCTATCAATCATCCCCACAATGCATCTCTAAACATTGAGGTCCTAATCCACAAACACCACATTAAACGTGTCCTAATAGATGGAGGAGTTGGCTTGAATATTTGTACTTTGAAACTTGTCTGTGCCCTAGGCTATTCAGAAAATGCTATTGATCCTTGAAGGAAAATCAAAATAAAAGCATATGATGATGAGGAGGAGAGATCTTCACAATGGATAATAGTGCTACCTATTCAAGTGGGACTAGTTATCAGAGATATAGTATGCCAGGTAATAGAAAAAGAGCTAACCTACAACATACTCTTAGGAAGACCTTGGATTCATGGCATGAAAGCAATGCCATCCACATATCACCAGTGTTTGAAGTTCCCATTGAATTAGTAGGAAATCACTATTGCAGCTAATTCAAACAACCCCCAATATTGTAACACCCTCAAGAATACTCAAGATGTTTTTGTGCCACACAATATGGAAGCTCCAATTCAGGGTTTATCAAATGATGGGAAACAACTAAATGCCTTGTCAAAGTGGGTTGAGAAAAAGGACCAATCAAAGGATAAGGATATCAGTGATGCCAATCCCTCAAGTGAAGAAAGTACATAAAATCCCATCCCACAAAGTTAGGAAAGTCAACTTGAATCCTTATCAAAACAAGTCACCAATATCCAATTGAAAGACAAAGGCATGGGGGAATACTCATTTCAACAATCCTTATGTTTATCACAACTTTCATCTTCTCCAAAGTCACATGGAAAACCATCAACATCAAGACAACAATCATCAGAACCCACTACACTATTTGATGGAACCTTTGTAAGAGTAGGAACATTAGTGGATGAGTTAGACAACAAGGAGGTTTTAAACTAGTTGTACAAAGATGAATAGTCACCACAAGCATCCACCTCCCATATATGGAGAAAGCAGTATGGAAAAGGAAAGACAATCATGGAAAAGATGGGATATGAAGGAAAAGGTCCTATCGGTAAAAGGAAAGAAGGCATCATAGAACCAATACAACCTGTCACCATGCAAGCCAAAGATCAAATAGGATTGGGGTATATAGAGGAATCCAAAGAAGAAAATAGACAAGTTGTTGAAAGAATCCTACAACTACAAGCTAGTGATGCTCATGAGATTGAATCAAATGAGTATGAGTGGAATTCATTATCTAAAGAGTCTTGTCATGATAAGGAAATTGATGTAGTACAAAAGTATACACCTGTATGTGAGGAGGGTCAAAGTTCAGGATATAGACTGCTTGAAATAGGATCACTACAAATTGATGATTCCAATGAAGACAATTAGACTCAGAGTGAAATAGATAATTCAGAGGAGAGTTACCTTATAGACATCAATTTTTCTATTGGAAAATCCAAAGACAATACCATCGAGACTCTCACTAAATTTGACTTTAGCCAATCCAACGACTCCTTACCCCTGATACATCCTGAATTGATAGATTGGGATCAAACTAAGCCATTTAATATCCCCCTCTTTTCAAACGATGAAGCCATTGTCAACTTCCTCTGTTTCACCAATCCTAAAACATATTCCACCATTGAACATCATAATGAAGCTTCCAAGCAAGAGAGTGTCAAATTTTCTAGCTACAAAATGAATAAAATAGGGAATAGATCTGATGGTGAAAACCATTCAATGGTAGTATCAGATCTAGAAAAAGTAAAAAAAAAAAGAGCATATCCAACAGTGAAAACCTTTCTGACGCACTGAAGGATGGAAGTTTTGACACACTCCCCAAACACTTTCAGGAATGATCTAAAATATTGGTTGAACCCACCCAATCTATCAATATTGGCAATGAAGAAACAATGAATACTATCCATCTAGCAGAATCCTTGATAGATCAAGAAAAATCAGACTTCATCAAATTTTTCACAGAAAGGAAAATCAAATTTGCTTGGTTTTATGCCGACATGCCAGTGATTGATCCAAAACTCATCATGCATCACCTATCTCTACTAGCAGCAGTAAAACCAGTCAAGCAAAAGTTAAGGAAAATGCATCCCCACATTGCCCTCTTGGTCAAAGCCGAACTGAAGAAGTTATTAGATGTAGGATTTATCAAACCTATCAACTATGCAGAGTGGATTTCTAACATCATACCTATTTCCAAGCCAGAAAAAAGCATCAAAATTTGCACAGATTTTAGAGATCTCAATATATCCAAAAGATGATTTTCCTCTACCTAACATTGACATCATTGTGGACTTGACTGCTGGCCATGAAATTATCTCACTCATGGATGGATTTTTAGGATATAATCAAATCAAAATTGCTCCTGAAGATCAAGATAAAGCTGCCTTCACATGTCTGTGGGGAACCTTTTGTTCGAATGTCATGTCATTCGGGTTGAAAAATGTTGGAGCCACATATCAGAGAGAAATGACCACCATCTTTCATGACATGATGCACACTTTTATGGAAGACTATGTAGATGATCTATTGGAAAAATCCTACACCAGAGAAGGACACTTGGTAATCTTAGATAAAATATTCACCAGGATGGAGAAGTTCAATGGGAGACTAAATCCCAAGAAATGTGTATTCGGTGTAACATCGGCTAAACTTTTAGGGTACATTGTGTCAGATAAAGGCATTCAAGTAGACCATACAAAGGTCAAAGCTATCATGGAGATGCCTCCTAAAAACATCAGCCAACTTAGATCCTTGCAAGGAAGATTTCAATCTATTAGGAGATTTATTGCACAACTGGCAAACAAGACCCATCCTTTCAACCACTTGCTCCAGAAAAATGTATCTTTTCAATGGGATGAGAAATGCAAAGGAGCCTTCAATCAATTGAAACAATATCTAATGATTCCACCTGTCTTGATACCACCAGTAGAAGGAAAGACACTTTTATTATACATAGTAACAACTAAAATATCATTAGGAGCCTTGTTAGCACAAGAAGATTCAATAGGAAAAGAAAGGGAAATATATTACATCAATAAAACCTTAAACAACTATTAGATCAATTACACCTTCATTGAAAAGGCTTGTCTAGAATTAGTGTTCGCTACCCAACAATTGCGACACTACATGCTTACCCATACCATCAAATTGATAGCCAAGATAGATCCACTAAAATACCTTCTAAGCAAAGCTAATCTAACCGGAAGACTAGCCAAGTGGGTCATGATGCTGAGTAAATTTGACATCCAATATGTTGATAGGAATGAAATCAAAGGACAAGAAATTGTGGATCAATTAGCTGAAGCACCATTGCAGGACAATCATCCCATGAATGTTGAGTTTCCATATGTTGATGTCCTAACAATGTCCACTCAACAATGGGTCTTATACTTTGATGGTTCTTATAAAAACATGGATTAGGAGCCAAAATTTTGTTTATCTCGCTACAAGCACACACTATTCCCAAGTCTTACAGACTGATGTTCCCTTGCACCAACAACATAGCTGAATATGAAGCCTTGATCATTGGAATCAAAGTAGCAGTTGAGTGGGAGATCACAGAGTTACATGTCAATGGGGATTCACAACTAGTCATTAACTAGGTAAATGATGACTATCAAACAAAGGATGACAAGTTGATGCCCTACAAAAGAATGGTTGATGACTTCAAAAATTACTTTATGGAAATAAGATTTGAGAAAATTCCTTGAAATGACAACAAAGTTGATGATGCCATGGAAACCATTGCTTCTCTCTTACAGATTATTGAGAAACGTTCTCATTAGAAGTTCATGGTGGAACAACTATTCAACCCATCTTATGACAACCCTAAGTCCCAAGTTATCTACCATCTAGCCAAGGAAAACACTTCCCTCTATGGGAATATCTATACATACCTAAAAGATAACACCCTTTTCTCCTAACCTATCTCATAATCAAAAACAAAAATTCATTCGCCAAACCGCCTGACACACCCTTATCGCAGATGTCCTTTATTAACGAGGTCTCAATGAAATTCTCCTCCAATGTATGGAACATGATGAGTTTGAAATGGATTTAAGGGAAGTACACGAAGGTGTTTGTGGCACTCATTCAAGTGGTTTAACCCTAGCTAAAAAACTCCTCTAATTGGGATATTATTGGCTGACTATGGAGAAGGATTCTTTTCAATTTTTCAAGAAATGCCAAAAGTGCTAGATTCATGACAATCTCATCCATGCACCAGTGTAGGGACTTCACCCTTTTGCATCAGCATGGCCCTTTTTTCAATGGGGATTGGATCTCATAGGAAAAATACAATCCTCTTCATCCAACAGACACAAGTTTATCATCACAACAACAGAGTACTTTATGAAGTGGATTGAAGTGGTTCTCCTAACCACCATCACAGGAAAACAAATCTCATCTTTCATCTTGAACTACATCATTTTTCGGTATGGCATCCCTCATTCCATCATCACTGACAATGGATGCCTTTCAAAAATCAAGACGTTGAAGAACTTTGTGAGAAATTTCATATCCAACATCGGTTTTCTACACCCTATTATCCTCAAGGCAATGGTCAAGTAGAGGCCTCAAACAAAACTATCTTGAAAATCTTGAAGAAAATCGTCAATGATGTTGGGCATGATTGACACGTTCAATTGAACCCTGCTTTGTGGGCTTATAGAACCAGTATTTTCACCCCGATGAGAGAAACACCCTATTCTTTGGTCTATGGCTCAGAAGCCATTCTACGTATTGAGGTTGAACTGCCATCACTCTGAGTGTCACTAAAAGGGATCATCTCATATGAGGATCACAGGGTGTCTAGGTTACAAGAATTGGAACTCTTGGATGAGTATTTTTAGCATGCAGTGGATCACCTGAAGGCATATCAACAAAGGATATCTAGATGCTACAACCACAAAGTCAAGCCTAGAACATTTCAGGTTGGTGATTTAGTCTTGAAAGAGAAACCCCACGATAAACAAGATCAAGAGAAGAAGGGGAAATTTGAACCAAACTAGCTAGGTCCCTTTGTCATTTTGTCAACCTTCAAATTAGGAGCATATCAGTTGTCTACACCAAAAGAGGACTTATTTGATGAACCCCTCAATAGCTTGCATCTCAAAAATTTCTACACTTGTATGATCCAATGCATCAGAAAAGGGTCCCAAAAAATACCAAAAACATTAGAAAATGTCCTGAAAAAATGGTTGCCTTGATGAAAACCTGGAAAACAGGCGTCTTGGTAACAACAACAAAAAAATCAGAAAAAAAGAGAAAAATACAAAAAAAAGATTAAAAAAATCATAAAAATCTAAAAAAATTCAATAAAAACTAGTGAAAACCTGGCAACAGGCGCTATTTGTGATAGGTTAGCTTTTCCATCTATTTGGGCATGTTGACCAATCACATTTTCCATTCACTTTCGCAATCCATTTTCCTATATTTTGAAAGTGCCACATACATATCCTAGTATCATGGTCATGTCTCACCATAGACTGGGGGAAAAATCCTAAACTCACTAGGGGCAACAAACTTTGAGCTTGAACCAATAGACAAACAATAGGAAGAAAAACACAACAAAAACAATGATCATAACACAACCCAACATTGAACATCAATCACCCTCAGAAATGCATCAAATATCCATATCGTATCAAAATCCAAAAATAGGTCAAAAAGTCAAAAAATAGAGTCGTCTTGTTGAACTACATTGTCTTTGAGCTTAAACGTAGGCAAGCCTAATCTTTGATCAGCCCCTGAGATACCCTAGGTCAAGTCCTTTAGCGGTCCCTTGTAATTAGTTGTCGTCTTTCATCTGTTTATATCTTGGTCCTATAAATTGGTCAAGTTAGTCGAACTATGTGGTCTCTTTGTGTATAATGTAGGCAAGGCTAATCTTTGATTAGCCCCCGAGGCCCCTAGGATAGGTCTTTAGGTTAGGTTCTTGGTCAAAATCTCAGAAAACACCTAAAATTTGGAAAATTTAAAATCCCAAAAACATCAAAAAATTGAAAGGATGATGCTCTTCTAAATCATGGGTTTATCACATTAAACACAAATGTTCAATTGTTGTACTTTGATTTTTGTTATCATATCTCTAGAGCCCCTCAATGATGTATCTAACTAGAGGAGCTAGGAAGGCGTATGATTTTTCTTTGTCTGTTGTCTGTGAGTTGATCATTATTACTGTGTAAATTGTTGCAAGACGTGCACTACAAAGTATCATTGATGACAGTTTGAATTTGTATAGGAAAAGGGTTAACTCTTGTCTATTTACACAAGCAATGCTCAGGTCATCTCAGTTTAATTATACTTAGATGCTTGTGTTAACTTACACTATCAAACATCATGGAAGTAGCACTCAGGTCATCATGGTCTAAAATATACCATTGATGCTTGTACCCACTTTCAACATTTTAAAGGCCCAATGATGATAAAAAGCACAACAAATTGGCTGATACGAATGATAACTTTTGCATATGATATTTGCATGGTTTAAAGTAGATTGCATCCATGTTAGTTTTCATTTGTATTTATGGAGTTTCCAAGCTACAACAATGATGTTATCTCTCTTATCAATGGACTGAGTACACTTGACATTAAACAAAAACACATGATATAGTTGCATACCAATTGCACCATCATTTGCATACATTGGAAAACATTATCACATCATTCATCCATCCATGCATCACATCAAAATGTTTGAATCAGAAAACACAAAAAGAAGTGCATTCCATCTCACTTGCATAATCATAATCATCTAATTCATTATTAATGGATTAATAAATTGGTCCATTAAGAAGATTGAAAGACATATCCAACAGAGTAAGATTTCCATGAAGAAAAGTTGTTGAAAGGAATGATTGATTAACAAGGATATAATGCCCTTGTTATGAACATCTAAAAATAGTAGTGAAGATGAATTTTTTATTACTCAAATACAAGATTGATAAATGAATAACTGGATATAAACATCACATGCCATTTGCATAATCACATCCATCTCACATAACATAAAACATCATCCATAAAAGAAAATCAAATCATCAACCATGCATTATAATATCATCATTGCATACATCTCAAAAATAAATCATCACATAATCATCATCATTACATAATCATCATAATCATCATGATCATCATCACAAATTAAACATCACATAAACATCAACAAAAGCATGCATCATCATGTGATCATTTCATACTTCTTTTACTCATCCATTGCATCATATTTGCATTAGAAAAGAAAAAAAACATAAGCATCATAGGATCCATCACATGCATTGCATAGGCATAAATCCATAAAACATCCTAGAATCATAACACATTAGTTGCATCATCATTTACATCCATAGCATATCATAACATCAGAATCATTATCATAACATGGAAATTAAATAAATCATAGACATCTATCATCATATCAACACATAGATCATAATCACGCTGCATATCATATAATCTCAAAAATCATAATGTCAAAGTGTACAAGGATATCCCAAAAGTATGATGAGATACATCAATATCAAAAATGACACTGTATTGTAAAGTTTGAACACAAGAAGTACATCATATGAAAACTATGCCGAGCTCCCCCCAAATGGTGCTGGCATCACATAACCGGTACCTCCTTCACTTGATGGACCTACACCAGGATCTCTCCTATCTCTATACACTAGCTGAGTAACACCCATGCTAATAGTCTGAGACCAGGATCTGCTGGATCAAGATGGTACAAAGCTCTCTCACTGCTTGGAAGGAACCAACTCATGATATTTACCCCTATAAAACTACAACTCCTGAGCAGTGTGTTGAATCTCTCTTAAGGAACTTCATTGTACCCGTAGACACTACATCCTACTATAATCTCTCAGTAATTCCCTCAGCCTGCTTTGCCTGATGTCTAAAGGAATCCCTCTCTATAGTAAGTATGAAAACCTATGCTTGTACCTATTGTATTTTTTGCCTATCTACACCTCTCTCAGCCATCAATATCTGAATTTGTGCCCAAGCCTGCACTAACTTGTCCTGAAGTGTCTCAAACTGTGCCTAAACTTGCACTAACTCACCCTAAAAAGTTTGAACCTGTGCTTGTAATGCCTCTATTTGTTCCTGTTGCTGATGAGAAGGGATTCTAATCCAAATCCTAGGAATCACCGACTAAGGTACGGTAATACTCCTCCTGTGTCTAGGAACTGTAAAATCTAGAAAGGGACTACCAACTGCACCCGATGGTCCTACACTTGAACCACCACCACCATCAGCACCCTTGTCATCCCCTCCATCCTCAATATAACTCTCCACCTCCTCTCCATCTCCCCTCTATATCACTACCCTCTCATCATCATCAACTGGTGGAACTAGCTCATCAGGACTAGATAACCTTGGAAAAGGATGCGTGTAGAAATACTCAGAATAATCCTCTATCATCCCTGCATCTATAACCTGTGGAAGATAATCCCATACACATGGTGCCAATGTCTAATACTCGGTACAAGCAACATCATAAGATACACAAGGACTCCACTCTATTGCATCCTATTGTCCCTGTGCATAATGGGAAACCCCCTGGAGCATCGCCTAAACTCATCCAAACTGCTGACAAAACCATAAATACAAATATCTCTCAAGCATAGAATGTGTCCATCCAATCAAGTATTGTGATAGCAGCGTGTATGGCATCTCCACCTGATCCTCTAGCCACATATCACAATCCAAGTATGGGTGCCATGTCACAATCTCCAAATCATCTAGGGAACATCTCCAATAAGCTAATTTTCCAAACTTATGTTAAACATGCAGACCACTATAACTAAACACATAGGGTCTACCTATTGATCATTTTCTATCTCCCAATAGTCGAGTGATCGCTATATGCTCCCATGCCCATGTCTGCAATAACATAATCTTGAAGGAGAGGCTCATCGCCCCAAAATACAAAACCTTGGTCAAATTATGATACAAATGGGCTAACATACATGAACCCCATGCATATCTAGTCCCCTCCAATGTCATACAATCCAATACTTGACCCCAACCCACTAAAAATCCCTTTGACCTACAGTCAGGACAAAGGAATCTACCAACAAACTTAGAAAGAACACATGGTAGAGGATCATATCTATCGACCATCTCCTACCAGGGGACCTAATGACCTAAAACATGACCTCAAAAAATCCTAAGCAAGGCATCAGTCCCACCCTGCTCTGCTCTATCATACACAACTATCTCGCCCATCACTGGAATCTGTAGAATACGATAAACATCCTTCAGAGTAACTATCATCTCCCTAGTAGCTAGATGAAAAGTATTGTGGTTACTATGCCACCTCTGCACTAGAGCAGTCAACAAACCCCTATTAATCCTATACAGGGGTATGTCTATCAAGGATGTCAACCCACAATGAGCAATAATATCCAAATCTGCCTAGGTCAATTGGTGAAACATCTCCCATGTCTTCGGGAAATGCTCTTGAGATTGGAGTACATCAAAGTCCTAATCGTATTAGGGAAAACAAATCAGCATCACATGAATCAATCTATCAAATTTTTCCCTAACAAAATATTCAATCATGATCATTAGTCAATCAAATTGTGTTCAATCAAGATCATCAGTTAATCAAATCATGTTCAATCAAGATCATCATTCTATCAAAATCAGGTTCAATCGAGACCATCAAATAAATCAATCAAAACAATACATCATCAATCCTATCATCGATCCTCACCTATCATGAGGTCAATACATTAGTGAATCCTATCATCAATCCTTGCCTATCATGAGGTCAATCAAGCATCAATCCTATCATCAATCCTCACCTATCATGAGTTTGATACATCAGTAAATCCTATCATTGATCTTCACCTATCATGAGGTCAATGCATCATTTGTTCTTTCATCGATCCTCAACTATCATGAGGTTGATGCATCATCAATCCTATCATCAATCCTCACCTATCATGAGGTTGATGCACCATCAATCCTTCCATCGATCCTCACCTATCATGAGGTCGATGCATCATCAGTCCTATCATCGATCCTCACCTATCATGAGGTCGATACATCATCAATCTTATCATTGATCCTCACCTATCATGAGGTCAATACATCAGTGAATCCTACCATCGATCCTCACCTATCATGAGGTTAATGCATCAACAATCCTATCATCGATCCTCACCTATCATGTGGTTGAAACATCATCAAGTCATCCTATCATTTGAATCTCACCTATCATGAGATCAAATCATCAACTATCTTATCAAACATCAAAATCAAGCAACGAACACCACACAATCAGATTGGGATCAATCAAAAGCATCACTGAATGGAACAATTCAATGACTAACATGATTCATGAACATCATACAAGCCTCAACGAAAATCAAGAATGCAACAGTTGGCATAACTAGGAGGATTTTCATCAATCAAACATCATTGAACAAGTAAAAAAATAAGGAAAATCATCAAGAATCATTTAGGAGCAAAACCCCAAGCTTGGAAAAGGCACCATTTGGGACCCCAAAGATGCCAAAATAGGAGCAAAAGGTGCCATTTCACAAGCAAAAGGCACCAAAACACAAGCAAAAGGCGCTAGAATAGAAGCAAGAGGCACCAAAAATCCCAGAAACTCCCAAAAATGACTTCAAAACAACAAAAAAATCACTCCCAAAAGTGCAAAAATGACTTCAAATGGCCTACAACACCTATCTACCAAGTTCAAAATATCAATAAAAAGGTGAGAAAATTACTAAAGGAGGTTTCTCGTAATGTGTACCATAGGTCCAGCGACAGTAGGGTGACCATGGCTACGTAGACACTCAAAATGATGCCTGTGAGAAGGGATCTCCATCTTCCTCTAGATCTCCACTCCAAATTCTCCAAACTCACAATGTGCAAATGAATTCACTTTTCCCACTTTTTACCTTTTTAAAGGACAATGGAGGGAATTATGGTGGGATTTATTATCGAAAATGGAAGTTAACTAATCAAAACTGTTGAAAGAGAGTGTAGAATCAAATTTTGAGAGATAAATCGTATTTGAAATCAAAGAATCAATAGTTTAACATTGGATCATCATCACATCACTACAACATCATCATACAATCATCAAATCCTTGAAAAGACATCAAAAATTCCACATTTTACCAATTTATCTCTCGAGGGGGCATATATCCATTAGTACCTCAAAATCAACGTCTGGGGCATCAAAATATTTTCTGAGCATCGGTATCAAATTTTTCTTTGAAGCAACGTGTAAACACATTACTTTAGAGAGGGGAAAAATGTATATACCTAAAAATGGTCAACACCTTTAATTAATTAAATACTAGCTATTTGATTAATATTCCAACTACATATAAATAAATGCTCAATTTGTTTATATTGTTCATTTTCTAAATTCTCCAAATCCAAAACATATTCTTCTAACTTAATTAAATAAACAAGTTTCCCTAAACTTGTTGTATTTAATTAATCTTCACTAAATCCAGTTAGGAATTAGAGCACATTTCTATAACTTTTTGTGCCACCTCACCAAGGTTACATGAAAATAAATAACTCTAATTTTTAATTAGAATTATCTTCAACTCATTTCAAAAAGCACATGGCTCATTTCCTCCCACACTTACAACAATTTTGGAGCACATGACTTATTCTTCCCACACTTTCACCCACTTTTGGAGCACATGATTTATTCCTCCCACACTTCCACCAATTTTGGAAGTACATGGTCTTCTCTTCACACACTTGAATCTTCCATCCAAATGGCATTTTGTCTTTGGTGAAGGGGACAACATCTTGATTTTCTTCTTCTTCACCATCAATTCTTCTTATTCGATCTGGACCATTGATTATTGCCACCTCACTATATGCTTGGAAAAGGCTATAAATACAACCCTAGGGCCTTGTATTTGGTATCCACATTTGAAGTAAAGTTATTATGCAGGTTTATCATTGGAGCTTGGAGAATTCTTGGAGTCTTATAGCTAGTATTCATATCATTTTTTACTTTATATTTACATCTTAGCTTTAAATCTTGCATCATAGTTGCATTTTAGATTAGTTCATTTTAAGTTTGCATTTGAGCATATGGAGTATCATGCATAGAATCATATAGATCACTACCATAGTATCCACCTCTACTTGTTCATTTATCATCAACATCATCCTTCACTCATCATAGCCTTCATCATCATTGTTTGCATATCGTTTCATGTAGGCATTAGATTAGCTTGCATGTTGAATATTAATCTCGTTTCTTAAGTGTCATAAACTTGTTTTTATCTTTGGAGGTACAAAAGTGATCATCTTATTATCTCTTGGTCTTTATAGTAAATGGGTGGAGGAGTTGTAGTGAATTTATCTTGGTTACTTGGAAGGGCTTGTGGCTAGATCATAGGTTCATCAACGGTAGGTTGAGTAGAAGGGATAACCATGGACCCAAGAGTATTGCTAAGAGAATTTTTCTATATGCTTTGCCTTAAATTTTTTATAGGGTTTTAAAAATAAAGCTTCATGATGCTTTATAGGTTTCATAGGTCTAGAACAAAAAAAAATTAGTGAAAAATTTCCATAGTAAGATAAGGACAAAATCCATTATGATGCACTATAAACATCTCATTCCCAATAGGAAACTTTATGCACTTATGAATAACTAATGGGATGACATTCATGGAGTGTAACCATGAGTAGCCTCACTTCACATGAAATAATTCTAATGATGGGATGATGGAGAATGATCCATCTAATTATTTAGCTCCAAATTTTAATGGAAGAGTGATCAAACCTACCATAGGGAAAGAAAAACCATTATGTGTTTTTTATTCCATGCTTTCAGTTGTTCATAAGTATTTAGATATAGATCTTGCACAAACAAGAATTCCTTGGTGATCACATTCTCTACACATGTGGGATCAATAAGTATTCCTTGTGTAGGTATGTTATTGATACAACCAACAAATGTAGAGAGCACTATCAGGAAAATGTTTAAGTACATCATCATTAGTAAAAGAAATGTTAGGTAATGAAGTGGTTTGGCCCTTACGAGGTTGAACATCAATGAAACCGATCATGAATTGTAGAGGATCATCCTCATTATCACTCTTGTGATAAATCATCATGTCTTCTATATTATCAACATTCATCACATCATTCTTATCTTCACTATATTTTACAAAACTGATGGAATGATTTGGCATTGGGTTCATGAATATTTTTCAGTTTTGGTTTGGTGGGGCAATAGAATTATTCCCTTTAACATTAGCATCACCTGACTAGATGTGACTAGAATCAATGAGGTATTGCACTTGATGTTTAATATGCATGCATATTTTCGTATCATGTTCAATTTGTTGGTGGTAGTGACAAAAGGAATTTGGATTATGGTTTGGATGTAAAGGCTTGGTTGTATCAATAGGTCTCATTGGAGGTAAATTTATTAGGTTCGTATCCAAGATTTGCAACATAATTGAGTGAAGGGAATTGGAGAGTGAGGCGAATTTCCTAGCTATATCCATAAATTGGTATGGAGTTTTTTTTTATGGAAACAACTTGAGCCTTGACATGGAGAGTTGTTTGAGGTTGATTTATTTTAATAAAACCCTTGCTTTTATTCTTAAATGGTTGAAAATCATTGTGAGGGATGGGTTCATATTTTTCATCATGATTTGAGGAAGTTTTCTCTTCATGTTGATTAAATAAATTATGATGATCATGGAGGGCCACACACAAATGTGAAAAAGATGGAAACTTCATCATCCCAAGTTTATCTCTTATGTATTTTTGTAGGTTACATTAATGAACATTCTTTGAAGATCCACATTAGGGAGGTTAATATTGATTCATGAGTAAAGAAATTGATAACATGCTATAAAATCTATGACTTTTTCTCCTTTTTGTTTCTTACACCTCATTAAATTAGCTAGGGCCATCTTGGGCCCATTTGCACTTGGAAATTATTAAGAAAGGAATCAAAAAGCTCATTGAATGAGAAGATTGAATTATTTGGTAATGAACAAAACCATTCCAAGGTTGTGTTTTTCAAGGACCTAGGAAAGAGTTTAGCCAAGAGCTTGTCTTAAAAAATGAAGTCACTACATAAGGCTGTATATGGTGATACATGATTATGAGGGTCTCCTTTACCACTATATTTCTCAAAGTGAGGTATCTCTATACCTTGTGCACTTATGTTTTCAATATCTCCAATGACATGGATTTCTCTTGACATATTGTGAAGGTTTTCCATTTTGGTTTTGGTTCAATGTTGTTATTTGTTGTTGAAGGGAAGCAACATTTTAAAAAATTCAGTTTATGATAGAATCATTGGTTGTGTTTTGGAATGGAGGTGGATATGATGGGGGTGTATATGTGTTAGTTGGGAAACTAAATTGCAAATTTTTGAGGGGTGATAGATTTGGAGAGATTATGTTTGAGTGTACAAAACTAAAAGGATTCCTAGTGGAAATACCCAAGGTTGGAGCTATTTTATTCTTTGGTTACATCATTGCGATAACAGTTGAATTTGTATATATAGGGATAGAGATTATGGTTGTAGAGGGATTAATTTGATTTCCTCCTTGGATTTAAGTGTATCCCAAAGCTTGAACACAACTATCCATTGTTGGAACATGATCATCAATAATATGGGATAGGCTACACACAACCTCTAATCCTTGGTCATTATCAAGAATTTTCCTCCTATTATTTATGACAAAAACCACAATACCAACAATATATTATGTACTCACATAATCTTGAAGTTTTTCTAAGGCTTTATCCAATTTTTTGAGTTTCTCTTGAGAAACATGAGAAACCATGGTTTCAACATCAATAACGGTGGTTGAGGACAAGGTGGTCATGGGAAATGTGGCATTAGGGAGGGATTCTAACATGGGTTGAGTATTATCATCACTTTGTATGAAAGAGTTGGAAAACCCAAGATCCAAAATGGATGTACGAGTGTGAGATGCCATGAGTCTTGAACTATGTCTCACTAGAGTATTGGCAATAGGACAACAAGTTGTAAAACTCATGCAAGTTTTACCACACCAAAAGTGCACCCAAGATGAACACTGATATAGTAAATAAAGACAATGAACACCCAGAAACAGGAAATAGTAAGTAGGAATAGACAACAAAAATAGTAGAAAAGGTCTTAGAAATTTTTTATATAGTCAAGACAAGTAGGACAAGGTCGCCCAGGGGTGAACGAGTCCTACTTAGGGGTTCTAAAAAAATGAAAGTTTGGCTGTGAATTATACTATTTAAAGATATTGAATCTATTTGCATACAATTGAAATGGTAATTGAATTTCTATAATTTTCTTAATGTATTCCAATTTGATTGTGAAATGCAAGTATGCAAGAATTTAAAATATGTTTGAATAAATTTTGATGCAATCTTCAAATATAAATAATGATAATTGAGTGATTTAAAGTGTAGAGACCTAAAAATGATGACTTTTTAATGCAAAATTTGATTCTAAATAATGCACTTTCTTTTTACCAAATGAACTAAATGTAAAATACTTTAGAATATACAATTTTTGAAATATAAATAGAGATCTACATGTGTAGGGAATCTGAGAAAACATAGACAAAAATTTGTGCAAAAATTTGCAGAAGCACTTGTACAAGGATAGGACCACCTAAGGGTGAACGAGTCTTTGTACAGGGGTTTAAAAAATTAAAAACTGACTATCTAAGTTACTGTTTATGATTATTGTTCCTAGTTGCAAAATGGTTTTATGATGACTAGTTTTTCCAAAATTCTTTGATGAAATGCAAATGCAACTATATGATAATGTGTAAACAAAATTAAAAATTTTGAGTACAATTTTGAATAAAATTTCAATCTTTATTACTAAAATGCACACTAATGCAACTATAATGGAAAATGTATGTAATATTTTTGGATTTTTATGAGTTTTAAATTATTCAAACATGCAATATGTAACCCTTAATGAAGAATGCAAAACACAAAAATAGAAAATCTAGATATAGGGTTTGAAATACTACCAAATAAAAAATATTATGATGTAATAATGTTAGGTTCACTAAAATGAAATGTAGAAAAATAGTGGAAAGAGACTCTAAGCTTAGTTTCCAAAACCTAAGGTTAATTTCAACATTTCGAGGATTTCACTAGGATGAAAATCAATAAGGTACATAGATTGACTTTAAACCATCAAGGTGAGTCAATTACACCTGGATATGATCCTTTAGAGTCTTACGAATGAATTGGAAATGATTTAGAATGAATAAACTAATTGAACTATATGACCTAATATGTAAAATATATATTCCCAAAGATAAAAAGACTAAAACAACACTTTGCAGGCAGATTTGGGAGATGTTAGAGGGTATGTACCTGCCAGCAAAAGCTAATTTAGATGTGTGCAGAGGGACTGGTTTTCCCTTGGGCGAATTGGTCTTTGATAGGGATTGTAAAAACACTTTTTACAATCCTTTGATGTTGAATTTGAGATGATGATTTCCAATTGCAAACTTGTTAGAACGACATAAATAAATTTTGCAACTTAGTTTTCATGTCTTGAAAACTTTGATGACAAAAAATACAATAATGCAAAATTGTTCTTCAAGATCTCTTCAATTCTTCTTCAACCTGTAAAATGCACATACAAAAAGAGGGAAAACGTTTGTTTTGCTTGTATGGGGGTTTTCCTTGGTCAAACCCTAGTTTGGTAATTAAACCTTGATAAAAAGATAATAAAAGGGAAGGAAATGATGAATGAAAACTTGCTACAATTCACCACCCTTCAATGGATTCCTTGAACGACTAAAGTCATACACATATATTCAAAGGAATTGGATCTTACTTGCTTGATTTTATTGAATTCTTGAATGCATGAAGACCTTCAACACTTGTTAGCCTTCACAAGACAACATGAACACACATAAACTTGGACATGATGTTGGGATCTTGATTGTTGTTACAAATGATTGATAATGCTTCTCTTGATTAATCTTGACAATAATATTTTCTCTTGAATTTATCTCATAAAGTGTGTTAAAAAATTTCTTCATAAAATGTTATATTTCAAACAATCAAAAGACTATTTATTTATAGGTGTTTATCTAATTTCCCAAAAATTAGACTCCAAAAGTCACCACTTACAATTTGAATTTTGAATGTTAAATTTCCCCCAAAAACATATTTAAAATAGATCCTAGCCCATAAATGGGACCCATTTTCCCTTGGACGAATGGGTCCTGGTCTATATTTCTAGGACACTCATAGTCCAAGAAAATTTAAATATTAAATGTATTTATTTAATGCTAGTTTTCCTTTTAGAAAACAGTAAAAATAAGGCTTTGGAATGCATAATTTAGAAAATTAGAAGCTTAATTAAGTCCAATAAATTAAGGGACCCAAACATAGTGTGAAATTGTAAAGGTATACAATTTCCTACACTACACATGTAAAGTAAGAAGACATAAAGGGTATAAATCTAGGAATTGAGGCAACTCCTAAGATGATTTGTATTAGTATGAGGTAAAAATAAGAAGAAACAGAAAAATATTGATTGCATTGCTTAAAAAGAATATTTTTTCTTTTTCCCAGTCTTGTGATGAATTGAAGGATTACATGTAATATTTTTTCAGCATGACATTCCATTAGAACCTGATACAAAATCATTTAGACAAAAACATTGTAATATAAAACCTACTCTTTCCCCTCAAATGCAAAAAAGACTTGATGAAGTTGAAAGAGGGAGGTATTATTAAACCAATTAGATGTTTTAAATAGGTGTATAACCTTGTTCCACTTATAAAGAAGAATGGAGACATTATACTATGTATGGATTTTAGAATTTTGAACATTAAGTCCCTAAAGGAAAAATATTCATTGCCTAGTATGGATCATTTGTTGTAGTGGGTAAGAGGTTTAAATTTAGTGTCTATGATACAGGATTCCTTGGGTTATAATCAAGTTATGGTAAGGGATTCTAAATAACACAATACAACCTTCACAACACCATGGGGAATATTTGTTTTTGTCAGAATGCCATTTGGGTTGAATAATGTTGGAGCTAATTTTCAAAGGGCCATGAATGTTGCATTTGCAAGCCTAATAGATAAAATAATGGTTGTATACCAAGATGATCTAATTGCTTACTCCAAGTATAGAAATCATCATTCAAACACTTGGAGTTAGTCTTATAAAGATGTTTAGAATACATGATATCATTGAGTCCCAAGAAGTGCATCTTTGGTGTAGAAGAGAGAAAGATCCTTGGTCATATTGTTTTTAGGAAGGGGTAAGGATTGATCTAGAACATGTCAAGTCCATAGACCTCATCCAATAACCCAAAATAGTTAAGGTAGTACAATATTTCTTTGGTTTTTAGAAGGTTAGTTTCCAACTTTGTTGAGAAGACAAAGCAAATTTCTAAAGTGTTGAAGAAGGGGTAGTCTTCTAGCTAGGATAAGGAATTAGATGATTCCTTCTTGGAAATAAAGGATGAACTTAAGAAAGCACTAGTACTAGCAAATACAAAATATTCTAAACCATTCTAATTATTTTCTTTTATATATTTTTATACTATTAAACTGTTGTTCTACTATAAAAAATGAAGATGGATATGAAAAACCAATAGCTTTGTTCAACAAATCATTGAGAGATGTTGAATTGAACTATTCTATGATGGAGAACCATGTTGGTGTAAATAGGTAATTTTTATAACTATTTATATTAGTGGGGTCCTATTTACATGTTAAGTCCACTAAGGTCCTAGGTATATTTCTAGAAGCTTTAAATTGTTTAGATAAGATTTTATCTTTTTACTTTTTATTTAATACTACTATCCTAGGTCATTTAGTAATGACATAAGTCATTTAATGTTTTGTATTTGGTACTTCATCATGCCTTCTCTATATAGGCAAGGTCATTGTATACTTTTGTAATATACCTCATCATCTTATTTGATAGATCTTAATATCAAGAAAGCTTATTTCTTGTGTAGTCTCTTGTAGAAGGTTTTCATTGTATTTGTAGGTGGTCTTGGGTATAGAGCTAATATTTAGCTCCTACATGGTATTAGAGCTAGGACCATGTAAATTTATTCTCAAATTTGAGGGTAGAGCTATTACCAATGAGCGGTCTTGGTGAATTTTAGTAAGGTTGAGTATGCTCTTCTCTTGCACCATATGGTGATTTGGGGAATCAAAAAACTTGAAAAAAAACCATTTTTTGGGAATTTTCCTCTTTGTGTGTTTCTATTATAGGTTAATTTTAGCATATTTTGGAGGTAATCTAAACTTGCCATTGAGTCCAAGGTGTCTGGTAAAGTTAAGAATGGCTTTCATTTCATCAAAATCTAACATATTTTGTCAGATCTACGGGGGTTTCAATTTGGGAGGTGGTTACTAGATTCAGGAGGTAACTAATTTTTTGGAGCACTTTGGGCCAAAACAGACCTTGCTATTGCATCTAGAAGGCCCAAAAAACCCAAGATTGCTTGAAAATTTGTCAAAATTGAAGAATTTTCCTTAGGGCCCTTAGAGGTTTTTTCATTGCACCATCACCAAAATTATTTGTATAGGTGTACAACATTCATACCATATGGTCTGTATGATCTGCATAGGTGTCAGGTCATATGCATAGTTGGTAGGCATAATTGATAGGGAATATTTTGTGGTATCTTCATGCTCCTAGTGTAATCCTCTACATCAATTTTGTGCACTTCGTACGTCTACGCACAAGTCAAATTTGTGGCAGTATGTCGGGGTTAAATTTAATATTATTTTATGTTAAATCGGTGGTTGTTTTTATTTGTAGTGATCAGTCATTGCCATAGATCCCATGGGGGCTAAGCCCAACAAGCGATGTGGGAATCTTGAATACTGCCAGAACCCCACCTACTACCATCACGCTAGGAGGTTTTTTTTATTTTTCCTCTTCACAACACACTTTCCTATTGAGGACTAGTAGCTAGCCCACCAAGGTCTTAACTTTCCCCCTAGTTCTCAAATTGGGAATTTTTTTCTACAAGACATTTCTTGCAAACTAGAGTCAGTTTTTTGTAAACAAGATATCTATGGAAAGTTGGTTCCATGTACTTTGATAGCGGTGCAAGTATTTTTTCCATTTTTTGATGTGCATACATAATATTGTAGAATGAAGTTCCTTTTCCATTTTGGACCTTCAAGGTTATAAATTTTTACTAGTTTATCCATTTTTCATGATTCCAACAAAAATTGAAAGGTATTCAGCATCTCTAGGTTCATGCACTTTTTACAAATTCAACCCCAAGTATTATTTAATATATTTTTTAATTTTTGGAATCTTTATTGATTACTTAGATATACTATCTCTTGGAGAAGTTTTGTTTTTAGGGGGCTTCATTTTTAGTTGTGTTTCAAATTTGGGAGGTATCACATCAATTTGTTTTAGATATTTGTTTATTTTGCACTCTTCGTACTTGTTCAGCTGTGCTTCAGATTTGGGAGGTAATACATAACAGATTGATGATTCTAATGGGGAGATCAGAGGAGTATCCATTTAGAAAGAATCAAAGCATTTGATGAATCTAAACATCTAGTTCAAATATTACAATTTTTCAGACTTGAAAGAGGTTTTGTTGCAACAAATTTAAAAGAAATTATGTGTGACTCTATTGTTGGAAAAGACCCAGAATGAAATTAAGCTTTAAAAGAGCTTCATGATGTTTGAATTTTAGTCCTCTATGAAGAGAGGTGGTGACTCTATGAAAAGAACCTAATGAAGATGTGAAGAATATTTTATATCTACAAATATTTTCCAGTCAGGAAGGGAAATTTGTAGTAGTTGCAACATATCTAAGTATTTTTCATATTTTGGTTTTCAAGAAGGATAAGCTTTTGTATGAAAACCATATTTGAAATTGTTGAAAAAAATTGGTTCCCTATTTAGTGAAACTAAGCACTAAGAAAGGGAAATAATAGTGATAATTCTACATACTTCTGAGTTATAATTTTCAGCCAGTGTATTATGCTAAAGAAGTATGCTTGTTCTTTAATGTTCCCGCTAAAGAGATCTTGGGTGTGGATGCATTTGGGTTATGCATTGTAATATTTTAAGGTCATGATGAAAGAAAGAAATAGGGTAGTGAATGATCAACTATAGAGTTGATATTTGAAGCTTGTGAAAGGTGTAAGAAAATGTATCATCCACCTGTATATCCTTGTGGGGTGTCAAATTTAAACATGAAAGGTGTGCAGCCCCTATCATATCATCAAAGAAATTTCTCTATGGAAATATATAGACCATTAAATTTTAAAGGTATTCAAGGTTTCCCAAATCTTGTTCCTAATGAAGTTAGGGAACACTTACCAAAGTTCAAAGGGAAAAACTCAGAATCAACATCTCAACATCTGCAAGAATTTTCAGATTTGATGGGAGATTATGAGATAAGTCATGAAGATGATGTCATGAAGTTGTTTGTTCAATCTCTGAAGGAATATGCCAGGCATTGGTTTTTATATTTTCTAGTGTGTTCTATCTCTTCATGGAATGAGTTCATGACAACATTCATAGAATAGTTTGGTGAAAGAATTGATCCAAGATTAATGAGACAAAAATTTATGGACATTCAAAAAGATGAAGAAGAGTTAGTCCCAAATTTCAACTTAAGATTTTCAAAGGCAGAAGGGATATTCCAGAAAATATAAGACCAAATGAAGCATTGTGCTTCTTTTTTACCTTGGTGCATTTGATAGAGAAACAAGCTATCTTTTAAGAGATAAAGATCCTACAACACTTCATTAGGCATATCAAATTTCCATGGATATTGAAAAAAACTCAAAATATTCAATGATGAAGGAACACATGGCTACAAGTGCTGGCTGTCCTAGAACATCTTATGCATACACCCAATGCAAGATAGAAAATGAAAAATATTGTCAAGATAGTTATATCTCTTCTACTCTGATTTTCCCATCATTACAACATACAAATCACAGTGAACTCCAAGTTGAACATCAACAAAACTTGAGAAATGTTGATCAGATATCTTTTGTTCAAGAATTATCTGACATAAGGAGGCATAAGGGAGAATCACTGTATGATTTTTTTGCAAGATTTTTGGATGCCTTGTTGGAGGTCCCAAAAAATTTCAAACCTAAGGATTCAACATGCATTGATTTGTTTTGTGAAATCTATGAGTTAGGTCTAAGTACCTTTCCAAAAGAATTGAAACCTCATAGTTTTAATCAAGTACTTGATTAGATAAAGGTTGTTGAAGGAGCCTGACATGATTATGCAAGAGGTTTGGTGTCCCAAAATTCAAAAAATAGTTGTCCTATTGAGAAAAATAGAACATGATACACATAAATGAAAATAATATATCAGAAAATGAAGATCTATCTTTTCTAAATGAGGATAGTGATTATAATCAACCCATAAGCAACATATCTCTAGATCAATACAATAATGATGAAGATAAAGATACATGGTACGATGAAAAAATAGATATGCATGAAATATCCCCTTGTGATATCTTGGATAATGAGGAAGTAAAAGATATTCAAGATGTCATTCCATGTCATGTTTTGATCAGTGACAATAGTAATAGTGTTGCTGATTTCTCATTACAAATCAATGGTCAATATATTGAAAATGAAAATTTAAGCATTCATTCTGAAAAATCCTGAGCATAGTTTATGTAGTGATGAGTTTTCTAGTGATGAAAATCATGATGATAGTGAAGTTCCCTGATTAATTTTTTGAGGATTATGAATGCTTCTATGAGGGTGATCTAGAGGTGTTCATATAAAGGGTGCAATAAGGTAAATGTTGATGAAGTCACTTGCTCACAAGTGAATGAACAAATTTCATTTGATGAATACCTAGAATATAGTTCGGGTTCGTTATCAATGGAGAACACTAACTCTATGAATGATGATTACCTTGAAGATACAAATTTTGTGTGTTCAATGTCTTGTTGCTAAGCATAGTGTTGAGCATGATGAGGGTGAGTATGATGTCTATGAACATGATTATGTCATTGTTGTTCATGATTTTTTGTGTGAAGAAGATGTGGAAATTTTTGTGATGTATGAAGATAATGATGATATGCACATCAATGGAAGAATGGGTTCATTATTGAATGATCAAGTTATGCATTATGACAAACACATGGATCTTGGATCAACATTATTACCTATTGATAATGTGAAATAGTTTGATGAATTTTCATATTGTGTTCATATTCCAAAACTTTGTGATCTATGTGTAGAGCAGCCAAATGATGCAAGTAATAATGGGTTTAATGTTAGTCAATATGAAATTGAATATGGTTATTTCTTTGCTGATGTTTATTGTCCACACAATATGAAAATGGAAATGTTTTCATTCAATAAGGAGTACATTGGTGTGCAAGAAAATGAAGATGCTCATTCAATTCTTAATGGACAAATTTCAAATAATAGTGCATCTTTTGCATTTGGGTCAACATGCGTATCCATTGATGATGCACATGACATTGTGAAAACAAATGAATGTCTTTTTGCTGACCTTGTTAGTTCTGTAAATATTAGCTTTCAAAATTATTCAAATGTTCATATTGACATGGTGGAAGGAAATTATGAGTGTGTTACTCATTGCAGCAGTGGATATGTTACAAAAGGTCAATATGAAAAGTTTAACTCGGGGTTAGGTTCTGAATTATTTGAACCTTCCTTCGAAACATTTTGCATTGAGCTAAATGATGATTTGAAAAATGAATCAGAATATGTTACTAAACTTAAGATGAATGCATTTACCTAGTTTTGGGATGTTGATGATGCATACAATCTTCACTTCCATGACACTAAGGAGTGTTTTGATGTGGCTAAGTAAAAATTATTAGATGTGTGCTTGTGTCATGATGTCCAATTCTAAGAGGTTCCTCAATATGAACTTTTTTGTTTTGATGCACTTGAGGTTTGTTTGCATAGTGCACAACAAAGTGTTTAAAACATCTTTATGTTTGATATGTAAATTGAATACGATGTCAAGATTTATGATGCCAACTATCAAATGGACTATGAGTGTTTCAAGTTCTCGATCCAGTTAGATGAGTATTTAATGGAACATGAAAATGAGATGAATGAGGTAAACTTTCATAGTGGTTATGGATTTCAGTAAGTGTTTGATTGCAATTCTGAGATTGAAAGAGTTAATGGTGATAGTGGCAAGCTTAGACATATGGTAATGATTGTTAATGGCAATGTCGGTGACAGGGTTAGTTTGTGGGTAGTTTATGTTAGTGTTTTCAGAATTGGCCTAGTGCAAATAGTAGAGAATAGAGTATTTGACAGAGGTAAATACTAGTTCTACATTTTTGGGGGGCTTGATGCCAACAAATGCGGCTTGAAAAATGGTTTCAATGCAACATAAAGGAGAGGTTCTAGAGCACCCAATGGATTTGGCATTGGTCTACTCCCCAGAGATCTAGAATCTCACCATGCCTACAAGGGGCATGCATCCTTGAACATGAGCCACTAATGGTACCTTCAAATTTTGCAAAATTTGAAGTGCTTATGTCATTTCAATGTGTCATCATAGGTTAGATCTACATCGTACTGAATCTACCTCGGATCCCATCTTTGTCGATTAATATTTTGAAAATCAGAAGTCATCTTGTATATCCATATGGTAGAATGTTTCTTGGTACATATGGTAGTATGCTTGCTCAATTTTACGCTTCTTGGATGAGTTTTGATGGGCTATTTAATGTTTTTCTAACTATGACCAAGCTAAATTTGGTGTTCTGGAAAGTTGCAAATTTCAAAATTCTAATTTTTTTTTTAGTCTAAAACATATCCAGTTATGATTTCATAAAAAATGGAGACCATTTGATACATTATTTTAATGTATTTTGGTTGTGGTGAACACGTCCAATGGGTCAATTTACAAAGGAGGTACCTAAATTGTGATTGTTGGGTGAAATCTGATTTATCACCCATGTTTTAGATAATTGATTATGGCCACATGAAAAAAGTCTTAGCTCTAGGGCTCATAGTTTATGCATAGTGAAATTTCACCATTTGGCTCGTAGGCGAAATTAAAATTTGAATTTTTTCTAATGTTACAAATGCTAATATTTAAAATATTCTAAATATTTTAAATATCATGCAAAGGTGAAAGTACATTTAGAGAAAATATGAAACACATTTTCAAATGTTTGTGATGAAAGAAATTTTAATTCTTGCTTCCTATTGGCTGAGGCACGACAACATGGAGCAACATGCACATTGTAAGGAAGCTAAGGTAGTGGAACAACTTTTACACTAACCTTGAGAGGAGAATAATGCAAACTTTTATAGATCTTTAACAATTATAGAAACTTAAACAAAAATAAACACAAATATCATGCATACCACAACACAATGATTTACGTGGGGAAAACCCTTTCAGGAGAAAAATCCCACACTCCAAAAGCCGCCCAATATATTATTCAGAAATCATAAAGATTATAATATACTTGTAGAGCAAGATTCTCACAAGAGTATCACCACTCAGAGATCCAGAGGAAACACAACCACTATCAAACTCTCAAAATACATCGCAATACACCGCCATAATACAATACCCTCATAAAATAGGGTTGTCTTGTAGAGAAAGTCAAGCTAATAAAATATTGACCATCAGTTATGAACATAATGATGAACGGTCCATATTTACAATAATAAAATATAAATTAAATTTTCCTTTTGGGGGTGCTGCCCCCAAGCCCCCACTAGGGCGTGCTACCCTTGGACCCCAACCAGGGGGATGATCCCCCCAGACCCCTCATGGGGGGGTGGGTGATCCCCCCCAAGCCCCCCCTCATCATCATTGACTAAACAATACCTTGTGTATCAATAGTACCTTATGTAATTGCAAGGTTGAGACACATTTTCTCAACACAAATGGCCATTTGGAATGAAAATGGAGGAAAACAATGATGCTTTGATATGATGCTATGATCTTTTATTGGGCATCAGATATAGTTAAAGTTTGATTGGGAGGAGAAACATTATACAATCATTTACTCAACCCATCGCTCATCGCCATTTACTAGAAATTATTAAGAAATAAAATGCAATAGTGTTATCTCATGTGATGGATTTTTGTCTCATCACATATCACACTTATAAAACTCTTCTTCTATTCAAAATAGTGATGCATTTACCTCATGCGATGGCTTGTGAGGGAAAGTTTTATTAAGTACAATTGAAACCCATCGTACATTGCAATTTGTGATGCAAGGGCATCCAATGGTGTAGGGAAATCTTGCATCACCCAAAAAAATGTTTTTCTTTATTTTATTTAGTTGTTTTGAGTCCCATGATGGCACTAAGGGGTTTAATATAGTCAGAAGTTAGAAAAGGTGAAAAAGGGTCACTTTCTATTTTTAGTAAGTCTACCTAAATGGGCTCGTATGGACTTGAAAATTTACCCCAAGGAACAAACTGAAAAACATTTCTGGTCGCGAAAGAATCATCTCAATACCCTGTATGGTTTGGGAGATATCAAAGTTTTTGTCTTGAGAAATTTCTCCAATGCAACTTTAAATTCAAATATGAAAACTTTAGAGGCCCTAAAACAATTCACAAAATGGACATGTAGATCTCTTTGAGAGATTTCCAATGATATGTTATAATAGAAAATCAAATGCCAAGATCAAAAGTTATGGCCCCACAAAGCTGCCCCACTAAAAGTGAATTTCATTAAAAAAATTTCCTAGGCAAGAAATCAAATGGTGAGACTTTTGGCACCAAAACAAAAGGGAAAGTTACACTTTGTAGAACATTTTAGGGTGGTTATTGGGTAAAATAAAAGGGTTAGGTGGGGGTTGTAGAAGGTGGCTCCATTAGTGTAGATTGTGGCTCCAAATAATATATTTTGTTTTCAGAGTTGATTTTGTTGTAATGAATCAAGCCAATGAGGCTGTAGCATTGTAAGTTTTGAATCTATAATTTTATTTTCTAAAAATAATTGAAAGTGAGTTATTTCTTGTCTTGCATCTTCTATGTTGGTATCTATTCTTGTGATTTGTATGGGTTTCAAGCAGTGTGACCCTCATCAAGTGGTATCAGAGTAGGTTTTCCTTAAGTGTGTAAACAAATCATTGAACATGAGGCAGCTTGCACTAGGACTTGTGGTTGTGGGTTTCTAAGAAAAGCGATTAGAATTCCTCCGTGAAGAAACTTTGGTGGTGGAAGAAATGTTATTGTACCATAAGAGGGTTTTAGATCCCTACAGAGACAAGTTCAAGCCTTGCAAGAGGAGTTGTGCCGAGGGTTTGAGCCAAGAAGAGGTGATGAAAGTGATAATGAAGCTAAAAATGAGGAACAGTTCGAAGAAGAACAAGATACAATGGATCCAGAGCAATTTGGATTATTTAAGGCCATCTCTAAGATTGGGAAAAGGCCAAAGATTGATGTTTCTACATTTTCTAGAAATATTAACCTAGAAGAGTTGATTGATTGGATCAATGATATGGAGGAGTACTTTGAGTATGAGTAGGTGGAAGATCCTAAGAGGGTCAAATTTGCAAAGACCAAGCTAAAGGGTCATGCGAATATTTGGTGGAAAGAGGTACAACTAGAAAGAAATTGAAGAGGAAAAGAGAAAATAATCAAATGAGACTGGATGGTGGAAAAATTAAAAAGACAGCTCATTCCTGTGGACTATGAGATAGATTTGTTGAAGAAGATGCAAGGGTTGAAACAAGTGAGAAAATGTGTCAAGGAGTATATAGAAGAATTCTACTATGTCCTAATTAGAATAGGTCATTTTGAGGCCAACAAGGAAAAAGTTGCTCATTACATAAATGGGTTGAAGTCGAGTATTCAAGAAGAGTTGGGTTTGGTAAGAATGTCTACCATTGAAGATGCATATCAATTTTCTTTGAAGGTAGAAGAAAAGTTGAATAGAAGATTTGAAAGAAAGCAAAGAGGTGGGGGTCATGGTGAAGATCAAAAGAAGGGTGAAGGATCCAATAGTAGCTGGAACCAAAAAGGAGATAAGTCATACCATCCTCATGATCAAAATAATGGAGACTAAAGAGGAAGAGGAAGATGTGTACGAGGAGTGGGAAGAGGAGGCTTCTGTGGAACCTATTTCTAGTGTGGAGAAGGACATAGGTCCTATGAGTGTCCTCAACATCAAGGAAGGACAAATAGAATACCTAAGAGTAATGCACGAGTTGCACATGTAGATGAAGATGTTGATTCTTCACATTTTGAGGATGCAGAAAGAGGAGAGGTTCATGTTACTAGAAGAGCCTTATTGAATGAGGATAAAGAACCAACTCAAAGGAATAATTTGTTTCACACCAGATGTAAGTGTGAAGGTAAAGTTTGCAATGTTATTATTGATGGAGGTAGTACTGATAACCTTGTTTTAGAAGAGATGGTTAGTAAGTTGTGATTGGAGAGAAGGCATATGAATCCATATCAGATTGCTTGGTTGTAGAAGGACCATAAAGCTTTGGTAAATGGACAATGTTTGGTAAAGTTCAAGATTGGAAATTACCATGATGAGGTATTGTGTGATATTATACCTATGGATTTTTGTCATATGTTGTTAGGAAAACCATGGTAGTTTAATCAATGAGTAGTACATGATGACATGCCAAAACCTATTCTTTGACAAAGGATGGAGTTTTTCATAAGTTGAAGCCCTTGAAAAAGGTAGAAGAAAAGGTCTATAGTAATGCAATAATTTATTTGGTCAATGGAAGAAAGTTCCTAGAAGGTATGAGGCATGAGTATATGTTTTTTGCATTGATCCGTAGAGTTGATAAAGAAGATACTAATGAGGTATTGGTAGAGGTTTCAGATTTTTGAATGAGTTTTAGGAATTTTTTTGATAATGTACCTAAAGGTTTGCGTCCAATAAGGAAGATTATCCATTAGATGGATTTAATTCCTAGAGCTAGTTTTCCAAATAAGGCAGCCCATCAAATGACTCGAGCAGAGAATGAAGAGTTGAAAAAAAAGTGCAAGAATTATTGTGGAAGGGATTTATTTGAGAAAGTTCGATTCCATGTGCATTACCTATAGTACTAGCACCGAAGAAGGATGGAGAATGGAGGATGTGTACAGACTCCTGAGCTATCAACAAGATTACTATCAAGTATAGATTTCCCTTGTCGAGGATGGTAAAATTATGGATTGTTTGAGGGGATCTAAGTACTTCACAAAGATAGATTTGAAGAGTAGATATCACTAGATCCGGATTAGAGAAGAAGATGAATGGAAGAAAACCTTCAAAACCAAGGAGTGTTTGTATGAGTGGTTAGTCATGCCTTTTGAGATAACCAATGCATCAAGCACATTTATGCAGCTTATGAATGAGGTATTCAAAGAATTTTTAGGAAAATTGTTATTGTTTATTTGGATGATTATTTTATTTTCAGTAAGACATTGGAGGAGCACTTGATGCATAGCCGAAGATTTTTTGAGAATCTAAGGGAGGAGAAACTATTTATTAATTTTCAAAGAAATGTAGTTTTGTGAAGAGCGAGATTGTGTATCTGGGATTTGTTGTCTCATCAAAGTGTCTTAAAATGGACCCAGAGAAGGTGAGATCTATCATTGAATGGCCTACCCTGAGGAGTGTTATAGAGATAAGGTCATTTCATGTTCTAGAAAGTTTTTACAAAAGGTTTATTAAGAATTTCAATAGTATTTGTGCACCTCTAACTAAAGCAATGAGCGGGGATATAAATGATTTTAAATGGATTGTAGGAGCAACAAAGAGTTTCAATATGTTGAAGAAGAAAGTCTTAGATCAACTAGTTTTGGAACTTCCATATTTCAATAAGGTCTTTCAGGTAGATTGTGATGCTAGTGACACTACTATAGGAGCTATTTTGAGTCAAGAAGGTAAGCTTGTTGCCTATTTTAGTGAGAAGTTGGAATGATGCTAAGAAGAAATATTCTATCTATGATCAAGAGTTTAATGCTATAGTTCAGGCTTTGAAGAAATGGAGACATTATTTGTTTCCAAAAGAATTTGTTTTATATGCTAATCACCAGGATTTGCAGTATCTCAATAGTCAAGGAAATTTAAATCAAAGGCACTTAAAATGGGTTGAGATTTTGTAGAGCTATACTTTTGTTTTGAAGCATAGGAGTGGAAGGTAAAATAGATTTGTATATGCCTTGAGTAGAAGAAAAAATTTGTCGATAGAGATGAATATAGAGGTTGTTGGGTTCAATGTACTCAAAAGCTTGTATTTTGAAGATCCAGACTTTGTAGAAGCTTGGAAGGCTTGTTTGAAACTTGTTACATTGGATAAGAAAATATGGTTGGATTTCCTAATCCAAGATGAGATGTTCTTTAGAGGAAGCTTATTGTCATTCATAGGAGTTCTATGAGAGAAAATCTAATCAAGGAAAAGCATAGTGGAGGATTGGTTGGACATTTCGGTTGAGATAAGACCATTGCTCTTATTAGTGAGAATTATTACTAGCCACAGTTACCACAGTATGTGAATAAGTTTATACATATTTGTAGAGTATGTTAGATGGTGAAAGGAACAAGTCAGAATATTAGATTGTATCAGCCATTACCTATACCTGAGAGGCCTTGGGAGGACATTAGATGGATTTTGTTCTTGGCTTGCCAATGACACAAAAAGGGCATGATTCCATATTTGTGGTGGTGGATATATTTTTAAAGATGGCACATTTCATTCCATATCATAAGACTAGTGATGATTTTGATGTTGCAAAGTTGTTTTTCATAGAGGTGGTGAGACTACATGGTCTACCAAAGAGTATAGTTTTAGATGGAGATACCGAATTTGTTGGTTATTTCTGGAGGAAATTATGGAAAAAGTTGAAGACAGATTGAAGTTCAATTCTGTACACCATCCACAAACTAATGGAAAAACAAAGGTGGTGAATAGGAGTTTGGGTAACCTACTAAGATGCTTAGTAGGAGATAAGCCTAAGGGATGGGATTTGATTATACCACAGGAAAAATTTGCTTACAACAATTATATCAATAGGAGCACTAGTAAATCACCATTCCAGATTGTATATGGGAGTAGTACAAGAACTGCTTCTAAATTGAGAAAGATGGATAAGGGGGAGAAGAGTAGTGTTGAGGCCGAAGATTTTGTTGAGCACCTGAAGAATTTGCATGATGAGGTGAAGAAAATTATCAATAAGATGAACTCATAATATAAGGCTAAGGAAGATCAAAAAGGGAGGTATAAGGATTTCTAGTGAGGAGATGAAGTTATGGTTCATTTGTGAAAGGAGAGGTTTCCCATTGGTACATACAACAAGTTAAAGATGAAGAAGTTTGGACCATGCAAGATCCTAAAGAAGCATGATTCAAGAAATGCATATGAGGTAGTTACCTAATGAAATTCATATTTCACCTGTGTTTAACATTTTAGATTTAACAGAATATCATGAAGGGGGAATTGATGAAGAAACAATAGAAGCATGGTGGAATATTTCAGTACCTACTTTAGAAAAGAAGGAGATAGAAGAAATTTTGGATAGTTGTGTGGGTAGAAGCACAAGAAATAGACAATACATAGAGTATTTGGTGAAATGGAGAGGAAGGCATGTTGAACATTCATCATGGTTGTCTGAGGCTAAGGTTAACCATCTTGGTTTCCCTCTAACTCTTGAGAAGTGATAGGGTCACTTTTTAAATTACCCTAGGTGTTTGATGCAAGAGAATCCAGTGGTGTAGGGAAATCTTGCATCACCCAAAAAAAATTCTTTATTTTCTTTAGTTTTTTTGAGTCCCATGATGGCACTTAAGGGGTTTAAGATAGTCAAAAGTTAGAAAAGGTGAAAAATGGTCACTTACTATTTTTAGTAAGTTAACCTAAATGAACTCGAATGAACTTGAAAATTTAGCCCAAGGAGTGGAACTGAAAAAAATTCTAATCACAAAAGAATCATCTCAATACTCTATACGGTTTGGGAGATATTAATGTTTCTATCCTAAGAAATTCATCCAATGTAGCTTCAAATTCAAATATGAAAACCTTAGAGGCCCCAAAATAGCTAGAAAAGTGGACAAACCAATCTTTGTTGGGTTCGACATTGTAGATATCTTCGAGAGCTTTCCAACGATATGTTATAATAGCAAATCAGAAACTCAAATCAAAAGCTATGGCGTCATGAAGCTACTCCACTAAAAAGTGAATTTCATTAAAATTTCTTCCTAGGCAAGAAATCAAACAATGGGACTTTTGGCACCAAAACAAAAGGGAAAGTTACAATTTCTAGAACATTCCAGGGTAGTTATTGGGTAAAATAAAAAAGGGTTAGGTGGGGGTTGTAGAAGGTGGCTCCATTAGTGTAGATTGTGGCTCTGAATAATATATTTTATTTTCAAAGTTGATTTTGTTGTAATGAATCAAGCCCACGAGGCTATAGTATTGTAAGTTTTGAATCTGTAATTTCATTTTCTAAAAATAATTGAATGTGAGTTATTTTGTGTCTCACATCTTCTGTGTTGGTATCTATTGTTATGATTTGTGTGGGTTTCAAGCAGTATGGCCCTCATCAATTTGTGAGAGGCTTTCCATAAGCAAAAAAGGGATGGTATTCCTCCTTGTGATGGATTTCATTTGGAGGCATGTGAGAAATTTGAATGGCAACTTTTAATATTTTTTCAATGTATTAAAGGGCATCTTCAACTATTCTCAGCACAACGCATTCTTTAAGGGGGGAATTAAAATAGAGGTAATGATGAAAGGAAAAATGTGATGGCTATAAGAGTTTCGATGGAATTTCTCCCATTGCATAGCTAAGACCATCACATTTTTTAGATTTTTTCTCATGTAAAAGTTGTGATGGTTTTCTATTGGGCCTTGCAATTGGAATTTGACGTGTGGAGAGGTGTTTGGGAGAGATTTTGAACTTGTGAATGGCTGCAAATGTAGAATGTAATCGCACTTTTTGTCTTTGGGCTGATTTTTAAATATATCTGCAAGCTACAAAATGTTCTTTCATGCTCCAAAAAGTTGCCATAACCATTTCTATTGCCTGGGAAGAATTTAGTCAAAGTTTTATACATTTTTTGGTTACCTGTGAGGTGAAAAACGCATGGCAACCATTTCTCATGATCTAGAAATCAAATCCAACACTTGGGAAACAATTCTTATGGTGTTTTATATATTTTTTATATGCCAGTAGGCAGATAAATTTCTAGATGAATTTTCTAATGTTTCACAGGTATTTTGAATGCTTCCACATTGGTTGAATATGCACAGGAAGAGGGATTATGCATCAATTGTTTGAAAAAATTTCAAACTAAATGTAGATTGAAATGAAGGCCTTAAATGGTTAAGATGTACGTTTTAAATCATGTTTTAGGTGCCATTGATGAAAAAAATTACATATGAGTAAAATTTTGACCTATAGAGCAAAAAGGTTAAAATACAAGTTTGAAAAGCATTTTTAATAGTTGGCTAGGTGGGTTTTGACTGAAGAGTTATTATTTTTCATTGTTAAGTGAAAATAGAACTAGAAAATGGGTTTTTACATATAGGTAAAAGGTTTGCATGGGAATTTCAAGTGAAGGAAAATTGAAGAGGTAAAATAGTGAGTAAAGAGGCATTCTCTAAGTGCCAATTTATTATAGATCTAAAGGTTCCATTGGTGACAAATGTCAGACAAAGATTTAATCTAAGTTTATTCTCTTCTTTATATGTAATTTATGTCTCATTTGTAGGGATTCCATTTTCTCCAAGTCTTGGGATATTGTAATTTTGCACAAGGTTGTCTCTAGAATAGGAATTCAAATTTTAGAGTGCAAAGTTGTAATCCATTTTGTTAATGGAAAGAAAATCAGTTTGTAGCTTTGGAAGAATTGTGTCATACTATAATGTCTCCAAAATGTATGCATTATGTTTTTAATCAAAATAATCAAATATTGTAATGGTTTTTGTTTCACATTTGCTATAACAAGTATTTAGTTGATGGCTCTTGTTCAAAGAATAGGTTAAAGTGTGCTCTCAGTTAATTATTGAATATATTGTGTTGCATTCAAGATCTATAAGAATGTTGCAGGTATGTCCTAAAGAGACCTCGTTATTGTAATGCAGTAATGATGAAATGGTCAGTGGTTTTGTGTTTAGGTTATTACCAGATAGGTTACTTCATTTTGAATCTATTATGGACAAGGCACTGGTCTAGTATATTCTTCTTTTGTGCAAACCTTAGAAGGAATCACCATTCAAAAACTTAATGAATCTTTCCCATTTTCATGTTTAACTTATTTATGATTTTTTGTATCTTCATGGAGATTAAAGAACACAAAGATTATGCTTGGGAATGATTCTCTTGTAACTTCTTTGTGTATCTGAGATGAAGATTTCTCCTAACTTATTTGTTCTCAATGTTTATTCAAGGTGTGAAGGGATCATGCCTAAATTTAATGAAATGTATAAAACCCCTTTATACATTCATCTGAGAACCATCCACATGTTATAAATCTGTAATGAGTTATCTAGTGCAAGTCTTATTACATGTGCAGATCTTTGAATAGGAACACCATCCTGAGTATTGTGGAGCTCAAAGTGTAGAAGGTTGATTATAACCTTGTTCGCTGGCCTTTCTTGTCCTTGATGTGTTGATAGTGAAAGACCTTTGTCTTAACCTCTTGATCCCTTGGTTTAGGCATTGTTTTTTTCCTTAGGATTGGAGGTTGCAAGAAAAAACACTAATACACTTAATGGATGAACTAGGGTTTGAGGTTCTAACTCCTTATAATTATAAAACATGGAAGGTGAGAATGAAAATATTGCTTTGGTCTAAGGTTTTTTGGTTTACCTTGGGTGACCAAAAACCTAATTTTACTAGGGAATATGAGATATTTTCTTATAGGAACAAATATGATGAAGCTATGGGCTTGATTTCTATGCATAATTTGACAATTTTGTTCTTCCATATTGAGGAATGTACTACTCCTAGGAAAGTATGGGATAAGTATAAGGATTTATTTGATTCAATTAGTGAGGTTGTGCTATGCAATTGGAGGAATAATTGGCATCACTTTCCATTAATTTATTTCCTCACATTAAAGATTATTTGGTAAAATTTAAATCATTAAGGTCTTAATTGGTTGTTTTGATAAGATAAAATTGATAAGGAATGCCTATTCTTGATTTTATCTAAATTGAAAGGTTCATTTGCATACTTATCTACTTCCATTTATTCTACAATGGATGGATCAAGTGATTCCTTTTTCATGCCTTCTTTTGAGATATTTTATGATAGGTTAACTAGGGAACAAGCTAGACTTAATCAACATGATACACACTCTAAGGATTAAGCATTGATTGCATCATCACACAATGGTAAAGGAAATAAGAAGTATAAACCTAAGACAAAATCTAGTGATACACTCACCTATGCTAGAGAGAATAAAACTAAGAAGGAGAAACCCAAGAGTGGATATTGTAATAAACCTAGGCATGGTGAACATAATTTCTATAAGAAAGATTTAGATGAAATGAGGCAAATTCTAAAGGAACATAACAAAAAATTTCCTTATAAACCTACAAGTTTACCCCCTTCTTCTTCACAACCTTCATCTTCTACACACACAGGTACCAAAGGAATTTCTAATGGGAGTGATAAGATAGAATATCATAAGATGAGAGGTCATTCTCTTGTTGTAACACATGTTGATGAGTCTAAAGAATGAATTCTTAACTATGGATTTCATATTATAGCATCATAAATTATCACCCATGATAATTTCACACTATGTTTTTCTCCCCCTAAGCGCATCGACCGAATTGAACACTTGATTTCCTAACTTATGCATTTTAACATTTACCAAAAAACTGCAAGTAGAAAACCAATGTATACATTCAATATTTTTCCCCTAGCTTTTTAGATCCTTAAAAAGTGAGTCTAGACAAGGGTTCCCTTGGTGCCTTTTCCCTCTTAATCTATCCCAAAATTTACATAGGTCAGAGGTGGCATTTCATTTGATATTTTTCTCGCAACATTGTGTATCTTCTTGTTCAATGATTATTGGATTTGATTGTTGATGCAAAAATTCTCACACAATCAAATCCAAAAATCATTAAACAAGAACATTATGGATTGTGGAAACTTGATATCATTAATTGTGTATCTTGCAAAATAGGGTTGGGACAATGGCACCCTAAGTGCATGTGTCCCACTATTTTGGATCCAAATTAAAATATGTCAAAGGTGGCATTTTAATATTTGAATTTTAAATGTCTAAAGTGTTGAACACCCATAATACTAAGAGGGGGTGAATCAGTATTCACTGAAACTCATTAACTCCATCAATTTAAACATCCATTCAAAGCATCACATTAAATTTGTAGTAATAGAAAGGAAAATATAAAGCATGCATCACATCAAGGAAAACAAGAACACTATATTTACATGGAAAACCCTTGAAAGGAGAAAACCATGGTGATGATTATCTCACAATATATATCATAACCAGTTATAATTGAGATTACATAATGGTGGACTCACTATTCAGAAAGAAAGAATAAATCACCACTGGTGGCTCACTGCAAATGAATCACTACCCATAATAGAAAAAGATAGAGGAAAGGGTAGATAACTTCCAAAATGAACTAATAACAATGCATTTGCAATATGTCGAAGATACAGTTCCAATTAAGCTCTAGAAACTGACTTAACACACTTCATACTTCACCTTTCACACTTTACACTACATCAGATTTCACGCACACACATCTCATACACCTCTCATCTCATCATCATCATTCACACAATGAATCAAACTTGCATATATACTACAACCAACTAAAACATCAATTAGGTCATCCTAATTGCATGAACCTGTGTACCAGACAACCTATCAACTCAAAAAACTAACATATACACCTTGCGAAAGAAACCAAAGCATGCACAACACCAAAATAGTTCAACATGAGCTGTAATCACTCCCATATATCTACTCCTTACATACTTTAACTCCACTTGAACCCAAAATCCTTAGGTTGAAACCACATAGCAAAATTGGTGAAGAAAAAACTGAATAAATAACTCAACATGTGGACCACCAAAACACTTGTGGACCAACACATACTTCTAACATCTATAAACACTTACTCAAAACTACATAGCATAATATTCATTTGTGATGGAATACAAAGCATTCCAATATGAACTATGTGACCAGTAACACTACCATTACAATACCAATACTATGTCAACATTATCTTCAACTACAAAAGACATAAGACCTTGAAAATTTGGATCTCAACACCTTCAATACACATCATGAACACCTTAAAATTGTATGACAATATATTGCATAGTGGAGCAATGTGGACCACAAAACCGGTTCACTGTAACATTGAAATTGCACTCTAAGACAACCAATTATCCACACCATTTGGTCTTCTTCAAACCAATACTTTTGCATTGCTACAATGCGTTGACATAAATGGCAATACCATACACATCCAAACATCATCATGCTAATTTTCCCAACATAAATTTGGCCATCAAGAATTTTTTTTGGGAAATTAGAATAATAGCATATAATACATAGTTATTGCATCAATTGAAAACTAAGTGGAAGAATTGGAAATTATTGGAGAAATTATTATCATGAGCATTATCAAGCAAGTCGAGAGCAATCACTAGAGGAATAATTTTAGTAATTCAATATCCAAACATCATGTCAAAATGTATGTGAGTCTATTCTTGTTTATGTTTTCATATTGTTTGTGAGATCTAACCCTTGCAGGTCTTCAAGAAATTCATATCAATTCAAGAAAATAAAGCAAGAAAGATCCAATCCTTAAGGAGATGCATATGAATTTAGTCCTTCAAGGAAGCCATTAAGGGTTGGTGAGTTGTATAAATTTGTGGATTCATCATTCCTTCTTATCATTCATCCATTTATCTTTGGCATTGTTATTGTGGAAGTGGAAACACTAACACAAGGTTTGACCAAGGCAAGCTCCCAAATGGAACAACCTTTCTTCTCTCTTTGAATGTGAAAGTTTGAGGTTTGAGGAGTACTACAAGAATTTTGAAGGTTAATTATTAATTATTGCAATTGAGACCCTACACCTTAAAAATTCACGAAAAATCAGTTACAAAATTATTTGACTATGATTTGACAGTGCGATAAGCGAGAAATGGAAGCTCATATTCAGCACTAGAGGACTGCAAAAATAAATATAAATTAAACCTACATGAACATTAGCACCTTTGGTGCCTATGTCCTCCATTTTCAAGCTTAAACTTGTAGGACAGGTGCACAAAACTTTTCCTTACTCAGATCTATTGTTAATTTTTTTTGTTTCAACCTTTTTGTTGTTAAAATATTGCAGTTTTAGTCCACATAGTTTAATTAGATTAACCAAGGTAATTCATTTCCAATCAATTTCCAAGGCCCTAAAGGATCATATCCAGGTCTTATTGACTCACCTTCATGGTTGAAAGTCAATATAATCACCTTATTTATTTGCATCCTAATGTTCTCTTGAGAAAGGCTTTATCCTAGTGCTCTATGTATTAGACCTAGGATCCCTTTTTCATCAAAACATTTTGGTGAACCCAAAATTTTGACATTATAGGCCTTTTTAAATTTGAAATAATTCATCCTAGATATAGGGTTAACATTGCATTTTTTGTATCATTCAATTAGGCATCTAATTTTCGTATCATATTGCATTCATAGGCATACAATATTGCATTATAGGTTGTAATAGGGTTAGTTTCAATAAATCATTTATAATTTTCAGATTATTAGTACCATTTAGATCTGAAATAGGTTGTATTTTATCAATATTTCATAAATTTTAGTCTTTTGTTACCAAAAGTGTCCTTGCATTTGAAAGAAAAAGTGTCATTTTGCTTCATTTTGTGTTGAATTTGTGAAAAACATTTTGCATTTTAGTACTAGAAATTATCAAATCTATAGGTGCATTACATGTATTTTTTGAAGCATTTCATAATTGGGATAAATTACATTTCATCTTTGCAAAATTTTAAAACCCTAGGTTGTTACACTACATTGCAAAACCCAGAAACTCATAAAATAGTAATATATTCAATTCAAAACTATGGTTTACACACTATCACACTATCATTTCCTATCACTAGTTCCTCTAAAACTAAAATATTAGACAAAATCTAAGTGGGACATAGGCACCCTAGGTGCCTCTATCCTACCAAATGTGTCTCAAATTTTAGGAGTAGAATCATACCTATTGCCAATCTGGAAATCTAGAGTCTAATTTCTAGATCTATGTTTGTAATAGATCTGTAAGTCCATTTTCAGTCCTAGTTTGTCTTAACACGTGTAAACCTAAATTTCAATTGAAATTTAATGATTAATCTTGGAGAAAGCATAGTAATCTGATCATTTTAAATCTCTTTCCACAAGCACATTATACACCTACTAATCCCTTTAGTTGTGATGACTTTAACATGTTAGATAATGACCATGGGGACTTCATCTCACCTATATCATCCACTAAGGCTTCTAACATTCCAACATATGTAATCATTGGTACTCATGATAATCATGGTAGCTATTCTCATAATATCCCTCCTTATTGTGAGATTATCTTAACACAAGAAAATGAAATCATTGACACATTTCTTAATATCACTTGGTCTAATCTTCATTCATCTCCCAACATCTTCCCTAATCGTGAGAATGTTTTGGTACAAAATAATGCAATCATTGAAAATCATGACAATCATAGTTGTTATTCTCTTGATGTCTCATCTACTTGTGAAGAAGGTATCTTGGTGCAAGAGGATCCAATCATTGACAATCATGAAAATCATAGTTGTTCTTCTCCCGATACCTCACCTACTTGTGAAGAAGGTATCTTTGTATTAGAAGATCCAATCACTAAGTTTGATGAGAGTCTTTTTTGTTTATCTCCCAATACCTCTCCTACTTGGAAAGATATTGTAGGACAAGAGGATGGAATCATGGTACATTTATTTCAAAAGATAATAAGATGGATTGCAAAGATGAAGATGCTAAGATGACATTAGATCCCCCATCTATAGAAGACCATCAACGAGTAGTTAACTCAGTTGAGGTTATGAAAACAAAATCGGCTATTAAATCTCGTTTAATTATTGAACCTCCAAAAAATCCTTTAATTATGGGACCTCCTAAGACCCCTTTAATTATCAGACCTCCTAAAAGTGCTCTAATTATTTGAATTCCTAAAACACCTCTCATTATAGGATCTCCTAAACCTCCAAAGTCATATTTTGAATTTTGCAAGGAAATTAACCCAATGTAACCATGCAAATAATGTATCACAACTATCATTCTATTGATCATACATATAACACAAGGAATAAAAAGAAACCAAGACAAGCACAAACCATTCTCTCATTGATACCACTCCCACAATCTATTTTACCTAGTGCACCTTGTTTACTTCAACATAGTGGAAAGAAGTATGATCTTTTAGAACAACTTTGTGCTACTCCTACTAAGATCTCCTTGTGGGATTTAATCCAAACATTATCTGTTTATTATGGAATGCTTCAAAAAAATTTGCATAAATTTTTTGTCCCTCCTAGTGTGCAACCAAATGATGTAGCAGCTTTACTTAAGGGTATGAAATCAGTCAATGTGGATATTGTCTTTCATGAAAATGAGTTACCCCCTTTAGAGACACAAAAAAGAACTGATGCTTTGATGATAATGGCTAGTATTAACATAGTTGGGATTAGGTAAACCCTTATTAACAATGGTTCAAGGCTAAATGTTTGCATCATAAATATTTTGGATAGAATTGGAGTGGATAAGACTAAAAGTTAAGTAGATTCCTTGTCTACCTATGGTTTTGACAATGTGGGAAGGCAACTACTTGGTGTAATAAATTTACTTATTAAATTTGGTAAGGTTGTGTTACAAACTCCCATCCCACTCATGCTTGATGATATTTCATATAATCTCCTCTTAGATAGACCATGGATTCATGAGATAAAAGGAGTGCCTTCAATGCTTCATCATTTAATGAAATACACATACAAAAATAAGGTTTACATGATCAAAGTTGATCCTAAATCTGAAAATTGTTTGCAAACTAAAACAGGAATAGAGAGTCCTCTTAGAACATTGATACCAACTTCAAAAGTGGAACCTTTATAAATTGAAGAAAAATATGAGTACCTTTCATCTGTGACAAATTTTTTGGATGATAAGTGGGTATCGTTAGATTTCATACCTAACTTTATGGTAGAATACAAGATTTCACCATCAAAATAAATAAAAATAAAAATTTTGTGGTAGTATTAACACAATCTATTATTGAAACATAAAAAATCCTAGAAACCACAACTTATAGCAATAAGGAAAACATAAATTACACATCCACTTATGATGAAACTCATTATGAAAAACCAACTTCTACAAAAGAAATGGAAGCTATTTATGAATGAGATTATCGACTCTTAAAAAAAATGGGTTATAATGGAAAGGGATGTGGTGTAAAAGATCAAGGTACTCATGTCCTTATAGATTTAAACTTATAAGAAACAACAAGAGGTCTTGGTTACTATTCTTGAAGTCATGAAAGCATCAGAGAAACCTTTGGTTAACATCAATGTCATCACAAAAAAACCTTATAAGGATAAATATAAATAATGGTATTGATATTACTTCATCTTCAAACACATGTTTTGGTGACGATTTGGGTTAATTAGATTTTACACCATCCTTTATGGGAGAGTACAAAATCTCACAATCTAAACCTAAAGAGTCTTGTGTTGCATCTTCTATATCAATAGATTCAAAAACACCATCCCATGATGGTGATGGGGGCTCTTTAACCCTCATCCCTCATGAGTGTAATATTCCTAACTTTAAAAAAATTAAAAAGGATTTGCATGCTCGACAAAAAATAAATTCTTCTCAGTAGCATGTAGATACAATATCTTCATCTAAGTTGGAAGAATGTTATGGCTTGGATACAAAATTCTTTCTAAAACTAGATATGATGCAAACATGGAACAAAATGCTAAGGATCAAGTGAAGTCTATACCATACTTTTCTAAGCAAAGTCTAGGTTTCCAACCTTCGTCCCCATCTTCATATAATTCTTTATCATTTTTTGTATGTATGACATATTGTAGTAAGAAAGCAAGATTTTCTTCACAAAAGAGAATAATGTCTCCTACTATTTACCAATAGCTTATTTTTTTGAGCCTCCTTAAATTCCTCTTGACATCTCTTCCTCTAATAACATGAAAGAAATTTCATAACAAAAACTCATTTTGTGCATATCATCGAGTGCATGGTCATTATACTAATATATGTCAAGCCTTGAGTAATAAAATTCAACAACTTAAGGATCTTGTGGTGCTCTTCCATGTGATGATGCACCTAATTCCTCTAAACAACAATGATCTCCATCCTATGCTGTTACTCCTCACTATGTGGCATTGGTAGCTTTATGTATTTTCTCATTTCCATTCATGGTGGTACAATGTTAAGTGCAAACATATTTTCCATGGAAGAAACACAATAGTCTCTTGTGTGGTTTTCTTTGTCTCCACACTTAGGGGACAAGGATAATTAGTTTTCAAGGTGTGCTTTATTTTCTCCTTAAAATACCAACATAGCAAGTATGTTGACATTTTAAGGGGGGGTATACAGTTCCCTTCTTAGGGTTTGCATAAATAATGGTACCTTTATAGTGATGATAATATACATCTCCTAGAAAGTGTGGCCTTCTAATCTATGTTGTGTCTCCTTTGTGATAATATTGGTCTTGATATCTTCTAAGTGTGTGACTTTTCTTGGCATATGATGTTCCCCTTTGTGGTAATATTATGGCTAGTATTCCCTAAGGTGTAATATTTTTATTTAATGACTTATCCTCTCTTGGTGGTGATGCCATGTGTGATATTCCTTAAGCTATGACCCTCCATGTATTGAGCAATGCCCCTTTGTTATTTTATAAATCACATTTTGAAATGGTGTTGTGTATAACACCCCTTGAGGTTTTGACCTTGTCTTATGTGCCTTCATAGGTGATTTTTTGTTCTTTCGTAAGCAGTTTATACACCTTCATAGGTGAGTTTGTCATTTTTGTGCCTTTCTAGATGAGTTTTTCATGTATGCATCCTCATAGGTGAGTTTGTTTTGCACCTTCATTGGCAAGTTTATGTACCACCTAATGTGAGTTTTTGGAAAGATAGTTCATGGATTCAATATAACAAAGCTTGTTGGGTTGTGAATTTGAGCACCCCTTTTAACATGGCCTCCAAGCATAATGCAACTTTCTTGATAGTAGAGCAGTATCTAGCATAACACAATTTTCTAGCCTTAAGAAACCCATCATGTTGCATAGACGCCTAACATGATACAACTTGATAGCTAGTAGATTCATGTGGCTCATGAGTGATTTTGCATCCTTGTGAGAGCATTACTTTATTTTGACAAAAAATTAAATGGATGAAGTTTGGTATGTGAGATAAATTTAAGATTGAGGTCTCTTTTTTTTATCAACTTGAATCTCTTTAGCACTAACCTTGTGTGTTGTTATGTGTCTTTTTTGTTTCTTCTTCATGTTTGTGTTGTGTTTTCATCATGTTTTTTTTCATTTCATCATCATCTTTATCTTATCATGTCATCTATTTTTTTCATGCATGCTTCATTTTTTTGTCATGTATATTTGTGTATGTTGTCTTTGTGCATTTCATACATGTGTGTTCTTTTGTGCTTATGTTGGTTTTCCATGGTATCTTGAATCCTTAGGGCTTGCACATCCCCCTAGATTCATTGCAATCCTATATATTCAGCATTTATACATTTGGACCCCTCTTGACATATATTTTCTACTTTAGTATGAGTTTTAACGTAAGTAAATATACTCTCACTAAAGTGGTGGCTAAATGTAGCGTCATAAATTGTCACCCATGAAAATTTCACACTATGTTTTTCTCCCCCCTAAGTGCATGGACCTAATTGATCACCTGATTTCCTAAATTACACCTTTTGTATCATATTTTAACATTTATCAATAAATTACAAGTAGAAAACCAATGCATACATTGAATATTTTTCCCCTAGATTTTTAGATCCTAAAAAGGTTGGTCTAGAAAAGGGCACCCTTGCCACCCTTGTCCTCTTAATCTATCCCAAAATTTACATAGGTCATAGGTGGCATGTCATTTGATATTTTTCTTTCAACATTATGTATCTTGCAAAATAGGGCTAGGATAGTGGCACCCTAGGTGTTTATGTCCCCCTATTTTGGGTCCAAATTCAAATATGTTGAAGGTGAAAATTTATTATTTGAATTTCAAATTTCTAAAGTCAACCATTAGGATTTAATTTTTGAGAAATTAGAATTATAGCATATAAATACATAGTTATTGCATCATTTAAAAACTAAGTGGAAGAATTAGAAATTATTAGAGAAATTGTTATCAAGAGCATTATCAAGCAAGTCAAGAGTAGCCATTAGAGGAATAATTGCAGACATTCAAGATCCAAACATCATGTCAAAATGTATGTGAGTGTGCCTTGTTCATATTTTTATATCGTTTATGAGATCTAACCCTTGTAGGTCTTCAAGAAATTCAAATAAATTTAAGAAAATATAGCAAGCAGGATCCAAGCCTTGAGGAGATGTGTATGAATTCAATCCTTCAATGAAGCCATTAAAGGGTGGTGGGTTGTAGAAATTTTTGGATTCATCATTCCTTCCTATTATTCATTCATTTATCATTGGCATTGCCATTGTGGGAGTAGAAACATTAACATGAGGTTTTACCAAGGAAAGACCCTAAATGGTACAACCTTTCTTCTCTCTTTGAATGTGCAAGTTTTAGGTCTAAAGAGGATTGAAGGAATTTTGAAGGTTAATTATTCATTATTGTAATTGAAACCCTACACCTTGACAACTCATGGAAACTTAGTTACAAATTTATCTAACTATGATATGATATTATGACAATTGAGAAATGAAATCTTATATCCAACACCAAAGGAATGTGAAAACATATCTGAATTAAAACTATAGGGGCAATGGTGCTCTGGGTGCCTATGTCCTCCATCATTCAGGATCAAGCTTGTAAGACAGGTTCACATAACTTTTTCTTACTCAGATCTGTTGTCAATTTTTTTTGTTACAACCTTTCAATTGTAAAAATATTGAATTTTTAGTCCAAGGCACATAGTTTAAATAGTTCAATCAAGGAAATTCATTCCCAATCAATTTTCAAGGCTCTAAAGGATTAGATCCAGGTCTGATTGAATCACCGTCATGGTTGAAAGTCAATCTAATTACCTTATTGATTTGAATCCTAATGTTCTCTTGAGAAAGGCTTGATCCTAGTGTTTTATGTATTGAACCTAGGATCCCTTTTTCATTTAAAAACATATCATATGGTAGGATCACTTAATAGGTTCTTTTCCTTGAAGCATACTTAAATCATGAAATCTTGATGGCTAATGGTGTAAATTTGGATATTTTTGGTAAAGGATTTGTTGATGTGACTAATGGTAGTTTTCATAATGTTCTTTTCATTCCTAATATTCACCATAATCTTATTTCTATATATCATATAACACAAACTAGGAAGTCCATTGATTTTACTTGAGATTTAGTCTTCATTCATGATTTGCAATATAGGCAACTTGTTGCAATGGGTATGGTTGATTGTGATACTCATATCTACACCTTTTCCCATTTTTTTGTTGATGATGAATGTTCTAAGGTGGATTCTCTTAAATCTAGTGGGGGTAGTTGTTTAGATGGTGGTATTGGTGGTTTCATGAACCTCTTTATTCATTAGGCCTTTGATGAGGTTCTATTATCTCCTGGTTCTTCAAAATTGAGTGTTGACATTTCTAGGACTTTAGATGAGTAGGATATCTTTTTTTTTTCTAGATTTATCTTTGTAGGATGGTTTCATGACATGTATATTAGACTTGGTTTTTCATTCTTTGATCACATATATTCTTTGTCTTCTTCCTTGATTCAGGTCACACTTGATTTTGTTGAGAAAATTTTGGAGACATTTGATTCATCTTCAATTATTTTATTATTGAGGCTTCTTCCCTCTTGCTTCTTCATGGAGATGAGGTATATTCAACAATGACCATTTGATTTATTTCTTCCCAAGGGGAGACATGTCTTTTGTAGGAATTGGATTCTCTTTTGTCTTCAAACATACATTAGTGTTTTTGGAGCTACTTGATGCAAGTCAAAGACCAAGACCTTGAATCGAAGTGTTGTTCTTTGTAGCCACCAAAACAATATCTCATCTACGCAACTAAAAATAATTCTCATATGGAAATAAACAAAATTAGAAAGTTTTGAAATATAAATCATCAACCATACATATAAGTGCATCAAAAATTGTTGACATACCACTTTTTGGAATTTATATTAAATATTGAAATGTCTTCCAATTGTTTTGAAAACTTGTACATTAGGAGTTCCCACCTTCATCTATAGGAAAAAAATAGATTCAATATTTTTCTACCAGCAATACCATGCAAATTTGCAATCCAAAATATCAAAAAATCCATTCATGAATATTAGGTGCTTTGACCAAAATCAACTATTTGTGAACTCAATCCAAGTTCTCCAGCACTGACAATGACAAGAAATTAAAATCAACTATTTTTGAACTCAATCCAAGTTCTCCAACACTAATGATAACATGAAATTTATAACTACATGTTGATTTTTTCAATTTTAATCACTAAGAGTCGGTACAAGCAGACTATAGAGGGAAAAAAAAAGCACAAGAAAACATCTACATGCATGTTTATTTCCTTCAACATCAAATTTTTTGCAACAAGACATCTCCAAACAATTACAACATCAACAAAAACACCTCCAATTGTCCTATTTCACTCCTGGGCGTTCCCCACTGGACTTCATAGGCAAGTTCCTTCACAATTTTTTGTTTTTTGTTCTTTCCCTTGTTGAAACCCTCCTCCAAAGTGGGAATAGCTTTTCTCTACATTCCACAACTATAGTTTCATCACTCCACAACTGCAACTCATACACCCATTACCTTCTTGGGAATTTTCCTTTTCTCTCCTCTCCACTTCACCTACAATTATTACTTTTTTTCTAAATTAACCCCATCCACCTCCATTCTAAGCACCCAAATTCCCCATTACCCATTTTTTAATGAATTTTTCCATTCCTTGAGGAGTTACATATGCTAAAATTTGTCTCCACATTGCTGGTGGTGTTTTTAGCACTACAACAACACAAAAAAATACAAGTATCCTATCTCTCTTGAAAGGTAATTCTATTGCAAGTATGAGCAAGTTTTGTGGTGTTGTCATTATTGTTGTCATTGATTTCAACATGATTCAGAATGTTGCAAATTGTGCATGCATAGTTGAGTTATTATTGAGATGTTGTGAGTACATGGAGCTATCCTTATGATGTTGCAAATGTGCTAAAAGAATGAATTACCAAGTGCTTTTGAGAAAATTAGTAAAGAGTGAAGTTAGAGTTATGTATGTGTTCAGAATGTACTCTAGTATGTGCTCTGTGTTTCTTCTATGTTGGTTCTATGCTTGTGTGGATATGAAGGGTTATTGTTGGGGATTTTTTGGTGATATTTCTTGATTTGTAGTTTCTGGTTTAATGGAGTGTGAAAGTTGTGTTCACCGGTGTGTGAACTAATTTGGTAGAGATGTTTTTCTGTGGACTGGGAGAAATCTTTCTACTTTGCAGTCCTTTGCTGATTCATTACAAGTCTTGCGGATCTATAATATGTCTTGTAATGGTTTTCTTTGGGTTTTGGTAGAGGTGTTTGTGGTTTGGTGCTCTAGAAGTTGAGTTTCAGAGTTGATGTATGTGTTTGCATAGTTTGGATGGACTAATGGAAGGTGTTCTATGTTCAAAGGTTGTTGCACCAACTACAGATGTATCTGAAGGTATCTGAGATGTGTTCTCATGCATGATAAAGCATTCTACATCATCCATGTTTTATCTTCTTATTGGGAAGTGTGTACTTCAATGTTCATTTGTGTTTTCATTAGGTTTGACCAACCTTGTGTTTACACTTCATATAAAGAACTAGAAATTTAGTTAAGGAAGTGTGTGATTGATTTGAGACATTTCTTTTGGTCTTGGTTAAGTGTTTAATTGGTCCACTCTCATTCCTTTCCACCGTGGGAATGTTGAGTTGCTGACCTAGTTTGAATTTATGAAATGAAGCGTATGTAGCTGACCTTGGAGAAAGTTTCTAAGGTTGAAGATGGTATAAATGCAAGTCGAGATGCGAAGGATTACATCATACAAAGTAATGAAGTAAGCCACAAGTGAAGAGTAGAGTTATGTGAAAGTAAGTTGAGGTAGCAGAACTTCATTGTGTTAGATTCTTGAAAGCAGTGACCTGAAGGTTTCTGCAATCTTCTAATCAAGGCTACAGATGTGTGTAAATTGTTGTGGTGGATTTTTCTATTATCTTTTGTATCTGTAGGCAGTGAGCCTCCCTATTGGATAGTGAGCCTCTTGAATTCAATTTTTCTATTACTTTATATTGTGAGTTAATCCTCACCATGGTTTTTCCCTTATTGGGTTTTCCACATAAAATTTGGTGTTCATTGTGTTGATTTTTCTTTTTGTTATCTATATTTTATGTTCATACTTAATAACAAAATAGTGTGGTTGTGAAGTTGATAAGTGTTTTAAGTTTTGTGTTTGAATTTGGTGACAATTGATTCACCACCCTCTCAATTTTCCTACACCTTTTAACAATTGGTATCAGAGCTTAACTGCTTAAGGTAGATCTGATGGCACATAAGTTGGTGATCTTTATGTTCAATGGATCTGATTATAGTGACTAGAAACTGAAAATGAGAGGATATATTATCTCTCTTGGTTACGAGACCTAGAAGGCTATTGAGACAAAGTATATTGCACTCGAAAGTGGTCCTACTACTGTAGATGAGGTTTTTGCTTATGAGGAGAATGAAAAAGCGAGGTATGCTATTTACAATGCTTTATCCAAGATTGAGCGAACTGAAGTTATTTCTTTGGGAACTACTTATGAAGTTTGGAAGAAGTTGGAAGATCTTTATCAAGGAAATGATAGAGTGGAATTGACAAAGAAGCTAGTGGTAAATCATAAATATGAGAATTTGAAAATGGAAGAAGGTGAAGATATTACAAGCTATTTCTAGAGGGTTGATCTAGCGGCAAATGAAGTTTAGAATCAAGGGGGCACTCTAGCTAACAAAGATATAATAAAGAAGATTATAATGACCTTACTGGAGTGTTACAATGATAAGGTTTTAGTTATTGAGGAAATGTATGATCTTAAGAAATATACTCAAGAACAACTATTTGGCACCTTGACTGCATTTGAGATGAGAAAGTTTGGAAAGAAAGAGGAAAAGATAGAAACAACATTTAAAGCAACAAATATTGAAGATGATCCAGACAATGATGGTTCAGATGAGTTGGAAGTGAACTTTACAAGGAAGTTGAACAAAGGTACTAGTAAGTATAAAGGTATGTTTCCCTTTAAATGTTTTAGTTGTGGTAATATTGGTCATTATGCTTCAAGATGTCTGAATAGAGCTATACATAAGAAGGATGGAGATCATAAAGATAGAAAGGATAAGAAATTCAAAAAGTTGTATTATGTTAGAGAAGAAGCTAGAATCTCTGATGATGAATCAAATTATGAGGGTGATGATAGTGAATGCTTGTTCTTAGCTTTGGAGAATAAATATGTGAATCTTAACTCTAGAAAATGTGCAAGAAAAAGTGATTCAGAGAACAAGAAGGATGAGATGGAAGGTACCTTGGTCACTGGCTTTCATGCTATACATGATGAAGACTATTGGGTGATTGAACAGTGGATGTTCTAATCACATGACCAAAGAAATAAGTAAGTTCACTAATCACACTTGAAAATGATGGATGTGTGATGGATGGTTTGGTCATGTTTAAGTTCACTAAACTTGAAAAGTATGATGGTGGTTTGGTCATGTTTGGTGATAATTCAAAGCATAGATTGTTGGGAAAGGTACAATTAATTTTGATGGAATACACAACACTAATCATGTTATATTATGTAAAGGGCCTAAGGCATAACCTTTTGAGTGTTGGATAGATGTGTAGCAAAGGTTTCAAAATTTTATTTCAAGATAATACCTATGAGATCAGAAAAGGGTCTAGAGAGCTATATTTGTTGCAGGAAGGAGAACTCATGGAAACATCTATCAGCTTAAGGGTGTTGATGGTTAGTGCCTTGTATCTCAAGTTAATGAAATTTTGTTGTGGCACTGAAGAATGGGACATGTAAACTTTGATAATCTAGTCAGGATTAGTTCAAGAGATGTCCGAGGTCTTCCAAAAATCATAAAGTCTACTAATACCATTTGTAGAAGTTGTCAGTTAGGGAAACAGACAAGATACAGTTTCAAAGGAAAAGTGAAATCTACTACTAGAATGCTAGAATTAATTCATACAAACCTTTGTGGTCCTAATAGAATAGGAAGCCTAAATGGTGATAGGTATTTCATGATCCTTATTGATGATTATTCTTGAATGACATGGGTTGCTTTTCTTAGAGAGAACACTCGGGATTTGGATAGGTTAAAAGTGTTCAAAGAAAAATTAGAAAATGAAGTGAACCTAAGAATGAAATGTTTGAGATTTGATAGAGGTGGAGAATTCACTTCTAGTGAGTTTAATGCATTTTGTGAAGAGCATAACATAAAGAGACACTTTTATAATCCTAGAATACCTCAGTAGAATGGAGTGGTTGAGAGAAAGAACCAAACTGTACAGGAAGCTGCAAGAACTATGATGAAAGAAGAAAATGTACCTGATGTGTACTAGAGAGAGGCAATACACACTGCAATTTATGTTCATAGTAGAGTTCAGATCAGAGGCAATGACACAAAGACTCTTATGAGTTATGGACTGTAAGGCTCTTACTATGAAATGATTTAAGGTATTTGGAAGCATATGTTACATTGAAAGAGATGATAAGAATCTTGGGAAGTTTGATGCTAGATGTGACAAAGGGGTTTTCCTCAGAAACTCAACTACCAACAAGGAATATAGATGCTTCAATAAAATATTGAGGAAGATTATTGAGAGTGCTAATGTGAAGGTTGATGATTATATGCACAGACCTATTGAGATAAATGAAGTTGAACCAGATGATCCTATTTGCACACCAACACCTGAAGTGAATAATGAAGAGGAAGAAGAAGAAAATGAACCATAACTTGTTCCTAAGACTCCTAAGTATATCTAGAAGAATCATTTGGAGAAAAAAATAATTGGAGATAAGAGTGAAGGTGTGAAGACAAGAAGTAAATTAGTAGCTAAGGTAAATCTGTGTGTGAAGCATGTGAAGATGAGAGTTAGGTTAGAGCTATGAAATAAGAGTTGCAACAAATAGAGAAAAATCAAACATGGGAATTGGTTCCTAGACCTATGAATAAAAATGTAATTGGTTCAAAATGGGTGTTTAGGAATAACTTGAATGAAAATGGTGAAGTTATAAGAAATAAAGCAAGACTTGTATGTAAGGGATACTCACAAGTTGAAGGAATAGACTTTGAAGAGACATTTTCCCCAGTGGCAAGAATGGAAGCTATTAGGATTTTTTTGGCATTTTTTTCCCACAAGGATTTCAAAGTATATCAGATGGATGTCAAGTTTTCATTCCTTAATGGAGAACTGGAAGAATAAGTATACATGGAACAACCTGAAGGATTTCAATTATTAGACAAACCGGATATGGTTTGTAAGTTGAAAAGGGCATTGTATGGATTGAAACAAGCTCCCAAAGCATGGTACACAAGATTGGATAGATATATGACACAACAAGGATTCAACAAAGGCTCTACTGACAACAATCTTTACTTCAAAGTGTAAGGTAACAAAATGTTGATAGTAGTAGTATATGTTGATGATATAATTTTTGGAGGAAATGAAGGTATGTGTAAGATATTTGGAGAAGACATGCAAAAAGAATTTGAAATGTCCATGATTGGTGAGTTGATTTTTTTTCTTGGTCTTCAAGTAAATCAAATTGATAAGGGGATATTCATTTCACAATCAAAATATGTGAAAGAGTTGTTAAAGAAGTTTGGAGTGGATGAATCCAAACCGGTTAGTACTCCTATGGTGACCTGATGTAAGCTGAGTAAAGATGATGAATCTGCTAAAGCTGATCAGAGCAAATACAAATATATGATTGGTGGACTGTTGTAGCTTATTGATACTAGACTGGATATTATGCATGCAGTATGTTTATTTTCTAGATTTCAAACAGAAGCTAAAGAAGCACATGCTACAACTATAAAGAGGATATTCAGATATCTCAAAGGTACACTAGATTATGGCTTATGGTATCCTAAGGATACTAATTTCAATTTAAGTGCTTATACTAATGCAGATTGGGCTAGTTGTGTGGATGACTAGAAGAGTACTAGTGGAGGTGCTTTCTTTCTCAGTGGAAGATTGGTTTCATGGTTAAGTAAGAAATAGGACTTGGTTTCTTTATCCACTATAGAAGTAGAGTATATTGCTATAGCATCTTGCTACACATCATTTTTGTGGATGAAGCAAACACTGAAGGATATTGGAGTGATATGTGATGAGCCTATTCCTATCTTATGTGACAATACAAGTGCTAATAAACATTTCAAATAATTTGGTAATGCATTTAAGAACAAAACATATATCTATTAGATATCATTTCCTAAGAGAGAATGTATTGGAGAATAAAGTCAAGCTAGAATATGTGTCTACAAAGGAACAAATTGCATATATATTTACTAAGGATCTTCTGAAGGATACTTTTGAGTATCTTAGGGAAAATTTGGGGGTCATTGGCCCTTCAAACTAGGTACACATGGAAGTGCATAAGTCCAATGCATCCATAGATTCTTCATTTATCTAGACTGATGAATGGGTCTACTCCACAGGGGGAGTAGAAAGTTTTCATTGTTGTAGTATGAGTTGCATGGGTGCACTCTTAAGGGGGGGTGATCAAAGTTTTTGATCTTTTCCATTTATGTCAAAGGGGGAGAAAGAGTCATGTGAAAAATAGTAAGTGAAGGACTTTTCCTAGAATATTGAGAATGTAGGAATGATTGTGCAAATTATCTAATTTGAAAATAAAGGATAGTGTTGTCTTTGATGGTTTTTCGCATAATGTGTTGCCATCAATTACAAAGGGGGAGATTGTTACAAGTATGAGAAAGTTTGGTGGTGTTGTCATTAATGTTGTCATTGATGTCAACATGGTTCAAAATGTTGCAGATTGTGCATGAATAGTTGAGATACTATTGAGATGTTATGAGTACATGGAGCTATCCTTATGATGTTGCAGATGTGTTGAAATAATGAGTTACCAAGTGCTTTTGAGAAAAATAGTAAAGAGTGAAGTCAAAGTTATGCATGTGTTCAGAATGTTCTCTGGTATGTGCTCCGCATTTCTTCTGTGTTGATCTTATGATTGTGTGGATTTGAAGGTTTGTTGTTGGGGATTTATTGGTGACATCTCTTGATTTGTAGTATCTGGTTTAGTGGAGTGTGAAAGTTGTGTTCATCGGTGTGTGAACTAGTTTGGCAGAGATGTTTCTCTATGGACTGGGAGAAATGTTTCTGCTCTGTAGTACTCCTCTGATTTGTTTCAAGTCTTTTGGATCTAGAATATGTCTTGCAATGGTGTTCTTTGGGTTCTAGTAGAGGTGTTTGTGGTTTGGTGCTCTGGAAGTTGAGTTTCAGAGTTGTTGTATGTGTTTGCATAGTTCAGATGGACTAATGGAAGTTGTTTTGTATTCGAATGTTGTTGCACTTGTTGCAGATGTATCTGAAGGTATCTAATATTTTTTCTCGTGCATGATAAAGTGTGTTACATCATCCACATGTTATCTTCTTGTTGGGAAGTGTGTACTTCAATGTTCATTTGTGTTTTCATTAGGTTTGGCCAACCTTGTGTTTACACTTCATATGAAGAATTAAAAATGTAATTAAGGAAGCATGTGGTTGATCTGAGGCATTGCTTTTAGTCTTGGTTAAGTGTTTAATTGGTCCACTCTCATTCCTTTCAACTAGGGGAATGTTGAGTTTCTGACCTAGTTTGAATTTATGAAATGAAGTGTATGTAGTCAACCTTGGAGAAAGTTTCTAAGGTTGAAGATGGTATAAATTAAAGTCGAGATGTGAAGGATTAAATCATACAAAGTAACGAACTAAGCCACAAGTTAAGAGTGGAGTTGTGCGAAAGTAAGTTGAGGCAACATAACTTCATTGTGTTAGATTCCTGAAAGCAATGAGCTGAAGGTTTCTGCAATCTTCTAATCAAGGTTGCAGATGTGTGTAATTTTTTGTGGTGGATCTTTTTATTATCTTTTGTATCTATAGGAAGTGAGCCTCCCTATTGGATAGTGATCCCTTGGTAGTGATCCTCTTGGATTCGGTTTTGCTATTACTTTATATTGTGAGTTAATTCTCACCATGGTTTTTCCCTTATTGTATTTTCCATGTAAAATCTAGTGTTCATTGTGTTGATTTTGCTTGTTTTTATTTGTATTTCATGTTCATACTTACTATAATAGTGTGGTTGTGAAGTTGATAAGTTTTTAAAGTTTTGTGTTTGAATTTGGTGATAATTGATTCACCCTCCCTCTTAGTTGTCCTATGCCTTTTAATAAATTCCTATCAGTAAAATTCAAGAAACTACCCCAAGTCTCTAATGTCAGGTCTTGACAATGCATGAACAACTCAGTGATGATTTGATTTTCTATTTATCAAAAAGGGCCTTCCAATTCAACAATGTTGGAAGTGTCAAACATGAATAGGGTTTTATGAAATCTGAAAATATATGTAAGCCTTGACAATATTTCCATATCTATAATATGAAAATGGCATTTATCATCAAATAAGGAAATGTGGTGGTGTTGATTTGATTCTAAAACTAATCCAAAGAAAGATCAAAAGATAAAGGGTTGAAGGAATAAATCTAAAACTAACACCTAATATCAATCACAATAATGGATGATGTTGCAGATGAACAAATCCCCATGAAACCAATTTTTGTTTGATCAAGGACAAACCTACAAATACACAAAAAAATTATAATCTTATAAGGTAATTGAAATATTTTCAGACTAGGAACACTCATCGACATACCCAATTGTTGGCACAACATGAATAAACATCTACAATTGAACTAAGTACAACATTTGGCTCAAACTAACTTTACACAACAACTTACAATCAATAATTTTCCCAAAGTATGAGAAATAGATTCATCAAACATCATTCACTTTTCACCATTATAATGAAAGAACTGAACTAACATTGAGAATCAAGAACAAGAATCCATAAAATTTCAAAGCTCAACACAAAGTTCACCAAATCAATGACCCAATTGCATTAACTTCTCCAACAGTTACATAACAATCTCCAGTTCTCTCTCCTCTCCTACAAGCTAACTCTAACCAAAGTCTAACCCCTTACAAATGAAAAGGCACAACCTTTTATAGAAGTTACATTTCATAATGAATGGCCAAGATTTAATCAATCCAAGGGCTCAAATTGTTCATCTAGAAGCATTGGGAAGTTACATTAAATATTGGCACTCATGATACATCATCAACCAATCAGATACATTTAGTTGCAAGCATATTGGAGCAATAGGAAATAAATAATGTCCCCCCTTGATCATAATAAAAATTCCTTATTGCAGGAAAGAAAACAACTTCACATGTTGCTCTTTCTCAAAAACACTTTCTAGTTGGATGACATGGATTCTAATGTAGGTTCCACATCAAATTTTTGAGTTGAACTCAAGTTTAGCTTTAAAATCCTCTTGGCAGCTAATCAAATCTGATACATGTCCATAGGTAGGTTATTTGGAAAGCTAGAATCTTTATCCTAAACACATTTCCATATGCAAAGGTATTTGGAAAAAAAAATTATTACCCCTTATTTAGATACATTTCCATATGTAGGAGCTTCATGTGAAAGGACCCCTCTTTAGTCTTTGGCATTCTGATCTTCAACATTGCATCCTTATACTATTGTAATGCACTCTAGATCATATAGGCCACATTACTCCTACAAATCTAGAGAGTAATCATGAGAATATTCAAGTATTTTAGGAAAACAATTACATTAGATTGTCATTAGTTGCTTTACACATTAAAATCAAGATTTTTAAAAAAATCAATATGAATCTCCTAATGACTCATATCAAACTTATGACTAGATGTATCTTTGCGAAAGACTCCTGCAATCCCAACTATGCTCAAAAATTACTCATTGTTGGCCATTTTTTCTCATTATTGAAATAGCCAACACATAGGGAGCAACTCCTATAGGACACGTTTTCATATCTTTCATCCTTGAATATATATAGACCCCATCTTTCCTATTTAGGAAGTGCAAGCAACCATCAATAACCCTAGGCCAATTCAACAATAATCCTTTGAGCATTAGATGCACTCTTAGTTTAATGAACCATGACACCTCCTTTTAACCACGATTGCAAGGGACCTTTTTCCTCCAAGTGGAAATTTGTAACCACATGTAAAATTTTCATCTGCAGATATACACTTCCTTAAATAAATGAATGTTTTCTTATGAACTTCCACAACTATAACTATTTTTCTGGTGCAACAACTTAGTTCATGTGAATGACTATAAATCCTTCTAACCATCCCACTTAGTTGCATCAACTGTATATTCATTATCTATTTGAAATAGACATCCTCTACCAATACCCATTTTCTCATGGTTCTTCTCTTTAATAATGAATATCTAAGATCGAATCAACTCTCAACATATTTTGATTATGCTGCTTCAAAATGGTTTCTCACTTCACTGCAAGCACCTTTCACGAATCCAATGTATGATCATCAATGCCCATTGTTGACCACCTCTATGATCTATCACTCTCATGATGCAAACTTCCACATTCCTTGCATCTCCTTTCATACTTTCCAAGCTACAACTATTAAAACATTCTCAAACCCCTTTAATCAGCCTTTGGAACCCTTGGAATATCCTATACCTTGCCACATTCAACCCTATGAAGGAAAACAAAGACTCGCCAAGCTCCACGCACTATGTAGTACCACTTCATTGTTTTAATTGTATTAGGTCTCAGAGTATTCACAACTATCTATGCACCACCACTTGCCTTAAACTCTTTTTCAAACATTGATGATCTCCTTCTTTGGGCCCTTAATATTATAGTATATAACCTTCACAATCTTGTACTTTCCTTTGGCCAACATCCATTGGAGATCCCATCAAACCTAGTATAGTCTTTACCTTTGTTCAAAATTTATACCAAATGATCTCATGATCAAATTAGATGACCATTTTATGCTTATCAAATACACATAGTTTATCATTTTGTTGCATCCATTTAATATTAGTCAGGTCATTTGAATCAATGCTTTGTTGTGTACTTTCTTGAACAACCTAGGATATTTGTGCTCAATTTGTTGTTTGAAAACACCCTACACCAGAATGCAGATTTTGATACTTCATCAAATTAAATGTTATATCTTAGGCCTACGTGAATTTCGTTGCCTTTGCAAAATCTTTTTTGATGACAAATTTTCCTTTCCTGACTTCATGAAATAGAATTTCCATGAGCTTAAGAGGATTGAATCTTCCCACTAAAAACAATATTATCTTCATTTCTCAGTGTGTGATCCTTTCGATTCTATTTTAACGTTATAGTATCCTGTAAAACACTCACTATATTTGGATCACCCAAAAATAGTCTAGAGACTTATAAAATTCCTAAACTCCCATCTCTTTCACAAAATCCAGGTGTTAGCAGATTCTCCAAAATGTTTATGCCTTTGCATATTTAGCCATCTTGTGGATTTCTAACCTTCGTGGATTTGAGATTGTTGTGGATTTCTTGAGCGACTGGAATAATCGAGATTCTTCTCTCACTAAATCCACACCCTAATGGATTTTTCAAAAGTTCTTATTTTCGAGAATTTTGCACTTTGGGGGATTTTGTATGGGCAAGAATTTCTTGAAAAACTTAAATGATTCCCTTTCTCATGAAATCCCCTCACACACAAATTTTCTGATTCCTCTTGTCTTTGCAATACTCATGGTTCCTTGCATTGATTACTTTATATTACTATTGAACAATAATTTCCTATATTTGCTTGTTCCTACCTACCTTCAGTGTGATTCGTGTATTTCCTTTTAATATGCATACTTGCAAAAATAATTAACACACCTCCTTGTTTCTCAATCTGCCAAATTAATGCTCATTGCCTTTATAATTTTAAAGCCTCCCAAACACAATAATTGTCCCCATTATAAACCATCAATCATTATTGCACCATGAATAAACAATATCTATTGAATAAATGCCACTTTTATATGCGTAGAAATGCTAGTTGATTCACCCAAATCGAATGGAGAGTAAGTATGATAAGGCTATCTAAACACTAGTTATTTTCGCTACTTGGGTCTTTGGATGCTACATCAGCTATCCTTGTTCATCACCAATTCCACTAAATTCTTTACACTAAACTTCGGCTCCCATTCTTATTACCGAAAGTCAGCTTTACATATCTTTGTTTTAAATCTTGACCCTCTGCAAATCCTTAGACTTCATGCATTTATGACTTCATAAACCCAAAACTATGAACCATTTCTTTGAAGGTAATATTAAGCGAAGACATATTTGGTTATATTGCAATTTAGCGATCCTTGATCGTTTCACTCACCATTCACCTCCATCCTGTATTCGATCTTTAACCACGGTTAATTTTATTTAACAAAATTGAATGTGATTGTCAACATTTTGATACTGAATGTCTTTCAAAGCTCCATACTGCACTTATTTTATTACACTATTTTCTTTGTTCATTGGATCGTATCATTTAAACTTTAACTTATGCCTCCTGCAGATCAAAAATTTCAATTTTTTATCTAGTGTGATGCATCATGTAATCAGGAAGATTCGAGGTTAAGATTATTAGACATAGAAAATAAATCCTTAAATCCCTAATCTAGTAATGAAGAACAAAAGAGTGTATAAATATGAAATAACAATAAATGATATTACCTAATCTTCATGCCTCCATTGCATCACCTACATTACCCTTCTCCATTCCACTTTTAAATGATTAATGCCCTTAGATTGCAATAACAATCTATGCCTATGCCAACAAAATTTTGAAGATAATTGTCTCAACCTAATTCTCTAGATTTCTAAGATTGCTAAAATGATAGTGGAAAACATCATTTATAGGCAAGATTAATTTGAGTGAACGATTGAGATTGAATGATTTTAATTTCAATCAATGGTTGAGCTTAAATGAGACATGACAGGATAAGAATAAGATTGAGAGAGGAACTGGATAATTCCAAAGAATCATTTAGTTCGAAAATAAAGAAGAGAGTTAAATAATGGACACATTATTTAAATCTTGGACAAACAGGAAAGTTATATTTTTGATTAAATAAAAATTTTAATTCAAAAAGTGAGAGAAAAAGGAAAGTCATTAATTAAATAAATTAATTTATGGTAGAAAAGCTAAATGAATAATTAAATAATTAAAATAATTATTTAATTATAGAAGAAGAGGGAAAAAGCTAACTTTTTAAATAAAATAATTGGAAACAATTATCTCATTAAAAATTAGACAAAAAAAACAAGTTATTAAATAATTAAAATAATTATTTAATTGTGGAGGGAAAAGCTGATTTTTTAAATAAGATAATTGGAAACAATTATCTCGTTAAAAAGTGGAGGAAAAAGACAAATTAGTTTATTAAATAAATAAAATTTATTTAATTTATGGAAGAAGAGGATAACGAATAATTAAATAATTAATATAATTATTTAATTATAGTAGGAAAGTGACAAGTGAATAATTAAATAAATTTATTTAATTATAGAAGGAAAAGGGGCTTAATTAGTGAATCAATTAAATAAATAAAATTTATTTAATTAATTAATCAAAGAGGAATAAAGAGGAAATAAATTAATTAAATAATTAAAAATTATTTAATTAAAAGAGGAATATGAATTTAGGGGAATAATTAAATAAAATTATTTAACTATGTAAGTAGATGAGAGAAGTTGATAGGAAAAGTGGAGTTCACATACGAAGGAAAATTTTCAATGTCTACATTTTGCCCCTCTTTGACATAATGTAGTTTATCGTGTTGTGTCAAAGAAAAATTTAATACAAAAATATGCCCTAGTGTAAACAGGATGAGGAAGGATAATGAGGAGGTAATAACATTCCCCCTCGAGAGGACAGGCGGGTTCAAAGGACATGAGTGTGCTCTCAAAATGGATAAGAGAAAAATAGATAAGGGGAATAGAAGAAATGTTAGCATGGGAGATATGGATGTTAGCATGGTGTTAGTGGAGACAACTTAAATATGTATATTTTTCTATGCAAGGCTTTGCATTTAATCATCATTGGGTGGTAAAATATGACAAAGGACAACAAATACCATGGTATGACAGAGAACAAGGTGTGCAAGGTCATCCATTTGCAAAATAGATAGTCGCAGAAAAGGAATGCTCTGACTCATACTAAGGGAAAAATTGCCCTAGTCTTTTTTCCAAAACAATCCATAGATCGTAATCAAAGAAAAGATGGGTCATGAGACATCATTGCTCCTCTAAATCCTTCACAGGACATCCTCGAGGGAGCTAGTAACATGATCCAAAAGAAAAGTCGAAAAGATAAGACAAAATAATCCAATAAAGTCAACAACCATTTAGAGTGTTTACCAATAAGTGTTTGCCAACATTTGACTGTGATTGATGGGTTGATTTTTTTGATAGTGCCTAGTTTTAGGAAAAGGAACATGTCATATAAGACATCAAGTTTTCTTTTGATCATGTGACTACTTGTATAAGGAAAATGACAAAGTTTGACCAATGACAATGTATGGTTTAAAAAATGAAACATGTTGTATAAGACATAGTTTGATTACAACTTGATGTTAGTTTGATGTTTAACTAGTTTGAAAAATTGACTGATTGGCCTTTAAGACTTGTTGACTAGGTTTCCTTGTTAATGCGTGACTTGTGTTCAAAAGTTTTGATGACTGTTTTTGTCTGATGACAATGTCTGACTTATTATGACTGACACGAGAAACCATAAAGCACTGACCTAGGTGGCCTTGGGGGCTCATCGATTGATGGTCTTTCCTATGTTATAAATGCAAAGACCTTGTATTTCAACATGACTTGACCTTGTTTCTGATGACAAAGGACTGCATCATGATTTGACATTTATTTGACAAACCTAGAAGGACTAACCTAATGCCTCAAGGGTGCATCAAGAGATGGCCTTACATACGTTAAGTCACAGAGGAAACGTAGTTAGATAGGACTTAGATTGACATGACATGACATTGACTCTATTTTTGGTATTTTAGATAGTTATTTGGATGTTTTTGTGTTTTGAGAATATTTGATTTTTTTTGTTTTTTTGGAATATTTGATTTTTTTTCCTTTTGTCGATTTATGATTTTTTTGTCTTTTTTGATATAGTGACCTCCAATAGGAAGTGTAGGATCCAATGAAGACATAGGTCTAGTATTTTCCCCCAATCAAGTATAAGACCAATTTATTAGGGGTGGGATGGATGAATGCCAATGTATGAAGGGTGGGTATGAAAGACACAAAATTTCAATCATTCCAAGTTATGGGAAGGATAAACTGACGTTATTATGGATGAAAAGGAAAAGGCGAAGTATGGATGCATTATGGGTGAAGATAACTATAAGGATCATGAAAAATGCATGTGAATTATGTCTACAAGCAAGCGATCAAGCATGCACAAGAATCCAAGGATGAACATGATCTTTCCCATAGTCAAGTTGAATACCAATTGATAGGTGATGATGATGATGTTGTTGTTGACATGAGGACACATCCCAAAATAGCGTGAGGATTGGGAAAGATATATCCCAGTAAAGATAATGTGACTAAAGGATCAAGGTTTGAAAAAAGGCTAGAAACAAATCCAAGGAATGTTTTGGATGATGTACAAGGTTGCATAGAAAGATTGTATGGATTAGGCTTATTGCATTTAGAATGACTTCTTTTCAGGATTGAATGGGATGATGGAGGGATATTGGATAAGAGGATTGGAATCCTTAAACCAATGACAAGGGAAAACCAAGTCCAACAATAGGTATGGAAGTATAATGGATTGATTTTGGTAAAGGATAGGAGACATGACAATTATTGGCTGGAAGAGTTATCATATGATCTCCTATGAATGATTTATAGGAAACATTATGACCAAAGGATAGACATGTCAAGATTTTTTCCAAAGAATGATTTATGTTTGTACCCCAATCCTTATCAAGATCAAAGTAGGTGGAAAAATGGATGGGAAGGATAGGGCTTAAATGGATAGATGGAAATGTCATAATAAATGTCATGTGAAGGGTATGGGAGATGAGACAACTTTCCCCTAAGTGTAATGCTCCATGTAGATAATTTCTCTTACACATGACACCTGTTTGCAAGGATTTCATCATGGTACTTATCCAAAGCGCCATAAAAATGGTTTTTTCTTTTTACTAGTTTTTTTTTTGTGTCACCAAGACACCTGTTTGCTAGGTTTTCATCAAGGTGATGATTTTTTGATTTTTCAATTTTTTTTGGTATTTTTGATATTTTTGGATGGCCTTTCTATTTTAGTTGATTACTGAATGTTCTGAATCCATTGATGGTGTTGATGTAGAGACTGGGGCCATGATATGCCAATAATGACCTTTACAAAGTAGTTTCCTCATTAGGATCATAGTGCTTGCATACAACTGATTGATGTCATTATGATCCTTTATGATACTAGAGTTGGCCTTATCAAAATATACACATCATGATAGAGTTCCATGAGACTCCTTACAATAAAGAGTTGTTTCCAAGATGTGACAAATTCGTGAGGTATGTCTTTTAGAATTTAAGCATGATGTAGGATTATAATGGATGATGGTAGATGTGTTTGGCAATTTAGATGTAGGAATTTTTATTTGCCAAACTTGGGGTGATGGATGATGGAGTTTGGATTTAGAATAGTATTTGGAACCAACACTTTTATATGCCTTTCATGGTGACCATTTTGAAGGAAGTGAACATTTTTCATATGTGGGAGACCTGTTTTCTTGTGGCTCCACATTTTTATTGACTTTTGGATTTGAATTTTTTTCTTAAATTGATCCATTTTTCATTGGGATCCATTTTAACTTCATTTGTCCACTTGGATTTTTGTATTCAATGGCCTTTGATATTTTATTTTGGTTCCAATTGATGGGTTTAATTATGTTGGAATGATGGTTTACAGTGTGGATGGAAGGAGTGTTGGCAGCAACCTCATGACAAGAACTACTCATGGACCCCATTTTGATGTTTGTATTGGATAAAGTTTCCCATAATATCATGGAGGTATCACTAACATCATTTGATTTGTTGATTGAAGAATAGCCAAGACCTTGATGTCTAGGATTTTCATGACCCTGATTTGAAATGTATCCCAAGGTTTAGGTAATGTAATGTGATTTTGGAGACCATAACTAAATGTATCTTTATAGGATGGAGTTGTAGGAGTGGATTGGAATTCATTAGTGGATGTTGAAGTAGGATAGGATGTGGAGGCTTCAAATGGATTGGTGGATGGTTGGTTTCCATTGTCAAGGTTAGGATAAGGAAGATTAATGAATGTTTGTTGGGGATTAATGGTATGGATTGGGTTAAGTGACTCTTGATAGTGAGGGTAGATGGATGGTATACTATGGGTTGTGGGTGATTGGGATGGAGAATTGATCCATTGTCTCTTGAATTCTATGGCTTATCAATATTGAGCATTGTAGATTAATTGGTATTCAATTTGACTACGAAGCATATCAAGGTGAATTGAAGATATGGTATGAAAAGATGTCCTAAGGTATGAAAATGCAAGTGTATGACCTAATTCTAAGGTGTGCAACCTAAATTATGTTTTTGAATTTTTTGGGTATAAGGATGCCTAATAATGATAATGTCCAAGATTTAAGGTTGAAAGTGATAATAACAAGATAAGGATATGACAATGCCACTATAACCACAATCTAGGATATGACTAAGTCTAAAATGTATGCAACGATTCTAATGACCGATATTAAGGCACAAGATGGCAAATAGACAAGTTTTGAAAGAGGTTGATGTCACTATGTCTAGAATATAAGGTATGATTAAGTCTAAATGTGTAATGATACTAATGTAAAGTGTTATGGTATGATGATAAGTATGGTATGCAACAAAGAAGACTATGGTATGAATAGCTAAAGTTAAGACTAGGCACCTTTGTTGTGAAACTAAGGAAAGAGTTACTAGCCAACCTAGGATAGTCCAATGTTTCCAAGTAATATTGTCAATGACCTTAAGGAGTAGATGATAGGTGACAAGTTTGACAAGGTGAGTTTTAAACTAGACTGGTGAGTTTAAAGGTTACACCAAAATGACAAGGAATAATGTGGAAAATGACAAGGTCAATGAAATTTTTTCTTTGTAGCAATGGGCCTATGACAAGATATGGTAAGTTTCCCTATTCTAAGATTTTCCAAAGGTATATGCAACCTAATGATGGATGTCTACAATGGCCTAAATTTTTTCTAAGAAATGCAAGGAGGGTACCCTAAAGATTTTCCTAAAATGTGATAGTAAGCTAAATGAATGTGATAGAATTGAAGAAATGAGGTGAGCAAGTCTCTAGTCTAAAAAAATTTAATTTGTAGGCTTGTTTTGGATATGTAAATTTGTTTCGTCTCTCAAAGGGCGTTGGTAAATTTTTCTCAACAATATGCTTTAGTTTCGGTAGTTCTTCAGGACACATTTTCTAATAGACTTTGAACTACGATTTATAAGTTTGAAGAAGTGAAACGTGGGTCTTTGCTTAGGGATTTTAGTTCTACAAGAGATCATGTAGAATATTTTGAGGTTTTCAAGTTGCAATGTTATGGGTTCAGGGTGTGATATTTGATTGAGAAAACTATTTCTTTTGAACACACACACACACAAGACATGGAAAACAAAATGTTTTGGGTGACTCTAATACAAAATTAGAGTAAAAGTTTGAATGGGGGCCTAGATTAGCCCCAAAAAAAAATTTCATTGGTTTTTTTTTTTTTTTAAAACACTTGTAAGCATGCACAACCTAAGTTGGAAAGAAGATACTACTTGTTGAGTCCCTACTTGGATTGCTCCAAATACTAAAATAAAGTGGATAGCTAGAGATCTTGGTGACACTAGCCCCCCCTTACACTACACAGGCACACCAAAATATCTTACCCCTAAAGATCTAGAGATCTTATGAACCAAGGGATTTTCTATCTCAACAATGAATAGTAAGTGTAGGGAAGCTTTGGAGGTCCGACCTCCTACACCAACAAGAAAAAAATGGTTTTTTGCCTCTACAACAAGTGGTTCTTAATCAATGTTTCAGGATATACTGGTGCCTATACATGTGGCTGTTTGCTCAATTAAGAGGTCTCCCAACCCTTTCCTTAAAAAGGGTTTTCACGTATCTCAAGGATACTAAGGGAGACTTTCATTAGTATAGGACATCTACACCAAGTGATTGATGAATTTCAGCACAACCACATTATTTATATAGTTGACTAAAATGAAAGTATTGCTTTGGTCATTCCCTCTCACAAGTTAGGAGGTAGGCTCTCTAAGGAATGAAACGCATAAAAAAAGAGAGGTGGGTCTGGCTTCTAATCATCGAGTTTGTACAAGGTAAGAACATACAACTACCACCTTACAAGCATAAAAAATAGTGATTAATTAACCCCCTAATTAATCTATGTGTAAACAAACATTTGAAAAAGAGATTTATTCAAGGAAATCCCTCCAAAACCATTGTTAGTAGTTTAAATTTCTAATCTTCAACAAAAAAATTAGAATTCCTACCAAGATTTAGGCCACATGCTGCAAAGAAAACATCAATAACATAGAAAACCCCTATTCTATTAAATGCAAAAGATAGAAATTAATATTTTTGACTAAAACCCCAAATTTAAAATCAACAAGTAGTTGCGACTCACCAGACCATAGTTGCAACTCACAGTTGCATCATTCGAGATAGCTACTACATCATTCTAGATAGCGACTGTGTTGTTTGGCCTAGTGACTATGTTGTTTCAAGGCAGTGAAGTATCTAACAGTTGCAGTGAACTATCCCTAGTCCCTAGTCTAAAACAATTACATCATTGTGAGCCATAGATGTGACGAATGACTAAAAGTAGTTACGTCACTGAGATCCATAGATGTGTCATTTCGTATCTTCAACCTACAAAAAAAAAATGTATGAAAACTTGCAAAAACTTGTCCTTCATGTCGGGTTCACCAATGTAATCAGGGAGATTTGAGGTTAAGATCAATAAACACAACAATAAAACCTTAAATTTCTAATCTAATAATGAAGAACAAAAGAGTGCATAAATACAAAATAATAAATGATATTCCTGTTAGAATCCAAGATCACCTGCATGCAAGATGGATACCTGTCACATGCAAAAGATATGAAGAACCAAAAAGATGTTCTTTGAACCTCAAAGTGTAAAATTCATTAAGAGAATCAATGATTACAAAAGAGATCAATCCTTATGAAGGAGATCAAGAAACCCTAAAAGGGAAACCCTAAATGAAACCCTAGTGTGCACACTTAATAATTAATAATTAATTATTATGTGCCTAAGTTTAGCTTAAGTAATAAAGAGGAATAAGTGACTTAATTAATTAATCAATGTGATGTAATTAATTAAGCATAATAACTTATTACTCTAACACCCCCCCTTAAGATGAACTTAGGAAGAAGCTAAAACACTAGAATAAGATGCATGAAAGCAAAGATGGGTCCCAGCAACGAGCCCTGATCAGGTACCCATTTACAAATGCAATAAGGAGTAGAGAAGGTAAAACCCAGTGGGACAAAACCCCCCTACAATGTGATGTCATGCTGCAAAGAAGCACTGGAAGAACTCTGTAGAGTAACACTGGAACCACAATCTGACAAGCAAGGAAAGATATCTCTGTCTACAGCTGAAACCAAAACCAGAATCAAAATAATGTGATAGTAGACCCGATGCCACGGAACACTTGAAAACTTCAAATGGGAACAACCCTAGAATCTATGAAGCAGCAAGTAATTATTGAATGATGTATTACTGAAAACGAAGTGCAAAGATGCAAGATGCACTCTCCCAACTACCAAAGCATCCAAGTAATCGCCAAACAACCCATCGGGCCAAATCTAGACTAATTGATAAACCTAGGATAGATACAGAAAAAGTGCATGGACAACAACATAGAGCTCTGCAATACCTTTCCAACGCCGCAAACGAGGCAAAAATTGGACATCGTGGCAAAAAGTTATGAGCTCGGAAGTCCAAAAACAACATCTAACTTCAAACAGCAATAAATTCAGAAAAACAGTAAAATACTATAAAATAAACTGTACCAAATGAAAGTGCTCGGAATCAGCTTTCCGACAATATCTCGTTTGCCAGATTTCGATACCGTATGCCCAAGTTATGACCAAAAGAAAAAAATTGCTTCTTTAGGGAAAACTAGGGTTAGGAGGGGGTATATGAGGGCTGTACAGACACTGACGTCAGTGGTTCATGAGCATGAAATTGACGGCCATTTGGCCGTCCCCAAAAAAAATTGGCCCCCTGCAAAAATTTGATGGCCTTCGGAGCAGTACCCATGGCGGAATATTCTTTTTAGATAGGGAATATTCCCTAGTAATGCCTCTTGCCGATTTTCTGACTTCGCCAAATTATGGGTCTGATGGAAATGGCAGAGAGCGGCTGGAGGAATTGCCGCCGGTGACTGGTAGGATGTCGCCGGCTGGTTGGACACCCGGCCAATGAATGAAGGGCCTGTGTAGAACAAGCCGCCGCTGGTACAAAATGCCACCGTCGGTGAGGTGGAGGGTATGGGAGGGTCCCGCAGGCCTTGCCATGGTAGGGTACCTGCAGTACCCTAGAATGAATCCGACCCTTAAAAAAATTCTCCACAGCTTTTTTTTAAAAGCTCTTTAATATTTTTTTTTTTTTAATGATTTTTTTTACAAAAAAATCTATGGAGGGGGAAAATATAATTTTCGATGAAATTTTTTTAATAATACCTCAATGCGTGTGCAGACGGTCGTACATGGTTGTCTGGGCAAAAAAATTTTTCCTCCCGAATCAACTGCACCAAAATGGACGATTTGACAGGCTTTTCTAGGGTTTTGGGGCACTGCGAACGTGATGGCGACGTCCGTTTGAGCGCATTGTGTTCCAAAAAAAATGGAGCTCATATGTTTGTAAATGGGTGACTTAATTACTTTGGAGAAAGGGAACTATAGGCAATGGAGTAATTTAATACTTACTCATCTTGGTGAGAAAAATCTATTGTCCTACTTATTTGATAAAGTTCCTCGTCCTAGCACAACTGTTGAGTATTGCATTTGGAAAGGCTTTAGGGCTAGAGTCTTTAGAGTTATTTTTGAAAATGTAAATGATGACATTTTGGAGACAATTATTCACTTCGAATGTCCTCATGCTCTTTGGACTCACATTAGAGAGGTATATGGAGACCATGATTCTTCTCCATCTCTTGAAGCTCTTCTTTCCAACTCACATGTGCTTGTGATCCTTTGGACAAGATTGCAGATACTTCAGAGGTTCCAGATTCTTCATCTTTTGTTGATGAGTCATTGCGTACTACCATTGATTCATTACAACAGGTATCTGATAGTCTTCCTCATTGGGATTCCTATTTGATAGACATTGCTTCTTTGTTTGTGGAGTCTCACACTTCAGATTTGGAGGACCAATTTGAGGGCTCATCTCTCCTATTTGATGATAGTCATGGATCAACTATTGTCACTTCCTGTTTGTCTATGGAGTTTGTTCAAGATTAGTTTCCATTGGTTCCTGGTTTGTCACAGTTTGTTGTGATTGGGTATGTACTTGATTAGATTGTTAGCTTGTTACATAATAACACCAAAAATCCAAAGAAATAACGAAGCACAAAGGAAATAAAATGAAAATAAAAAGGAACAATGTTACTAGAAATCTTCATCTTCCATGGTTGACCTTCGTTACACCTTCTAGTTTGCAGCAAATCGAATGAGGCCCTCAGATTTCAAACGAGCAACCTATGATAATGTCCAAGTCCTATGCAAATGTTGAAGGATTTATAAATTGTGCCAATGTCTATGCCTATGACTATGACAATATGCTAAATGAAATAATAATTATCAATACTAAAATGACTATAATGCTTAAATTCGAAAATGAAGTTGTCAGATCTTGAAATTATGAGCAAAATTGTCTTTTATAGAAAACACAATTTTGAGTGGACGGATGAGATTGAATTCTAAGAAAGGCCTAGAATGAGAGGTCCAGATTAAATCTGAGAATCCCTAATCAGGGTTAGGGAAAAATCCTTAATCGAACGGTCAAAATAATATCTCAGATAAATGGATCAACGGTGGAAAATAAATGAGACAATTAATTAGAAAATAAAGATTTTCGAAAAATCAAGAAGATAAGATTTCCTGATTTGCAAGATTCGAAAAATCAAAGAGATAAGATGTGGACTGAAGATAAGATTTGGAAAATGAAGAATCTGCCCGATTGCTTGATTTTTGGAAGATTAATTACTAATTCGAATTAAAATAATTCAAATTATGGATTTTGAGAGATAATAAATAATCTTTTCTAGATTATTTACCAAATCGACTGACAGTTAAGATTGTGATGACATTTTAAATAATTTAATTTATTTAAAATGAGAGGAATATTAAATAGGCAATTAAATAATTAAATATAATTATTTAATTTAGAAGATAAGATTAATTAATTAAATAAATTAATCAATTTATTTAATTAAGACAATCAATGACGTATTTAATAAATAAATAAAATTTATTTATTTAATAATCATGAAGAATAACTAACATGAATTATTTAATCAATAGTCGAATGTGGACCAAGGACATAATTAAATGTCTTAATTATGCTAGGATGAAAGCAAGTCTCATCTTGTACATTTGTATCAATTCAATTGTGAATCAATCTTGCATATTGATAGCAAGCATTCTCGCCATCAGGGCTGGAATTTGATGGTCTATTTGACCGTTTTTCAATTTTAGACTGTATATTACAGCTATAAAATTTATTAGACCATATAGTTTGACTTGCTACATTTTTATTATACCGTAAAAAATAAGCAAAATATAATATAGTATTTATATTTGTAATATATATCATTTTATAATTTTTATTATAAAAAGATGAATTAATTTAGAATAGAATATAACTTTTTTAAATATTTTCTAATATGAATTTAGAAACTTTGAGATTTTTATAATAGTTATCTTTTTTTATATTAATATATGTGATTTATATTATTATTATAAAAATATATATTAGTTTAGAATCTTTTAAAAATAGAATATAATTATTTTTAACTTTTAGAATATATTTAACGAGATTTGTTTTTAATATGAACTTAGAAACTTTTGTTAATTGTTAATTATAAGAGTAGATTTTTATATTTATTATTAATAATTATCATTGTTTTCTGATTTTTCAAGATATTGCATTTATAAAAGATTTTATACAAAAATTCATAAATTAAACATTTTTTTTACAGGCATTTAAATGACCAAACCATCATAAAATTTTCATATAACAGGTAGGGGTGACCGTGAAATTCCAGGCCTGCTCGCCATTATCTCTCTCTTGTGGAAGTATTTTAGTCTAGCAACAGATTCCTAGTTACTAACAATTCCCATAACCTTCATGCCTCCATCACGTCACCTCCATTACCCTTCTCCATTTTTCTTTTAAATGATTAATTCCCTCACATCATAAATTGCAATAATAGCTTATGTCTATGCTAGCATAATTTTGAAGATAATTGTCACTTAAGCCTAAACTCTAGGTTTCTAAGATGTTAAAATGATAGAAAGACATCTTTTATAGACAAGATGAATTTGAATGAACAATCAAAATTGAATGATTTTAGTTTCAATCGATGGTCAAAATTAAATGAGACAGGACATGATAAGAATAAGACTAAGAGAGGAACTAAATAATTCCAAAAGGTCATTTAGTTCAAATGGGCAAGTGAATAGTTAAATAATGACAACATTATTTAATTATAGAGGCAAAAGGAAAAATGATTTTTCAAATTAAATAATAATTTAATTCAAAAAGATGGGAGAAAAAGGCAAGTCATTAATTAAATAAAATTTAATTAATTTATGTAAATAATTAAATAATTAAAATAATTATTTAATTATAGAAGAAGAGGGAAAAAGCTGAATTTTTAAATAAAATAATTGGAAACAATTATCTCATTAAAAAGCAAAGGAAAAAGACAAGTTACTAAATAATTAAAATAATTATTTAATAGTGGATGGAAAAGTTGATTTTTTAAATAAGATAATTGGAAACAATTATCTCATTAAAAAGCGGAGAAAAAAGATCAATTAGTTTATTAAATAAATAAAATTGTAGTAAAAAGTGATAAATAATTAAATAAATATAATTTATTTAATTATAGAAGACAAGGACATTAATGACATAATTAAATAAATAATAATTTATTTAATTAATCAAAAGAGGAAATAGAAAGATAAAATGAATTAATTAAATAATTCAAGTTATTTAATTAATAGAAGATTTTATGACTTTGGATAATAATTAAATAATTAAAATTATTTAATTATCAAGGATGAAAGGGGATTTGATAAACTTGTAGGCCTAGGAAAAAATTTAGTGTCTACAATTCGAAAGATACAAGTAACAAAAGATCGACATATAAGGTTTACACAATTTTTTATGTAATGGCTTTGACTTAAGTGGATTGCACTCTTCCGTTGATTTAAGTTAGACCTTGTGGTTTTGGGAGAATGTTAACAGGTGTCAAAGCATTGTTTTCTCTAGCTGGCATGACATTTTGAGGTCCTTGTGTTCTATGGTGATGAACATTTGGAGTATTTTTCTTTTAGGTCTTATGCTTGGTCGACCTAATGTATGTAAAGGGTTGCAGAGATTAAATATGTGATGTGAATGTAAGAGGGGGATATTATAGGTCCATGCCACCTATATTACATGTTTTGCGTGTGAAGGCATTTTAATTTGAATTAGGTATCGACATGACACGTTTTATGTGTTTTAGGGCTACATCTAATTAGTTTGACCTAATTGATGTTTGTGATGGAGTTTGATATATATAAAAGGTGGTTTTGAGTTTATGGATATTGAATTTGTATGTTTACATGATCCAAATACAAGCAATAATGTGAAATCTTACAGAGTTGAGCAAATAATTTGTTAAAGTTGAGAAAAGGTGTGTGAATGTAATGTAGAGAAAAGGTTTGTGATATGAGTTGGATGATTTGTATCAAGTCAGCATTTTGAGCTTCAAAGGAACTAAATCCAACATATGGTAGATTCATTTTGTATTAGTTCAAATCTTGGTTGTGTAGACACCAACCTTCCTTCTCTCTTTATTTTCTCTATGGATGGTGAGTTCACTTGGATAGTGAGTCCACCTAGTAGTGAGCCTTTCTGTAATATCTTATAGTCGATTATAATATATTGTGAGCTAATCCTCATGGTGGTTTTTCCCATTTTGGGTTTTCCATGTAAAAATATTGGTGTTTATGTGTCATGTGATGTTGTGGTTGTTTTCATGCTTTCATTCCTTATAATAGTTAAATATGCTTTGGTAATTAGATGGTTAATGATTGGATGGTTTAATAGAATACTGATTCACCCCCCTCTCAATATTATGTGTGCTCAACAAAAAGGATGTGAACCATCCTCATAGAATTCCACCAAATTATTTAAAAAGGACATAATTATATTCGAACAACAAAAGAATCATGCAAGATAGTAGCAACAAGAGGAAGACAACTCTCCTTATGAAACCCATCTCCATAAATCAACCCTATGCCTTGGGGGATTGAATTTTGTATGAATGATCAATCCTCCATCCATCACTATTCATAGGTTTATAATAACAACCACTAATTCCTTCACCAAGTGGATTGGAACCATACTATTAAAGAATGCAACAAAGGCAACTATCATTGACTTCTTAAGAGTAATCATCATGGGGTTTGGAGCACTAGAGACATCATCATTGAAAATGCTAAGGAATTTGTAGGTGCGAGAATAACTCAATTTTCTAATGATCATGGAACCTATTTCAATACATCCTCAAAACATTATCCCTAGGAAATGGATGAAAAAATTCCATCAACAAGAATTTAATCAAAATAATAAAGAGAATTGGAGCAGGATCCAAAAGGAAATGGCATGTGCACCTAAAGGAAGTCATCTAGGAAAACAAAATAACTCCAAAATAATCTATAAGAACTTCTCCCTTTTATTTGGTTTGTGGAAAGAAAGAAAAACTACCAAGCTCAATTGCACTTCCAAAAATAAAGATAATATGTCAATTGGATAATGATTAATTTTGCACAATAGTTGTCACAATAGTTTAGTCACTACAACTAGAAGAACAAAGATTTATCATGTAAGATCAAATGAGTGAAAGGAAATGGTGAACTTAGAAAGCCTTTTGAGAACCAATATTCACCTTCAATATCTTAAGCTTTTCTAAACAAACCAGATTTCAAAAATCTAATACAAGAACATACTATTATGCCTTAAAGTTAAAGCAAAAATAGTCACAATTTAATTTCCATCACATTAACCCTTAGAGGAAAGATAATGTAGTTTTCAGATCTAGGAAAATTTTGGAAGCATAATGACATGGAAATTAACATTTCAAGAATGAGAAAGAAGAAGAATAGAATAAAGAGAGATAGAAGATAAATATTGATGATATACACAAGGAAAATCCTTTTGGGTACAAAACCCCACACTCCAAAGCATCAAACCAATGTATTAATCTACAACAAAATGGTTACAATACACTTGCAAGCTCACAACCTTAACATGGAGATTATATCTTGCTCTTCTAGATAAAATATGACAGCATAACCCTATAATAAAAAATTCTCCTCATAGACAACTCCTCAAGAAAGCTCATATTTATAGAGCACCAAGATGGATGCATAGAATTGCCACATTCCAAAAATCCTCTTCATTGAATGCATACAAATAGAAAGGATAACATGCAAAGCACCTATCTTCACCTGCTTATGTAAACTTCAACCAATCTTAGCATGCAAGGCATCCTTCACAAATTTATATGACAATTTTTTTTCCTGTCAACATGCAATATGCCTACCACATGCAAGACTAACATCTTCCACAATTTCACTAGTCATGACTCTTACGTTGTCATAAAGGCTATCATAGTTTTTTCATAATTCATCATAGCATCTTTCATGGTTCAACTCTTACAACGTATGATAAATTCCACTAAAATAGCTTATAGTGGGGTTCACTGTAAGATGTCAACTCACTGAGATGGGTCCCACAAATTAACATCATGTGAATGACATAAAATAAATATATAGGATAAAATAAATAATTAATTAAAAACATTAGTGCTAGGGTTTGAAAAGGTTGGGATACCTCAATCCCAACATTATCCCACTTGTCAAAGACCTTTCAAGATCAAATAGAAAAATGGGATTTTAACTGCTAGGATCTAAACAATGAAATGACATCATCATAGCCATCCATAAAACCACATGAATCTCTAACATGCTTTCATGCACTAACAAGATACCTACAACAACATCCAATATTCCCACCATATTAGGAAAGATCTCCTATCATCCTCCAACTTGCCACTGATGGAAGAAAAGTAAAAATCCAAGATGAATATGCACCAATCTAAAGAACACAAGCATCAAATCTAAGTGATAAAAAGGATACAGGCTCCTATCACAACTCCACTTTGCTCATGAGCTTTATAGAAGAACCAATATATCCAACTTCAAACCCATTACTAGAACACAAATCTCAAGTCCAAACTTCCTCCAAGAACAATATTGAACATGAATATTCCAAAATAGTAGGACAACAACCACAAGTGATTGTTTATATCCAACTAAAAACCCACATGAATAGAAAAAGAAACCACAAAAAATGCTAATACATCAAATTATCCATACCTCAAGGATATCCTAAACATTAGTGGAACTTATTCTAACAAAATATCCAATCCATAAATTGCAATCACAAGCTCCATGTGTCAAAAATATCAATAAAGAACACACACATCTAGGAACTTCCAATGCATGGGTAATGTCTAATCATAAATAGACCATGGCATACAAAGCTAGCAATCAACACTTATACTAAGGTGTGGCTAATAATTCAACCATGCAATAACAAAGAACAATCACAATGATATACACATACAACACCAATCACTACATAATCTCTGATAACATGTCACCATAACTCTCCCAAGTCGACCACAATAAACCATGTGAAAATGGACTTCCAAGAAGAAGTCATAGAACAAATAGAAAACCTATAAACCATATCCTATAATCATGTCCTTCTACCAACACCTTAAAGTGCCAAGTTGTTCGAAGTAAGATCTCATTCACAACCCCAAAGGAAAATCCTCAACAACACCCAAACATTCATTATCATTAGATCAAACAAAACATATATATCTCATCTCACCAAAATAGATGGAAGCCTATCTAAACAAGGAAGATCAAACTTAAAACATTCCCATATCAGGAAAACAACCCAATAACATCTTGAAAACTTATCATGAATCAAATCAAATACCCAAGGAGATGAACATTTCAAACACTCCTCAACTGATCCCTCCATTGAAACTAGAAAGCATAAATCAAGATCCATCTATATGAGAATACAAAGCATAAAACATAATAAATTTGAAAATAAAATTGGTTAACCTTTCAAATGATTAATTGTTGAGTAGACCAAGAGTGGGGAATGAGATTGTTCCTCTAGGATATACCAAGTCTCATAGACTTTATCCAAGAACAACCTCCTCTTAGGTCCATCATGAACTAATGTCCATATCCAGGTGAAAGGCTCGTCATACTTTCTCTTGGAACACAACAAATGCCTCACCCAAGTATCTATGAACATATACAACTAATAAATCCATGCCAAACTCCAAATGCAACACTACACTCACATGAAGCTCTCAAGCACATGACCAAGGTACTCAATACCAAGAGAACTAACCAGACCATTGTCAAAGCTCCAACCATGGAATCAGGAACCCAAACATGACATCATGACCTAATAGTATCATGCCAAAAAATTATGTATAATCAAGAGTCCATCATAACACAACACCAAGAAAATCCTCTCATAAAGGGTCACCTATCAAAAAAAAATTCATAAACTATACACCTTAACCAAAGACTCCATGAGTCCTCTATAGCTAACCAAAGTGTCAACATATCCATTCACATGAAGATAACCATCTCCTAATAGAGAAATTTCAAATGTGAAAGAACCCTTCTATAGCAACATGATCTAAGAGCTCCTCCAAGAAATCAACAAATAGTGAAGAAGATCACCCATCACCAGTGATGAATCCATGTCACTGTCAACAACTCCCTCTAAACTATGATACCGAGATAAAAATGGAATTGTGACAACCATCTAAATGAATATTTCCCATGGTCCACATACACTCAACTAGGATCCTATCAGCTCTAGAGAACAAGTAGAACCAAGATCTCCAAGCCAAGTACAACTGCCAAAACATCACTATCAAAATCTCCTACTAAAATGTGTAAACAAGCTACCATGACATCATGATACAACCACATGCTATAAGTCCCATAACTGACTATCTAGGCACTCAAAAAAACCTCCATCCTCTCATCTCAATGCAACATACCAATGCACTAATGACCAAAAACAAGGCCAAATAATAAACTCTACATCAACTCTAAATTAATATTGTGGATATAGAAAATCCACATTTGATTCATCCCACTACAACCAAATGGGTGATCAACTCATAAAACTACATAACTTATAGATCCCAAACATTGAAACATGCAAACCCATCATCGCATTAGTAACATCTAAAACTAAGATATCAAAGAAGATAAAATGTATATTTCAAGACTCAAACACCAGATCACCAGTAGACCCAAATTTTCAAGCAAATCCACAACTAAGTACCATAATCAAGGAACTATTCAAGCATTCTTGCAAATTTTCAATTATTTTCATCCAAAAAGCTTAAACACAATATTTTCCATAGATCTGCAAACCACATATTTTTATTAACATGTAAAACCTGTTAAAAAAAATCTTTGTGCAAGTCTAAAACCACTTAAACATACAAAATAATAGATCATCACATATTTCATGTGAACAAGTGAATACTCCAAATCTACACAAACCAACAAATTTTAGAACATAGGAAAACTGCAAAACCTTCAGAGGAAATAGGTTGTCCAGAAGCTTATAAAATATGAAATATACCAACTTCACAACCCATAAATAACTAGTGGTAAAAAATATACCAACATTTACTCACTAAGAAAGATACAAATATCCTCATACCATGCAAGAAGCATACATGCAAACCGACAACTATCTCACATCCAGAAATACCCCAAGGGAAACATAATCTGAAAAATAGTTTATTTATGGATATACAAAACCATAAGTTTTGATTAACTATGTAAAAGATGAAAAACCACTATGTTTATAGACACACATGCAAATCCATATCCACTTATCATCTGGAAGACCCAAAAGTCTATAAGCCACCATAATAGTTAAACTAGAATAGTGGAATAACATGAATATGCATAACCATGGAATTTTAATAAAAAAATGATAAAACCCTTAGATCCAATCAACATGAAACTAAGATATGTGAGTACAACCAACCAAAGGAAAAAGAGATCTAGGAAATCCAGGCCCATTTGTAGTCCAACTCCACAACCATCATCATGTACAAGCGTATAGAGGAGCTAGGATATTCCAAAAGCTTAAAAATCATCTAATGATCAAATCCATAGCCTACATGCATTTGGGGTTAATGAAACAACACCTTCCAATGCCAGGGACTAAAACCAAGCACTTGACATAATCACATCAAACCATAGTCTTAACAACACAAGTTTCTCCATATGACTAGGGATCCAAACATAGACACCCAACATGAATACTCTATTATACATGACCATAGAATATAAGAACACCACCATGCATGAGGATTATAAACAACTATCAAAAAAGACCTCTAGATCAATATAAATTTAAATGAAACTACATGATCAACTCCAAAAACTCTATCTTCTCCATCCTTCAAAACACTTATTGTCTCGTGAAAACAAGATCAACTACAAAAAATCCACTTATACAAGGATTAATAATCAACTAATTCCTTCAAAGTATATTCCCTCAAACTTGACAAGCTAAGAAATCACAACAAAAGAAATACCCAGATCCTTAAACACCATGAATCCTTCACATGCAAATCATGTAAGCACATGCAAGCAACATGAGAGCTCATGAAAGTAAATACAACTCACATGCAAGTAAAATAAACTCACATACATGCACATGAAAGCACATGAAAATCATGTATTTTAGCTTTGGTCAATAACAAATGAAAGGAAAGGAATAACTCAAAAAACCTTATGAGAAACAATATGCACCTTCAATATGTAATGTTTCTTTAAAAAAATAAGATTTCAACAACCCAATACAATCACATACTTCTATTTCTTAAAGCAGAAATAGATAGTTTAATTTCCATCACATTAACACTTAGAGGAAAGATAATGTAGTTTTTAGATCTAGGAAAATTTCAATAGTATAATGATATGTAAATTAACATTTCAAGAATGAGAAAGAAGAAAAATAGAAGATAGATAGAAGAGAAAGAACAATGATATATGTGGGGAAAACTATTTTGGGTAAATAAATCCACACTCCAAAGCATCAAACCAATACATTAATATACAAAAAAATGGTTACAATACACTTGCACGCACATAGCCTTAACATGGAGATTACATCTTGCTCTTTTGGAGAAAATTTTACAACATAACCCTGCAACAAAAAAATCTCCTCATACACAACTCCTCAAGCAAGCTCATATTTATAGAGCATCAAGATGGATGCCTAGAATTTCCACATGCCAACGTCCTCTTCACTGCATGCATGCAAATAGAAAGGATAACACGCAAGGAACCTATCTTCACCTGCTTATGCAAATTGCAGCCAATCTCAACATGCAAGGCATTTTTTATAAATTTCTATGAAAATTCCAATCCTCTCAACATGCAATACACCTACCACATGCAAGACTTACTCTTGAAATAATTTCACTAGTCATGACTTACATTTTCATACAAGTTGTCATAGTTTTATCATAATCCCTCATAGCATTTGTCATAGTTCAACTCTTAAAAATTATGAAAAATTCCACTAAAATAGCTTATGGTGGGGTTCACAAAGTGGGACACCTATTTCCACAAACTTAGGATGCATGCAATCCTAATCAGCTTCCATGTAAGATGCTAACTCATGGAGATGGGTCCCACAAAGTGACATCACAAGAATGACAAAAAATTGCATAGGCTAAAATAAATAATTAATTAACAACATTAATGCTAGGACTTGCAAAGGTTGAGACACCTTAATCTCAACAATGAGGAAGCATCATGCCCAATTCAAATAGTTGTACGACAAGAAAACCACAATATAAAATTTCAAGGTAGGTGACCTTACACAAGTAGGACAAGAATAGATCAAATTCTATTTGACAAAAAACTAAACATGCTATGGAATGGTGCATAAATTATTATGGCCTATGAACAAGCCAATGTGTTCAAGTTGCTAATGCTTGGTGGAGCTATATTTCTAATCCTTGTGAATGGGATTCACCTCAACCCCTATGTGTAAGTATATTCCTTCATTGTATGCATAATTTTCTTCAACATATGTCCACCCATTTGAACAATCTATCTATTCCTTTCAAAGATCCATCATCATTATGTGTCTCCATTATACATGATCCATATTTTTCTTATCTTCATTTTCACTTTTTATCATTTTCCCAAGCTTTCAAAGCAATTCATCAAGATTTTATGGCATTCTTTTCTTCAACCTATTTTTATTTGAATCATGAACAACAAAAGAAAAATATTGCATAAAATATTTCATCCAATAAGAGCATTAGCCTACTAAGGAACATTGTGCAAAAACAATCCACAAGCCACTAATATTTCCACATCACCTTGATCAAATGATTCCTACAAGTCCTAGATATTATAAGGAACGTTGTGCAAAAAAAATCATCAAGCCACTAATATTTCCACATCACCTTGATCAAATGATTCCTACTAGTCCTAGATAGTATAATGAAGAGTCAAAACCAAAGGCCTTGCAAACCATCTAATGGATGCAAAATGTGTTTATATGAATCATGAATCACAAAGTAAGTAATTGATCTTGCCAAATCAAATTGATCTAACATCTCTCACTACTAGAAATGTTTGAAAGTGTTTTCAAAGCCAAAAAATATGTGGGTCGTTAGATACATCCTAATAATCAATCTTCACATCCATTCAAAAAATAACAGTGCTTATTCAAGAAACAAGATGAACACATTACATCAACCAACCATATTTCAATATTATAGGAGACTATTTAAAGTAACCAATCACTAGTATTGGAGATTGTATTGGCATACCACATGATCACTAACTACAAAAAATACAAAGATAATTTAGGTTCTAGAACAAGCATGAACCAACTATTTTCATGGTGAATACATGTATAAGTTGGAACAGTTGTAGGTTCAAATTTTATACAATAAATACGAGATATGGGCTATTCTTCTATTTGGAATCTATAATAATTGTGTGTGTTACAAGTATTTAAAGTCCAAGGCTTATTCATATCTCATGAGTTGTGACTAAGTGCTTCTGATTAGAATCATAAAGAAAGAAGAGTTGCCTACTAGAGTACATTAAAGATGATTAATCATGTCTTTTAGACCCATAATATATGTATCACCCATAGATTATTTAAGATCTAGAAGCCTATTGGAAGTTTGAGAGATTGTTGGAAGTTTGTCATTGATGATTTTGTTTGGAAACATGAGCATGGAAGGTGCACAACATTGTGATACATTGTTGTTAGTGATATAAAAATTATTGTGAATCATTTTGATCAATCCTAACAATTTTTGGATTGGATAAGGAAGAAATTATTGCATAATGGTTTGGTCTGGTAAATATTGATTATGTGGAAAATTGACTAAGTGCCAAATCTTCCAGTTTAGTGTAACAATGCACTGGTTTTTGGGTCCACGCCACTTCCCAAATGAAGATATCACTCTATGCTTCTAACATAATTTTTCTAGATGTTAGATGCACTGGCTAAATCCAATATTTCATCTTGTTTGGAAAAATAGTTTGAGAGATATGAGTAATAGAGTTTGGCCTAACATATTACAGTCATTATTCTGTATAGTGTGTTTGTGTGGGAGAATCCACACTTCTCCACAGATGAGTTTTCGGCCTTGCAGTGTTAAAGATAAGTTTCTAGATGTCAAAATGAGCATGGATTCCAGATGGTATCAAGTTTTGAGTTCCATGTGTTGAGATGTGGATACATAGATGAAGGTTTTTGCATTTAGGTCTTATATGGAGCCGACCTAACACATTTGATGTTATGCAAATGATAAATAAGTGTTGCTATCCTATGTAGGATTTATTATAGGTCCATGCCAACCTATTTTAATATATTTTTATTTTTCAATTATGGCACATTATGTGGATGAAATGTTTTGGAGCCATCAAGTTATATTTTGGGTATTACATCTAATTAGGATGACCTAATTTATGTTATACTTGATGCAAATATATTTGTTGGATTTTTTTTAGTGTTTTGAAAAAGGAATGCAACATGTAATGCATGTTATGTGAATTTGAGCATAGCAGAGTGAAGTTAAGTTTAAAATTAGAATTGTGTGAATGAAGAGTGAGGTAGAGTGTTGAACTAGAATCAAATAAGGATTGTTATTGTGCTTCAATGGGACTATATTCATGCATGTATTACATGCAATTGTAACAGTTCAAGAATAGGCTATGAGCCACCATCTCTCTTCTATATTTTTCTCTATGGATAGTGAGTCCACTTGGACAATGAGTCTACTTGCAGTGAGGATTTTTGTAATATATTGTAAGCTAACCCTCACTGTGATTTTTCCCATTTTGGGTTTTCGATGTAAAAATATTGGTGCTCATGTGTTATGTGATGTTGTGGATGTTTTCCTTATTTATTTCCTTATTGCATTTGAATGTGCATTAGTGATTGGATGTTTCATATTTGAATAGTTTAAGGGAATACTAATTCACCCCCCCTCTCAATATTCTATGTGTTCAAAATTTGGTACCAAAGCTTGGCTCCTTGGAAGGATCTTAACCACTTTGGGAAGGTCCTAGAGATTGAACACATGGATGATAAAAAGTTTCCTATTCCTCTGAAAGAGATTCTTGCTATTGGATACATAGAAGAAGATTGCATGCTTGAAAAATATGGAGGACTCAAAAGTTTCTCTTGAAGATTTGGAAAGAACTGAAGGAAAATGTCAGAGAAGAAAATAAATGTATCCAAAAATTGAGAGAGAAAATTAAGAAGTTTAGAGAAAGGCATAAGGAAGTCAATGAATAGTTGAAATAAGCAAATGAAAACATCACCAAACTAAAAGTGTGAGTTGAAGAAAAGAAAAGAATTAAATATTGCTTGAATGAAATGGTGAATATAAAATATAATGAATGCATAAGGCTTGAGCAAGAAGTAGTAAATCTAAGATCATATCTAGAGAAAGAAAGAATTCATGAAGAAAAATTCAAGGTGAGTTATACAATGCTTGATGAGATGATTACAGGTCAGAAAACATCCAAAGATAAAGGTGGTTTAGCATTTGAAAAAGTTGAAAGCTCAAAATCAGACCAAACACCTAATTCAGAAGAGAAGATCGATGAACCAAAGAATATTAAATACAAGAAAAATAATGGAAAGATTTGAAATCAAAGAAATGAAGCTATAAGACCTCTAGTTAGATAGCCAAATTCTCAAAGGTATCCATGTTTCAATGGGTTTTTCTATTCTTGCAATAAATATGGACATAAAGAAATGGAATGTAGAGGCATAATGAATTAGAATGTCTCATCCTTTACTGGTCAATGTTTTACATGCAAAATATTTGGTCATAAAGCAAGTGAATGTCGAAGTCAAATGATTCAATCTTTCGATGGTTATTGTTATACATGCTATGTATTTGGACACAAAGCTAATCAATGAATATCTAGAGTGAATGGAAGGAATATTGTTCAAATTAATATCACATTTCACAATTACAATAGACTTGGAAATATTGCTAAATTTTACAAAAGCAAAAATACAAGGATAATTTGGTAAAAGGGAATGAAGTGGTTAAAAAGGTTGATCTAGCTAAAGTAAAGAAGGAAATGGAAAATATTTGGAGAAAGAAGGAAGAGACATAAGAAAATGGAGAATGTGTACCATCCTCCAATGTAGATGTTTCCTTTGGAAACTAAGCCTAGAGCTTTGTCTTAGAGGGAGCTTTAATAGATATCTTTTATCCCCCCACTAGAAAAGAGGTGTTGATGCCACAACACAAAGATATGTGATGTAGATCAACATGCTTGATCTATAGGTGAAGATTGAAAAAGAAAATATGTCAATGCAAAAGTTTGTGGAGCTTTAGAAACTAATTGTGCATACAGATAAAGTGTTTCCAGCTTTATGTGTTAAAGCATTCAATCTAGAATTAGGTAAAATCAAAGGGTTATAAGAAAATTCACTAAGAAAATTTTATTTCACAAAAGAATTCAAGAAGGAGCAAAGTAGCAAGAAGAGAATTCAAAGTGTATAAGGCAATTTGAGATTAAAAAGCATCAAAACCTTAGTTTGGAAAACAAAGTAAAAAGGTATTTTGTGAATCTTATGTGTCCTAGTTTTTAGAAATCTTTGTTTAAAAGTAGTTTAAATCTAGTTTTCAAGAGGTACCCTACAAAAACCATAGATGATGACTTGTTAGGCACATTCTTGTATATTCCATATGAGGTTTTACCAACTGAGGATATTAGGGCTTACATTCATGGAAAAAGGAAGAGAATTCTCTCACTAAATTAAGTGATACATGGGAAAACGAATTAACAAGAGAGTATTTCACCCTACAGCCAAAATAAAAAACCTAGTTGAGAAGAAACTAGATGTATGGAAATGGTTCCCCAATTTATTCTATGATGTCAAGTTTATTAGAATGGATTTGTGCAAAATTCATGATTAGTTTGTATGGACTAATATGCCTCACAAGATAACAAAGGAAGTGATAAGAGAGGTCACCTATCTATGCTCTACTAGATTGGTTCCCATGTTGAAATCCATCAAAAATGAAGTAGTGTTGGAGAAAATTGGTGCTACTTATGATAAGAGAGCTCTTGCTATCAATCCCATTAGAAACCCAGTTGTTAGATATGCCACAGTGATCATTGGTTACAAAATTTATTATACAAATAGAGATAATTCTATATCTGCCACCGCAGTGAATGTGTCACATGAGATGGTAGAAAATGGTGCAAATTATGACCTCTATGAGTTTCTTAGGCAACAACTAATAGGGAATTTGAATCATACAAAGGAAAAGAAATATGTGTTTAAGTATGGCACTTTGGTTATGTGCTTACTCTTCTATTTCTTGAAGTAGCTTCCCATAGTTGGAAAGGTAAAGTGGATAAGTTGAAGACCTGCTGCACATCAAATTGTAGAGCATATGAGGAACCTTGGAGATTTCAAAGCATAAGATTATGCCCTTATTTCTTTCTTTGCAATATTCTAGAAAAAAGAATGCATGAAAGAGAGAGGATTCCAAGGAGTATGGTTGAAAAATATAAAGATGATATTACTTTTCTAGTATCTACAGATGAATGCATGATGGAAGAAGTTGAAGCAAGTAGTATATGGATCCCTACACTGGGATATGAGGTTGTTGAACAAGAGATAAGAGGTTATGTCAATATTTTTTTGAAGATCCCAAAGGATACCACACAACCAAGATATGGGACTTATGAAGAAAAGCCCATGGAATTACACATGAAACAAAAAGAACCTATCATTAGGAAGAATGTTGATGCTATGGTGGATGTATATTCCAAGGAATTGGGTCTTTCTAAATAAAATGTATAGTATGCAAGACAAATAACTAGAGAAGAAATGAGTATTGGTGAAGCTTGTAGTAGTGCAAGGAGATCTGGTAGAACAACTACCACACCACCATCTATTCAAAAGTCATTTGGTCCTTTACCTTCTACTAGAGAGAAAAGGAAGACAACTGCCAGTCCTCTAGTAAAGGAGAAATCCCCTCTAGTTGCACATAATACAAGGGAAAAGAAGAAGAAGATTTCTATTGTTGCACCTCCTACTACCCTTGTAAAAAGAAGAGTTAAACAAAAGGAAACAAGAGAGAAGGGTGTTAACATAAATATTGTTGATGAAGAAGAGGAATTGGATGAATATGTACCTATTGTGTGGTCTCACAACATACCCCATTTTTACCCTTGGAAAAATGTGGACCCCTTTTTTTTTCCTTTTTCCTCTACTCTTTTTTCTTTCATTTTCTTTGGTGTCATTTTGCTGCTCAATTGGTTGTTGATCTCTCTTCCATTTTCACTTAGCCTCTTTGCTGATGTATTCTTTTGCTTCCCGGATTTGGTGTTTCAGTCTTTTCATAAAGTTTAACATGTTATCAAAAACTAGAGTCCCAAAGTCATGTGTTTGCACCAAGGGAATTTGTATCTTCATATGATTCTAGCTCCACTCGGTATTTCATTGACTGGAGTCATCAATCTTGGTAGTTTCCTTTTTACTAGAGTTCAATATTTTTATTGTTCCCTTTTTATTTATTTTACTCAGAAGTCAGAAATCAGAGAATCTGTTTTGAAATTTGTCAATCTATTTTTGGACTTGAGTTCCGGTCTTTCCTCTTGTTACGGTTTTCTCTATCCCTAGAAAGTATTTCCCAGATCTCAGTGTGTTTTTTTCTTTTTCAAGGGTAATACCGAAAATATTTAATCCTAGTGATCACCAATCAATCAAATATCTTTAATGACATATACCTTACAAAAAATTAGCGTGACATTTGATTGCCACGTATAATCATTATGTTGTCTTTCTTCTCTAGTAGCGAGCCTGCACAGAAATCTAGGTGTTCGTGGTTTGGACCATAATCTGTAATGATTGCACCTTTATTCAAGGAGTTAATACAAAATTCCCCTTTAGGTTGTCTTTGTTCCATGTCTTTCAAGAAGGATAGGCTCTTTGCAGTCTTGTCTGTGAAGAATTTATTTTCCCTAGTTGTTGCGAATAAAATCATTGTCAACATGAACTGGCGCTAGAAGGAAGACCTATTGTTGTTATTTTTGGTTTTGTTAGGTTTTAAACTAGATTTCTATAGAATCACTAGATCTTAGTCTTGTGATCCTCATGTGACTTTAGTCAAGCTTATTGGTCGAACATCATCTAGACCTCAAAATCTAGAAGTTTAAGTGCAAGTTTGAAGAATCCAACTATTATTACACCACCACCTCCCATAGTGATGGCATTCTTTAATGTGGAGTCACCGATTCAATTTGTTGTATATAATGATTTACCAAAAAATCTTGACAAGTTTTATCCTAAATATTATTTTCATAAAGACGTAGAAGAACATATTAGTATATTCAAGGATACATGCTTTAGAGCAAGGATTCAACATGAAGACGTGGTATGTAGGTTGTTCCCATACACTTTAAGTGATGAAGTTTACCAATGGAATATCAACCTACCTCATAATTCTATCAAATCATGGCAAGACATGGAAACTCAATTTTTAGCCCAATTTAGAACACCGACTAACCCTGCTTTGTTGTATCATCAGTTTTCTCAAATCAAGAGGTTTGAAGGTGAACCTATAACCATTTTAAATGAAAGATTTCAAAAGGCTTATTCTAGGCTACAAGAACCTTATGTAGTGGATAATTTATCTACTGTTGCAGTTTATTATACAACAGTAGATCCTTTAACTGCCATGTTTGTGAAGCAAAGAGAAAATCCTCCTACTAATTTACCCGAAGCTTATGCGAAAGCCATAAGTGTGAATTTAGAAATTAAACATCTTGGAAATGGATCATTCGTGAATGGCTAAAATAGATTGAATATTTATCCTACCCTGAATGTAAATGGAGTTCCTATAGGTCATCCTACAGCTCCTAAAATTTATCCTATAGTGGTCCAGAATGGGACATTTCCTCAAAGTACTTTCTTTCAACCAGGAAATAGTCAAGCTTTAGACCCTTACCCTAGTCCAACTATTACAGAGTTACGTCCTAATGGAAATTATTTTTTCTCACAAACTCAAGAAAATCAAAATGTCAAGATTTCTGAGGAAAAGGAAGACATGAAAGAGGTTACAGATCAGCTCAAAAGATTAACCACAAAGGTTACACAATTAAGGAATCAAAGTTTCTATGCTTAGAATAATAATCAGAAATCACAAAATCGAATGTATAATGCTCCTAGGCCACCTAGACTTTGAAATACATGACCTAATAATGGGGGAGTATCAATGCCTTTAGATAATCCTAATTCAATTGATCGAAACTCTACATCAAAATTGAACTTAGCTAACCTCACGATGAATAATTGGTGTAGAATTCATAATACAAATGCTTGTGCTTAAGTAGATTGTTCACAATTTAAAATTACTTCAGACATTTTTCTTGCTGCTACACATTACAATGAACATTGTGATTCTCATCCTCCTAAAGGAAATGAGTTAGTTCTAATATGATATGACTTTGCTCTAGTCTTGGAAAGTTATGAACATTTCAAATCATATGTTGTTATTACAAGTTGTGCTCATGAATATGAAAGTGATAATTCGACTATGACCTTGGAAACATATACTTTTCCCTATCAGGATGAAAATGAGCCTCAAAAAGAAATAGAAGAAATACATTCCTTCCAACCGTATCAGAAGGGACATAATTACAAGAAGAGGAATAACGTTAATAGTGGAGGTAAATTCAATAGTCCTTTAACAACATTTATCCTACCTAATAACTTTAACACTCCACCTGATGATAAATCAAGCAATAACCCAAGGTTACCTAAGGTAACCTCTCACTACAATTCATCAAATGCTTCAAAAGGTGAAAAGATAGATTTCACTAATCAAAACAAAATTTGACTAATTATTTAGTGGAATAAATTAAGGTAAAGATTAGTATTTCTCTATCAGAATTTCTTAAGACACCTATGATCAAGAAAGCTTTATTAAAGACTTTAGAATATTTTCCTAAAGAAAGTAAATTCAAAGACATTCAAGTGAAATATAGTCAAGTTAAAATAAAAGATAAAAAAATTGTTCCCATAGCAGATGCACAAGTAGCCTTTTACAAAGGAAAATTAGAGTCCCCACCATTTTTTGTTACTTTGAGAATATTCAATAAGAATCTCCATAACTGCTTAGTAGACTCTGGAGCATCTGCTAACATGATGCCGTTATCCATATGTTAGACATTAGGGTTAACTTCGGTAAGTTCTTTAAAGAAAGTCACTCAACTTGACAAGACAAAAGTAAATGTAGTAGGAGAGTTGAATAATATTCACATGCAATTGGCTTCTAATCCTAGAATCCAATATTTCATTGGTATTCAAGTCATGGAGATACCTGATACTTATGGTATGATTTTAAGCAGAGAGTGGTCTAAAACATTGAATGGATACATGGCTACCAATTTCTCACATAAGTGGTTACCATGGAAGGGAGTTCCTAATCAAATCAGGATTGAAAGAGAACCACACATGAAATACATGATTAAAGATTATAATAAAAAAATAAAGTTCTATACATTGATGTAGAACCAGGATTTTACAAAATAAGAAGTTCATTAGTTAAAATTGAAGAAGTTTTCACCTGTGATGCTAAGAAATCTAATGAACTAACTCCTAGAAAAGATGTTTTAATTGAATCAGATTGTGATTCTTCTCAAGAAGAAAATAGCCATTATGATAAATTTTTGAAGAATATTATTGCAAAAGCTCAAGAGACTGGTAAAATAAAAATTTCACTAATTTTTTTGTTGTTGCAAGATGCAAAATGCTACACATTCAGAAAAAATATATGATGTTTCTGCAAATAATTCACAGAATTGAGAATTGGTATTGTCCGGAACATGATAAGGTCGAAAGAGCTGAATTAGAAACATGTAAAGACAAAGATCGAGACATATAGACTGAAAAGATTTATTCAATGATATTGAAAAATGGTAAAGTATTAGCTATAGATGATCAAGCCTAGATTCTTAAATTTGACGAATCTAAATCTAAACAAGGAATTAGAATCAGAGTCAAACTTATTAACCTACAAGGTAAGTCTTTTCTTGTTGCATAGTGATTGCAATTTCAATGTACTAACAACATGGCAAAATATGAAGCCCTTATACATGGCTTGATCCTAGCAATCAAGAAGAGAGTTAGAATCCTTAAAGTGTTCGATGATTCAAAATTGGTGGTTAAACAAGTTCAAAAGTAATATATTTGCCACTACAAGAGATTATCCAATTATCAACACAACATATGGGATTTAATCAAATATTTTGACGTATTCAATATTACTCATATCCCTAGAAGATTCAATCAAAGAACCGATGCTTTAGCTATTACTGCCAGTACTTTAGAATCCTTAGAGACCTTAGATCTGAAAAATATTTATAGTTTAATTGGTATAGTTACCTTTGGTTAATAATAATATCACTAATTTTCAAGTATTCAAAGATGATCGACACATATTAGAATTCAGCACTAATTCTAGTTATTTTGAAGCACAAATAATTGAAGAGATAGATCACCTTAACAATGAAATTCAAGATGAAGAATTGATTCAAGCCAGAGATAATAACATTCTGAAAGGAATAATTGAGTTAGAATGATTGTTCAATATTGACCAGATAGTCAAACTGAAATATTTACCTCAAAGTGATGGAGGACTATCTGAGTTATACAATTTGCATACTAAAGGAGATCCTAAGAACGTGCTTATGGGAAAGGTCTATACTAAAGAAGAATAAAGAAATATTTCTCAGGCACTTAAAGACTATTGGAATGTCATAGCATGGACATGTGAAGACTTGAAGACTTATGACACTTCCATCATTACACATACTATACCATTGAAGCCTGATGAGAAGCCTTTCTGACAGAAACACTGTCTAGTAAATGCACTCTTAGAGCCTTTAATTCAAAGGGAAGTTCAAAAATAATAATTAGACAAGATAATTTTTCCTATCAGACATTCTAATTGGGTGGAAAATTTGGTCCCCATAAGAAAGAAAAATGGAGATATACGACTATGTGTAGATTTCTGAAATCTCAACAAGGCATCTAAAAAAGACAATTATCCACTACCTTCACTTGAAGAAGTGTTACAAATAGTTAACGGTTCACAAATGATGTCCTTTTTGGATGGATTTTCTGGATACAAGTAATGGTAGCAAAGGAAGATCAGATGAAAACAACTTTCACCATGAAGTGGGGAACTTTCGCTTACACGAGGATGTCATTCAAATTGATAAATGTCGGGGCTACATTCCAGAGAGCCATGGAATATGCTTTTCGAGAATTGATAGCTAAATGCATCATTATTTACATGGACGACCTCACATTATTTTCTAAAGATAGAATAGATCATGTTCGATATCTTAGAGCGATACTACAAAAGTGTGAAACATACAGAGTTTCATTAAATCCTAAAAAATGTATTTTCGGGGTGACTGAAGGAAATTTACTGGGACATCATTTCTGACCACAGTATTTCAATCGACCCAATAGAGTGAGTGTATTACTCAAGCTACAACCCCAGGGAGAAGAAAAGAATTGAATTCATATTTCTCTAAGATTAATTTTGTTCAAAAATTTATTATAGGATTCGTCGAAATAGTGAAACCACTCAGTGATATGTTAAAGAAATATGCCAAAATAGAGTGGATAAATGAAGCTAAGATTTCCTTCGAGACTATAAATTCTGCAATCATAGAAGAACCGGTATTGGTAAGCCTAGATTATGTTAAACCATTTTATATTTACTCTTTTGTTTTTGGTCACACTTGTGCAACAGTGTTAACACATAAAGGTGAAAATAAAGAAGAAAAACCAGTTGCTTTTATGAATGCTCCATTTAAAGAAGCGGAGCTGAGATATACAAATATTGAGAAACAATCCTTTGCTTTGGTCAAAGCAATATGCAACTTTAGAAATTACATCCTCAAAAGTATAGTCAAAGCTATTGTTTCAGATTCAATGGTTAAAATGTTGTTAACATAGAGTGAGCTCAAAGAAAAGAGAGTCAAATGGGTCACCATTTTACAAGAATATGATTTAGAAATCATACCCATGAGGTTGGTCCAGGGAAAAGCTTTAGTTAGATCTATTGCAAAAATAGATCCACAAATTTTGAGTCAACAATACACTTTGGATGTAAAGGATCAAGAAGACTGGTATTCAGACATCTAGCACTATTTGGTTAGCCATACTTTCCCTAATCATATGCAAAGGAATCAAAGAATAGCCCTTAAGATAAAATCGTAGAGTTACATGATTAAAGGAGGAACTCTATTCAAAAGAAATCATAAAGGAATTTATTTAAGATGTTTAAACAAAATATAAGTTGATAAAGTGTTGCAGGAACTACACGATAAATTTGAACAACTCATGGAGCGCCCTTAGCCACTACACACCTCATTCTGAGAGCTGGTTACTACTGGCCAACAATTTTTAAAGATACATACGAACACATCAAACACTACTATACATGTCAAATGACATCAGATAAAGGAAGATTCAATGCTCAACCATTACAGCCGATGATGGAGATGCATCCCTTTTCACAATGGGGACTAGACTTTATTGGAACTATCAATCCTCCATCTTCTGGTAGTCATAGATTTATATTGAATACTATCGACTATTGTACCAGATGGACAAATGCATGCCCTAGCAAGCAATGCACTACAAATGTGGTCATCAAATTCTTGGGAGAGAATATTATCACTAGGTTTGGAATGCCATATACATTGGTATGTGATAATGGCCCCACTTTTGCTTCATTGAAATTTTCTAATTGGGCATTTGAATATGGAATCACATTGAAATTTTTATCTAACTATTATCCACAGGGAAACAAATTAGCTAAATCATCAAATAAAAATCTGTTGGATATAAATAGAAAATTGATTGAAAAGAACCCTAGGGAATGGCATTCTTTGTTAAAATTTGCCCTTTGGGTAGATCGTACTAGAATGAAAGTTGCATTAGAGAATTCTCCTTATCATTTAGTCTATGGGGTAGATCCTATACTACCAATAAACTTAAAAATTCCTACTTGGTAGTTTTCACAAGAATATATTGTATTAGATGACCAAACAAAAGCCCACTTGTTGCAATTGATGCATTTAGATGAGAATAGTCCTTGAGCTATAGATCATTTTGCTAGGCATCAATCTATGGTAAAAAGATGGTTTTATAAACTAGCTAGATTAAAGACTTTTAGAATATATGATTTGGTCCTGTATTGGAATAAGCTCATGAATGTAAAAGTGAACATGGTAAATTCAACAAATTATGGATAGGCCCATACCAAATTTTTGAAATCTTGGGTGATAGTACTTATAGGTTGAAGTCCTTGACTAGTGAAGATATCCCATTACCTATCAATGGGTAGTTCCTAAAGCATTATTTCCAGTCATAAGTAAATAGTTTTTTTGTAAATAGTCATTTGTTGCTTTTTCTTTGTTTTTTTTTTGGGTGTTGTGTCATTTAAATTTACAGTAATTAACAACCTTTGAAGGTCTACAAATCAATATAATGTCAACTCCAGAACTTTAATCTATGTCCTAACCATAAATTGTTAATAAATTATTCAATTCTTTATACTCTAATTAACATGAATCATTCAGTTGGTGTCGAGCTACAAACAAATACATTTAAATCATTCTACTAAAATTTGGGATAGCAGTTGTTTGCATTAATTGAAAAATCAAAAGACTACCTTTGCTACCACTATAATTCCCAACCTAATAGTAGGCTTCATTGCTTGCAAGTGGATAAAATAGATATCATTGAAATATCAAAAGTGAAAAATGAGCTATCATTGCTTTATAAAAAAAAAGAGATATCAACTCTTTATGCCATCCAAATAACTCTACCAGGGCTATAAACACTTGATCGGAAATAGAGCTATGTTTGGGGGAATTACGGAGATAACCTTGTCAAGGCTATGGACACTTGACTGGTAGCAAGGCTCTATCCCTAGTTGGCTTAAAAGGAATTATCATATTATGTAGATTAATGCAAACAATTACTATTTCTAAGTTTACTGTGGTGGAAATAATCAATTACACACACATGAGCTCATTAATACTTAATCTTCCATGCTAACCAAAGTGAAATCTAAATGTGGAATAAGGATCCCATGATTTATAAGTAGAAAACTAAAGAAAGTTGGTACATTGATGTTAGATCTACAATTGATTTTCTATTTTTTTGTTTAGTTTTGTTGGTTGCTAGTTGTTGTGTGGTCTCACAACATGCCCCATTTTTCCCCTTGGAAAAATGTGCACCCCCTTTTTTTTTCCTTTTTCCTCTGCTCCTCTTTTTGCTTTCATTTGCTTTGGCATCATTTTGTTGCTTGGTTGGTTGTTGATCTCTCTTTAATTTTCACTTGGCCTCTTTGTTGATGTATTCTTTTGCTTCCTGGACTTAATGTTTCATTCTTTTCATAAAGTTTAACATGTTACCGGAAACTGGAGTCTCAGAGTTCTACGTTTGCACCAAGAGAATATGTATCTTCATATGATTCTAGCTTCGCCCAATATTTCATTGACTAGATTCATCAATCTCTGTAGTTTCCTTTTTACCAGAGTTCGGTATTTTTATTGTTTCCTTCTTTTTTTTACTCGAAAGTCAAAAATTGGAGTCTGTTTTGAAATTTGTCAATCTATTTTTGGACTCGGTTTCTGGTCTTTCCTCTCATTCTAGTTTTCTCTTTCCTTAGAAGGTATTTCTTGAATCCAAGTATTTTTTTATTTTCCAAGGGTAATACCAGAAAGCTTTAATCCCAGTGATCACCAATAGATCACATATCTTTAGCAATCCCAAACATAAATCTAGGTGTTCGTGATTTGGACCATAATCTGTAATGATTGCACCTTTATTCAAGGAGTTAATGCAAAATTACCCTTTAGGTTGTCTTTGTTCCATATATTTCAAGCAGGAGAGGCTCTTTGTGGTCTTGTCTGTGAAGAATTTATTTGCCCTATTTGCTGTGAGTAAAATCGTCATCAACAGTACCCACTCTGGTTTGCAAAAGAAGGAGTGATACTTCACAAGGTGAAGATAGCACCAAAAGGAGAAGAGTTGACATAATTGATATTGAAATCGAAGTTGAGATAGAGAAAGAGAAAGAAACATTCAAGATTTACATAAGGGAAAAGAAGAAGGAAGCCAAGAAGGCTTCTCTGGAAAAGACAAAGAATGTTGGAATATTTTATTTATTACATCATTATTTTAATAATATGTAACTACTTATGTAGTTACAATATGGTTGATCAAGTATGCCCGATCAAGTTGGTAGATAACAAACCTTTCATTGTATATATTCATGCTTCTTTGTTTAAATGAATTGATCAATTTCTCTCTTCAATTCATCATGGTATCAAAGCATTAATATCTTGAGCTTGTGCAGGGTGGTTAAAATATGTTTTAAAGGAGTGCTTGTTAGTTCACTAAGAAATTATTCAAGCATCAGTATTGTTTTGTTTGAAGATTGATGGAAAAAGAAAGTTTTACTCCATCTTTTTTTTTACGTTGAGGTACTTTTCTATTTAAAAGTTCTTTGGTTGAGATGTTTGGGCATTCAATTGTTAGAAAAAATTGTTGGAATTATCCTAAAAAGAAACGATGTCAAGGCATTTGAGGAGAAACGTCAAGTCGAGAAGAGCATTGCCCAATTTCTTCTGGAAATAAAAATGTCAAGTTAGAGAAACCAAAAATAAATTTTGATCACTACTTGGAAGACGGGAGGTGTTCTATCTAAAAAATACATTGTCAGATATATGTTAAAAGAGACATTGAGACATTCTTTGAAACGAGCTTTGTCTGAGGCATCAATCAAAACAAAACAAGAAAAAGGATCTTGAGCATGTTAAGAAATAAAAGCATCACCTAGAAATGGTTGCTATGTCGCTTCAATAGTGACAAAATTTTATCAAATATCATTTCAATCAAATAGTGACAACTTGAATGAGCCAAGGAGGAATGCATGAAAATTTTTATAAAAGGTGCAAATATTTTTTTCCAATCTTCTACAACTTTTTGATTTTCAATAGTAAACGAATTGTTGTCTCTGCATTTACAATTCAAATTTTAGAGAATTTGAAGATTTTTTTTTGAAAGATAAAAAAATATAGAAGTTTTGTGTTAGATAGGGGTCATAAGCGTAATCTAGATTAAAACCAAAACAACTTCTAGTGCACCTAAATTCTTCCTGCCTGATTCTTAACTCCTAAAGGGTGAAAACTATGTTGCCTAGAAAACCAAAGTCCAAATACAATTAGAGTTTGACGACATTTGGGAAATTGTCTTGAGAAATAAAACTAGACCAAAAATAGTCAGTGATGAGAAAAATAAGTTTGATAAGGCCAACCAAAAAGCCAAATTAATCATTCTTTTTAGTGTGTCAGATGAGGTTTACCCTCACATTCACACTGCAACCTCTACAAAAGATGTCTGGGACCACCTCAAAACTATGTATGAGGCTAAAAAAAAAAACCAAATCCTTCATCTATAGCATCAGTTACATTTTCTCCAAATGAAAAATGGTGAGAAGGTAGAATCTTTCTTTTGAAGAATTTTTGAACTAAGAATTGCACTTCAAGCGTTAGGGGAAGAATTCATAGATGACTCTCTTGTACCAATAGACTTGAGAGCAAAGAGTGTTTGTAACATGTTTAAATGCGGCACATAAAACACCCTCATTTGAAGAACTGGTCAACTTTCTTCAACAGGAGGAAGCAACGTTTGGTGAGACTGATACTCAAGACAATCATGCCCTTATAACAAAACAAAAGGGAAAACAACCTGATCATCGAAGTGGTCCATCAGGACAATCAAATCAAAATCAAGACAACTCTTTTGACAAGAAAAATAAATGCCTTATTTTTGGTAGAAAAGGTTATAAACTCAAAGAGTGTTGGTATAATTCCTATGCCAATAGTGAATCCAGTAGAAAAAATCCATAGAAATATTTCCAAGGGGATAAGAATAAAATCCACAATGGTAGAAAAATCCCAACAAACAACGAGGGAATGTTGCATCCACTTGTCATTTAGATGAAGAATATTTTTTGTATGTTTCAAAAACTAAGGCTGCCACATCTAATAATTTAGTCTGGTATGTTGATTCTAATGTATCCAATCATATGATAGGGGAACACAAATGGTTTTTTTCCTTAACTTCATCCACCTCCTATGGGCATGTTTCATTGGGTGATGACACCTCATATAAACTTTAGGGAATTGGTGATATTTCACTTCCATTGAGAACTCATACATGTTGACTTAAAAAGGTTTGGTATGTCCCAGGGCTCACTAAGAACCTAATTTCATTAATTCAATTACTTAAGCACAATTTGCAAGTTGAATTTGATCAACTTGATGGTGAGAAAATTTATCTTATCAAAGAAAAAACTAGCAATGGGGCAGTTGTATCTCATGCTTTAGGGGTAGGCAAGATGTTTCAATTGATTGATGTTGCACATAAGGATCAAGCCCTTGTAGTAAAAACCAACACATCCACAACTCTCTGGCATAGAAGGTTTGGCCACCTAAGTATTGGTTATTTTCTTGCATTGATTAATAGAAATATCATAAGAGGAATTCCTCCCATTTGAAAATCGGAATTTATTTGCTCACATTTTCTTGCGGTGAAACAACATAGGGCTCCTTTTCCTGCTATAGAAAACTAAGCCTCTAGTCCCTTAGAATTGGTTCATACTAACATCTATGGACCTATTCCTTGCAGTCATTAGAATTCCTGGTATTTTATTCTCTTTTTTGATGATTATACAAGAAAAATGTGGGTCTATTGTTTAGCTCAAAAGCATGAATCTTTGAAGAAATTCAAGGAGTTAAAATCTTTTGCAGAATGTTCATTTGGTCAATGACTCAAAGCCCTTTGTTTAGATCGAGGCGGGTAGTCCACAAGTAAATATTTTGGAGCTTACTTCCATAAACATGGCATATAGAGATAGTTGACCATTGTACATATGCCACAAAAAAATGGTGTTGTTGAGAGGCCTAATTGTACTATTGTTGAAATGGTGTGATGCATGTTGAAGGATGCAGATCTTGCTCCTGCATTCTAGGTTGAATTAGTTCACACAATAGTTTATTTGTTGAATCAAGAACCTACCAAAGTTCTTGATAATATCACACCAAAAGAGGCTTGGACTAGAAAAAATCTCTCTATTTCACATTTCAGAGTGTTTGGATGTACTACCTTTATGTATATCTCCAAGGTTCAGAGACAAAAATTGGATGATAAGTCTATCAAGTGCATCTTTCTTGGATATAGTTCAAAATCCAAGGGATATCGGCTTATGGATACAATCACAAATAAGGTGTACATTAGTAGGGATGTAGTCTTTGATGAGGAATTTGGAAGCAATACTTTTTCCTCTCCATCACCTATATGTTCCCAAGCACCACAGTTACTTAAACCTGTTGATGAGGAAATTACGAAAGAGATGGAGGTTGATGCAAAGAAGGGCGTTGCTTCAGATGACATTTTGTTTCCGTTGGATGAGTTTCCTCCTCTCACACCTCCATCCTCATCTTTTGTACACAAGAAGATTCCTAAGTGATATTATACTGCCATCAAGGATGCAAAAGATGATGCAGTTGTTGATACATCTTTTCATGGGCCTAAGACTTGCAACAAGTCTTGTGAGGAGGTGAATATGGACCTTATGTGTACATTTATGTAGAGTTTCAAACCTAAAATAGTGCAACAAGATCTTGAGTCACCACCTTGGAAAGATGTTATGGATGCTAAATATCAGGCACTTCTACAGAACAATACATGGGAACTTGTTGATCTTCCACCAGGAAAGAAAGCTATTGGCTACAAATGGGTTTTTTAGATCAAATATAAGGAAAATAGTAGCATTAACAAGTATAAGGCCTAACTTGTGGCTAAGGGCTATGCACAAAAGAAAGGCATTGATTATGATGAGACTTTTTCCCCTATGGTGCAGGAGCACCTTGGTGAGATCTTGCCTCCATGAGGCCATTTTAGCTTTTGAAATAGTGATGAGGGCATAGCCTGAGACACAGAAATAACCCATAAACAAGAGAATAATTTTATTATTCAGAAAATGGAGCTTCTTACATGTAGAGGATCTCAAATCCCCAAGTTCTATAGCACATGCAAGTTACAGAAAGCTACAGAATAACCCTTTCGCAATATGCGAGCTTGTCCCCAAAAAGTTACCTAAAAATTAGAAACCCGCCCATAAATAGAGCTCCTCTTTGGTTTGGAGCCAAAACAACATTCAAATTTGAGTTTAGGTGGTTTGGCGCCGAAAAATTACAACTTGAAGTTCAAATTTCTAAAGAACATTTGCAATTGTATCTTCTAGAAAGTGCGCCAACTTCCCAGGGCCATAACTTTTGATCCAGGACTCCAATTCACGAACCGTTTGAACCGTTGGAAAGGTCTCAAAGTCAACAATGCGCTTGAAATCCACTACACTAATTTTGGAAAGTTTTGGGGCCAATCCAAGAACTCTAAGTGCCTCAAATTTAACTCAGAAGATTTTCAGGTGCAAATTTGGGAAACTAAAACTGTAATATCTTTCCACCCAGGAACAGACAATAAAAACCATAAATTGAGAATTTCATTATGATGAAAAGGGTATCCAAAAATGTAAAAACATCTAAAAACCGAGAAACTTGAAATTTAACTATTTTTAGGTGATGCAAGATTGCCCTTACACCACTTGATGCTCCTACATCAAATAGTCAAGTTGATTTCATGTTCAAATAAGGCCTAGAAGGGTCACATTTATCATGTATTAGGTCTTAATTTGTAATTTTGGGTTATTTTAAGCATAAAGGTTAAAAAGTGAAAAATTGACAAAATGTTGTCAATTCAAATAATGTAAAATATAATAAAATTACAAATTAGCAGAAGATAAAGGGATAAGTAGTTGTAATTAAATTTTTGGTGATTGTATTGGCTTTATAAAGGCCTTTTTTAACCTTTTTTGGCTCAAGGAAGGCTGAGAGTTGATGAATAAAGAAGAATTTCAATGAAAATTTCTATTATTCTATCTTTTCCTTGCATTTTCACTATTTTCAGGCCATTGTACGGCCATAATTGAGCAAGAAACCTCTCCTCCTCCACTTTATGTGTTAGCCCTGAGAATCTACTTTTAATTTCATTTTGTTTCATTTAAATCCATAAAAGAATTGTGAAAGTTATGTGAAGATTTCTCTAGGCGGGTGAAACCCTCTCCTAGGGTAAACAGTGGACATAAAAAATTGTGTTGCATCAAATTTACATAGTAGACTAGTTTGATTTTTTGGTGAGTAGGATACTTTTTGTAGGCTCTTTGATATTCCAAAGATTTAGACTGAAAGGTGAAGGTTAGCCTATAATATAATGAAGCCCTAAGGTCTGTATTTTGCTTAAAATTTGGAAATGCAGAGCACAGAGTTGTTTTGAGTGATTTAATTGAGGTAAAGTACACCCAACTTGAATTGCATTGTTTCTAAAGGGTTTCTAGATGTATTGTGAAAAAAATTCAAATGTAATTTGATGAGATTTTTTTGATAGAACCTATTCTAGTTACAGATTTGTCACAACAATCTCATGACAGTCTCAGTTTGGCAGTGCTCTGTGAAGATTCGGGTGTTTGGGATGAAGTAAATGGTGTCAAACTTGAATGAAAATTCATCTAAAGGGTGTTTAGATGTATTGAAATCCATTTCTTGTCAGGGTTTGAAGAATTTCTAAATTTGAAGCCTAAGTTATTGACTATCCTATTTTTGACAGTTTGGGAATAGTCCTTTATAGGACAGTAATTGTATAGTTGGTTGTCCTCCATATTGAAGGGCCTTGAAATAATTTTTGGAATTTTTAATTAGGGAGTTTTACAAGCCTTTGAATCAATTTATGAATTATGAAAGTCTTTATTGTTATATGTTAAATGATCTCCAAAGGGCTACTTTAGGCCTATTAGGATAGTCACCTTGAAAGCTCTCAGTTTTGAGATATCTAAGTTGGGAATGAGTTTGGGTCAGCCATTTTTGTGTTTCCTAAGGTATTGAGAAGGTTCAATAAGTAGTTTTAAGACTAATTCTCTATTTAGGTGTTTTGAAGCAAGGATTTGCAAAGGGAAAAGATGACATGTGATGAGTAACTAACAAAGGCTATTTTGAGTTTTGTTAAGTGAAATGGTGAGAATGATTTTCTTCCTCTGATCTTGCATCACCCTACAACAATGATCAAGACTATTCATATGGTATTGGCTATGGAAGCATAGTTTGGGCGGAAGGTTCGCCAGATGGATGTCAAGAGAACCTTCATTAATGGAGATCTCATGGAGGAAGTCTATATGACTCAATCAAAGGGATACACTACTCCTGGGCAGCAACACAAAGTATGCAGACTCATCAAATCCCTCTACAATCTTAAACAAGCTCCTTGGGCCTAGTATATAAATATCGACAAGCATCTCCTTAACTTTGGATTCATCAGGAATCCATATGATCCAAATAGCTGCCTCAAAGAGCAAGGGGGGAGATTGTGATTTTGGTTGTTTATATCGATGATCTAATCATCATAGGGAGTTCTTTGTAGATGATTTATACAACAAAGAATGATATCAAATGATAATTTGACATGAGAAATCTTGAGCTCTTACATTATTGTCTTGACCTTGAAGTGTGGCAAAAGAAGAATCAAATATATGTTTCTTAGGTGAAGTATGCCAAGACACTACTTAAGATATTCCAAATGGAATATTGCAAACCTATGTTGACCCCCATGGACACAAGTTTGAAACTTTCTCTCCATGATCCATCTACTTAGGTGAATGCTACTCTTTATCACCAGTTGATTAGGAGTCTCGTCTACTTGAACTATACCATGACATATATTAGTTTTTCTATCAGTTATATTTCTAGGTTTATGCAAGAACCTAAGGTTGTTCATTAGAAGGAATCAAAGAGTGTTTTGAGGTACATCTATGGTACAATGGCATATGGCCTGAAATATAAGTAGAATATAGATTTTTCATTGTATGGATACATAGAAGTAGACTATGCAGGTTTAGTGGATGATAGGAAGTCTACTTCAGGATTCTTTTTTTTTTTGGGATCTAGTCCAATTTCTTGGGGGAGAAAAAAGAAAACCACTATTGCTCGCTCTTCCATAGAGGCATAATATTGCACTGCAAGGGGGCTATCTGTGAGGCAATGTAGTTACATCATATTTTGATAGGTATGGGTGTTCTTGATATAGGTCCTACCACTTTGTTCTATAACAATCAGAGTGTGCTAAAGCTTGTTTGCAATCCAATCTTTCATGAGTGTACTAAGTATATTGAGGTTCAATGCCATTATGTCTATGATCATGTTCAATAATAGAATATACATCTCTAGTTTTGTCTAACTCAAGAGCAACATACAGACATGTTTACCAAATCACTTGCAGCCATGAAGTTTGAGGCTTTTCAAATTTTCATTCTTTGGTATCTTGGGCATATGATGTAATAAGGGGGGGTGTTAGAATATTTTATTTATTACATCATTATTTTAATAATATGTAACTAATTCTATAGTTACAATATGATTGATCAGGTATGCCCGATCAGGTTGGTAGATAACCAACCTTTCATTGTATATATTCATGCTTCTTTGTTTAATTGAATCGCTCAATTTCTCTCTTCGATTCATCAAATAATGCAAAAGAAAAGAAGACACCAAGTAAAGGAAAGGAAAAAGAATTAAAAAATCGGTAAGGCCTCATTCCCCCATGAAATTAGAGGCATTGTTTAATAGCATTTTTCATAATGATATGTTGGGAGAGACCACAACATTATACAAGGATGCAGACGAGCTAGACAAGGCTACCATCATCAAAGCCATAATCAAATATATTGTTGTACTATAAGTTGATATGAAAAATATCAAGAAATATACTCCTAATGACTTATGGAATATTTTGTTAGAAAGGAGACAAGAAGCATTAAAAGAGTATGAAAGGCTAAAATATGAAGCCTTGGAAAGAATTGGTGCTCCACTTTTTGAAGATGACATAGCCACATTGACCATTGTGTTTATTAAGGAGTGAAGGAGACAAAAAGGGTTACTACCTTTATGGGTAAAGAAAAATATGACCTTGAGAGAATTGGGAAGGAAAACAATGATTAAGCAGAAAAAAAATGTACAGAAGCTAGGTTTGCTTCAAGTAGTTGAAGAAGAGATGAATGTTGAAATCAATGTTGTGGAACAACATGTAGAAGAATTGCAGATAGAAGATTCTCAACATGAGCATGATACTAATGATGAATTTGAAATAGACAACACTCCTCCAAAAGTGGAGGACATAATAAAAGGAGATGATAAGGATGCAATGATCAGAGAAGACATTACAAAGGAAAAAACCTTCACTCCTCAAACACAAGAAGTAATTCCTCTGGTAAACACAAAAAACATTACAAAGGATGAAAACAAGAATGACAATGTAGATGCAGAGGAAGAAGAAGAGGATAAAGAGGAAGATGAAGACACGAATAAGGATGCATCCAAAGATGTAGAAAAAGAAAAACCAAATGATGTCAGTATTGCAGAGGATAAGGGAAAGGTTGTGGAAGTTACTAAGGCTTCTAGTGAATCTTTTGACTCCTCCAAAGATTCTCTAAAAAATATATTGAGAATTGAACCTAGTTTTCAACCAATTATGTCCTCACAACTGTTGCAATTGTCAATGCATCAAGGGAATGTTGATATGGAGAATATATCTCCCATCCAAAAGCTTCAATTGAGAGCCATGTTCCATGCATCTGTGAGGAAGGAAATCATTGAATCACATCAAAGGAGTAGAAAATTAATGGATGAAGTAGTTAAGGTGTTTCAAGAGATCATACCTGGATCAAATATTAACACTACACTATCCAATATGGAAAACTTCAAACTGTTAATTGATTCATTTAAGACTTATGCATTCAGATTAAAGAAATAAGTTGAGAAAAAAGTTAAGAAAAGGATTAATGGCAAGAGATTGTTGAATTTTTTTGAGAAATGTGTTATTTCACATAAGAAGTTCTCTGCTTTGTTGAAGTATGTAGAAGCATGTGTTGATGAGGCTAAGGCATTGTATCAATATGGAATGAAGTGGCCTAAAGCCACATAAAACATGAGGAAGGAGATGGACTCTATTAAGTCTCAAATTAATGTTGCCTCTAGTGCATATGACCTAGTTGTTGACCTCACTAGAGTAACAAGGAACATAATAGAATATATGTACAAGAAGTTCTTCCAACTACAAGTGTAGAAAGAAAATATCATCTTACAGTTTAAAGAGGTAAGGAATCTGGTCAATCCCAAAATTGTACTTATTTCTAAAGCTCTTCTCAATTATGATAATGCAAAGAAAATGAATTTAGTACCTACTACTCTAGAAGAAGGATAACTATTAGAGTTTGAAACTCAAAAAATGTTGCTTGCAAAAAATAAGCATGAATGAGAAAATGGAAGAAAAGTATGGGAAGATCATCTAAAGAAGTTCCAGGTGTCAACCAACTTCAGTTGACTCATTATTTTTTTTTTTTATGCATTTATGTTTATATTCTTTGTATATATGTGGACAATATAAATAAATTCTCAATACCTTTTTGGTTTTTTCTTTGATATATGACTACATCATTTAGGGGTAGTTTCGGTAAGAATCAAAATAGTTTGTATAGGCACCCTTCTCCCTTGATGTCAAAGCAAGAGAGAATTTTTGGCATGTTTCCATCAATGAAAAAGGGGGAGATTGTTGGAAGTTTGTCATTGATGATGTTGTTTGGAAACATGAGCATGGAAGGTACACAACATTGTGATACAATTTTTTCATTGATGTCAACATTTTTACGAATAATTTTCATCAGTCCTGACAACTTTTGGAGTTGATAAGGAAGACATTATTGTATAATGGTTTGGTCTATTCTCGCTTATGTGGAAATTTGACTAAGTGTCAAATCTATCAATTCAATGTAATAGTGTGTTGTTTTTAGGTCCACACCACTCCATAAATGAAGATATCACTCTATGCTTCTAACATAATTTTTTTGGATGTTAGATGCACCTAAATCCAATATTTCATCTTGTTTGGACAAGTAGTTTGAGAGATATAAGTAACAAAGTTTGGTTTGGCATATTACTGTCATTTCTCTATATAGTTTGTTTGTGTGGGAGATTGTTATTGTGCTTTAATGGGACTATATTCATGCATGTATTAGATGCAATTGTAACAATTCAAAATAGGATGTGAGCCACCATTTCTCTTTTATCTTTTTCTTTGTGGACAGTGAGTCCACTTGCAGTGAGCATTTTTGTAATATACTATAATCGGTTATAATATATTGTGAACTAACCCTCACTGTGGTTTTTCCCATTTTGGGTTATTCACGTAAAAATCCTAGTGTTCATGTGTTATGTGATGTTGTGGATATTTTCATGCTTTCTTCCCTTACTATAGTTGAATATGCATTAGTGATTGGATTTTTTATATTTGAATGGTTAAAGGGAATATTAATTCACCCACCCCTGTCTCAGTATTTGGGGTGTTCAACAAATCCTAGCTTTTAGAAATTTTCCATATAAGTTGTTGCTTGCTATGGAAAAAATGCATTGAAATTACTCCCACTTAGATATCTAGTCCCTGTCGTCCACCCCTATTATGAGGTTGTAATTGCATGTGCTAGACAATACAATGCATCATCCCCAACCATAAATGGGGAAGGTAAAACAATCAATTTATATACCTTGTTATTGTAAATATGATTATGAAAATGTTTGGCATCCTCTTGGGTTCCTTTTTTACAATAGAGATCATATTTTTCTTGCATGGATAAAGCATTGAACTATTTTTTATTTTTTAAGTAGCCTTTATCAAAAGAAACTAATAATATGCACTGTAAAGTTCTCATGTTCCTCAACTAGTTCAAGAAATGCACACAGGAAATATGCAACTCGATGGCCTCCCTTATAGGAATTTAGGATGACAAAAAGGTATATATTAAGCATATGGCTATATTGTATGAAATGAGTAGAACACCATAGGGTGAATTCCTTTGGCTCTATTTATTCCAACATATAGAGGAGTAGATATCATCCCATTTGGAAAACTTTAACATTGTAAAAACCTTCAACTACCCCTCCCTACTACTCCAAATGGTCCTCCAACAATGCTACCATATATACCCCTACCTTATCCATAGGATACCATACAAGAAGGGGCTATGACCTAGTTGTTTTCAAGATTCCCCATATTAATAAAAAGTCTAATTGCTATACATTTATTGAGAAACTCCTAATAGCCACTCTCTCCCTTATCAACTAGAACAACACCAAACTCACCAAGTCCTACATTCCAATGGTGAAATCCATCTACACAAGTAATTGGTACTATAATGAGTATAGCACAATGATAATGATATATGGTTATTGTATCAAATTTTACAAGTTACTTAGGCATGTCACCAATAGTGTGTTGGTCTTGAAGTACATAAGCCAAGGAGATATAGTAGAACAATTTGTAAACAAGAGGAGTAAGTTTGAATTTCATTACCTCTTGCACCCTTCTAATGAGATTGTAGTGGTTTATACGAATATCATTGAGATCTAGGATCCAAATTTGAGAGATGTTAATGAATTTGGTGCAACACCAAAAGGATCATTATCTGTGCGGCTTAAAAATAACACCAAGAAAAAAAAACTTCGCATCAACCTTTCCCACAAAATAAAAACACACTAGCAATAAACAAGTAAATAAATTAATGTAAACCTAGTCCATTACAATTTCATCCCTAGTCTTGTAGCCCTATGAAATATTCTATGAAAAGTTCTATTGAACACACAAAATACTTGCGGGGGCTGAATCAATATTCTACTAAAAGAATTGATTTCTAACCATCCAATTATTAAAATATATCTAGTTGCAGTTGTAAGTAGAAACATGGAAATGAACATAACATCACACAATGCATAGACACCAAGATTTTTATGTGGAAAACCCAAAGTGGGAAAAAACACGATGAGGATTAATTCACAATATATTATAACTAGTTACAAAATATGACATGGCACACTAACAAGACAAATTGTCCTTGAAAGGCTCATAGCTAGAGTATAAAAGATATGGCTTATCACCAGGATACAAAAAGATATAGCTCACTGCCAAGAATGTGAATTGAATGGAATGCACCTTCTGAGTGCTAAGTACAGTTCCAATTAAGCTTTGGAAGATATAAAATCCTACACCGGATTGTAGGTATACAACAACTATCATCAACTACCAAAGACTTCACACCATATCACTTTTTTGCACATCTCATATCATCACTTCTTGTCATATCTCTCTTTATGTATCTCTACATGTGCATCTATCTATCTATATATATATATATATATATATTGATGCAGGAGCATCTATGGTAATTGGAAATCCTGTATCAAACACAAAAAAGAGAGGTTAATTTTGGTTGATCATTTTTGGATTTTTGAATAAATTAATTTTGGATCTAATTTCATGATGAGAGGACAAATGATATACTTTTGAATACTTAAAATTGTCTAAAAAATCTCCTTTTCACTTTGAATAAGGAGTTTTAAAATAATTAATTAATGTTGATCCCTAAAAAGTAGGGATTGGAGAAGTGAGCACCAAGATGATTTTTCCTTCTTTCCTTTTCAAGATTCAAAAAGAGGAGGGAAAGGAAACTGAAAAAGCCTATCTTTGTGAGGCTGTTGTGAGTGGGTTTTAATAAGTTTTAATTATCTTTTCAAATCTTATTTTTGCAGCAACAAGAATAGGCATGCCATATTGGAGAAGGAAAAATAAAGAAAATGAAATTAATTCCTTGATAGAGTGGTGGAGAATCATAATTTTATGAAACAATGAAAAAGTTTTGAAAACTAATTTTTGAAAGGGAAGAAAAGAGGGCATAGCTTTATCTAGAGAATGAATTTTGGCGTGTTTATTGCAGGTTTAGACTGATTCATAACAGTCCTTGAAGATTTCAAACAACAAAGATGAAGATTCAAAAGTTGTAGGTTGTGTTTTAATGTTGGGAGATAAATTTTGTTTGTAAAAGCTCATATAACTGAGCATAATAATGTATTTGAATATTTTTCCTTGCATATGTGATTCCTATAGGAAGATTATTTGCTGCATATTAGTCCTTTGATGACTATAATTTAATTGTAATCAGATTTATTTAAATGAGAAAATCAATGGTTTCTTGGGCAGTCAATTTTCTGAGTTTAATTTACAATTTATCTTTTTTGTATTTGCATTTTTTATGATGAATTTTGAGAGGGTTTGAGAGAAAATATTCCTCTCTACATTACATATACTCAATACAAGGTTGTTCCATATATACATGGTTCATACATCAATTAGGTCAACCTAATTGGATGTAAGCATACTTAACTCAAAATATCTTGTCGGCTTCAAAACAAAAACTTCTTTGGAACTCAAAAAAAAAATATGCAAGACACGATTTAGGTCAAAATAGCCCTAAAAAGGAACATTTTAAACCTTCATGAAACATGCACCACATGTACAAGTTGGCCAAAAGAAAAACATAATGAAAACTGTAAGTCGAATTTCTAACATTTATAACTTTCAACTTATTCAACTAAAATTGTTGAATCTTTGACCATGGTTGCATCAAAGACCCTTGAAAAATATATCAAAATTATATGAGTTGATATACACTTCAGAGTGATTTCACACCAAATTACCGGATCAATGTAGCACAAACATAGTTTATTGGATGGGCAGATAATCAATCACCAAACAATGTTAGCATCAATGAAAACAAAGACAACAAACCGAAGGTCTCCTTCTTCATTCTTCCAAAAATATCTCCCTTTTCATTGATGGAAACATGTGCCAAAAATGAGGCTTACTTCAAAACCAAAATTGTGTGACAACAAAAAATTTATTCAACTCCACCTTTCAAATATACAAAAATAAAAACTGTTTTTAAAACGAAAACATTATTTACACTAAATCTTCTTCACATAGAACCTTCCCCCCCTTTGACATCAAGGAAAAAGGGTAAGGAAAACATAAATAATGAAGAGCTAGGGGAACCTTGTAGTTCCTTGAGAGTTGCTTCCAAATTAGGTTTACCATCATCCCAAATCCCTTTAGCCCTGGTAAAATATTTATGCAGTGATTCCAATTCCACTAAACATTTTTCTCCTTCTTCCAGAGTGGATGAAATGATGTTCATCTTCTACATTTTTTCTGCATCTACCAAGGGACTTGATATGGAGATATGTTTGGACATTACTAGGTCTCCAAGCCATCCAAAGCGCCTTATTGCATCTTCTTTTTGCCTCTACAGAATGAAAAATTTGTTCTGAAGGTCTACAATTTAAGTTCAACCAATGTAGTTTCTATCATCTACAACCTTGTAGTCTCCAAAGGCATCAACAAGTTGAGACTCAATTGAGTTCATTAAGTCCTTGATACATTGAGTGGCATCAGGCCACTACATGAAGTAAACAAATAATAAATAAGTTTCCTCATCACAGTCCTTCACCTCTTTCAAACTTTGCAATACTGTGTCATGTGCAATTGCACACTTATCTTGTAGAATTGGTAATCTTTTCTCTAGAAGACTTGTCTTTTCCTCTTTCACAGTTTGTACCTTAAGATTAGAGGCATATTCTTAACAAAATCAACTGCACACTTCAGGTTCTCAATCAATACTAAGGAATCATCAGCGGTGACACTAGGGGTTGTTTCTTGTAAAGTTATAATAGCTTCATTTATCAATTCATTTCCTTTTTGATAATCTTCAATAGTTTCCTATGTAATAGAGTTGAGAAAAGTACCATAAATCTTTATTTTCTCACTTGGTGCAATCTTAGTCAAATCTACATAGCCCAGATGTGATGGAAACTTAATTAGCTAAGGTGGTAGCATAGGTTGTATCCTTGTTTTCCTTCTCACTAAACCTTTGATAGTTCTTCTGGATGATTCTCTGATTGGCTTTGGTGGCTTAGTAGCCTTGGGATTTTCTTCTTCACTTCTTTCAACCTAAATGGCTTTCTTGACTTCCTCTTCCTTCTTTTCTTCTTATTTCTCCTCTTCCTTTTCTTCTTCGGAGGGTTTTCTAGAAGATTTATCTTTGTTTTATTTCTCCTTATCCTCATCATCCTTATCACCATTTACCTTTTTATATGTGATCCCTTCATCTTCATCTTTATTCTTCTCACCATTGTTTCCAATGGATTCATGATGTTCTTCAGGTACATTACCAGTATCATCCTTGTGTTGATCTTTAAACTATTTTCCAATAGTCTCCTCTATATCATTCAGAGGGGAAAGAGTCTCTAAAACATCATGTATTTCACCAATACTTTCCAAAATTGGATGATCCATTGCCTATGATATTAATATACTCCTATTCCTAAGCTATATGTGATGAAGAACTAGTTCTTGTCCCATAATTCCTTGCCAAATTTCTAATTGTGTCCAGAGTTTCTTATCTTACTCTTTCTATACTATCTTTCTCCTTAGTCATAAGCATATTGACTCTCTGTTTGACTCTAAACATTGTAGAACATTCTTTTAACAGATTTGCAGCTTCTTCCTTAGATAGGGAGGAACCATAAGAATTCAAAACATCAGATTTAATCTTGTCATCAACATTTATGGCTTCTTTCCTTTTTTGCACTAATTCCTTCCAAACATTGTCAATCACTTTGTTTCAAATAGTTTCAATACTTACATTGCTAATAACTATATACTGAATGAAAGAACTGATAATGGTTTCCTTATCCTCATTATTGACTTCATCAAAAAATTTAGCAGTCGACATAACATTTTCAGAGCCTATCATATTATTCACTAAGGTTGCCATACTTAAAGATGGTTGATCACTTACCGGAGGAGTGCCAAACATTTCCTCCTTACGATCGGTTGTGCCTTCTTCATTCTTCTTCTCATGCACATGAATTTTGAAAGTGTTATATTCTTCCTCTGTCTCTTCATCTATTGATATATTGACTCTAGTTTATGCTTCTTCATTGCTAGTAGAACTAATCCTCCTTTTGTTCCTTTTCAACTATTTCTATTCTTGCAAGCCAATATCTATGTCTTCTTGTATAGCATCACTTGGTTTCTGTTTCTATTTTCCTTTTTCTCTACTCTTCTTTTTCTAGGAGTAATAGTTGGTGTAGTAGGGATTATGTTCTTCCTTTTATAAGCACAAGTACTGGATCCGGTGGAGGCAGTTACATCAACTGATGCAAGAGTACTATGTTCTTTCTTCTTTCCTTTCTCTATTTCAGCAACACTAGAAGTAGGTGCAGTAGCAAAAGATATTCTTCTAGTTTTCCTAGGTCTAGAGGATAATTCAATTGATCTGGACTTCCTCTCATCAAGAGCTTCCTTTAATTGATAAATATCATCCTTAGAGAATGACCCTTGGAAGAATGCCTCAACATTCTTTCTTGTTGTTTTTTCTCTTAGGGATGTAGAAGTTTATAAGTGCACTTATTTATCTTTTTCTTCATATGTTCCATGTCAAGGAAAAGAGGGCTCCCTTGGACTACTTAACAATATTTCAATGAACCTCTCAACAAGTTGTTCATCAACCTCATAACCCAAAGTTTCTATTTAGAGAGTTCTGGGTTCAACTGCTTCCATGATGCATTCATCAATGCTTACAAGAAAAGTTATGTCCTTTGCATACTTTTTCACTAGGCTTTTGGGAACCCTTTCTCTTTCATGCATATCATTCTAGAAAACTACAAAGAATGTAGTCAACGCATTATTTTGTGCTCTAAAATCTCCAAGACTATGCAAGTGTTCAAATATTTGATGTGCAACTAGCCTGTTGTGTTCCCATATAATGTTTTTACTTCCCAGTAACTCCTTCAAAAAGTAGAACAGTAGACAAACTACCAATGTCCCAAAATTAAAAGAGTGTTTCTTTGTCATAATTAGGCTCAAATTCCCATAAGTTGTTATCAGAGCAACTCACGTAGATCATAATCTCTTCCATTCACTACCATTTCATATGTAGTATGAATTGTTGCAGCAAACACAAAATTCCCTCGGTTGGTAAAGTATATTTTCTGTCCAATCATGATAGCAACATACTTCACGACTAGGTTTGCAATAGGTCTAGTATTCAAAGCTCTCCCATCAAATGTGGCTCTAGTTAGCTTCATAACTACATCATTTTTCACAGCTTTCAACACTAGTAAGTGTGCAATGGCACAAAGACCAGTTACAACTTGGATTACTTCCTTGATGATTAACTTGGCTATGCTTGTCCAAAAAAACTTATCATGTACCTACTAAGTGCAATCCTAACAAATTTAGAATCCATTTCATTTGAAAAGTTAAGAAACCAATTCCAAACATCCAGCTTCTTCTACACTAGATTTTCATATTTAGGTTTTACAAAGTGATCATATCTTGTCAATTCTTCTATCCATAAATCCATAAGTTCTTGGTGGTTATATTCTTCTAAATTTCCATGAATGTATGTTCTAGTGTCTTCAATGGGTAGGAAATTAATCGAAATGTGTGAGAATGCACCCATGGGATCCATTTCATAAACATTTGAGGAATACCTTCTAAATTTAGGTCAAGGTCTCTCAAAAACTTCCACAACAGTAGGAGTGGCCATTTTTTTTCCTTGAACTACTTGTATATGCTTGTGAAAATTTTCTTCAACTAAAAGCCAAAAAGTTTAGATAATAGTAAATACCTTTTCAAGCTTTGTCAAAAACTAGGGTTTGATGCCAACTTCTCTAAATCACTTTCAACTTTCTACATCTCACTCTACTTCCCAATTTTGCAAATGTGATTTAATTCAACTTAGTTTATTACTTTATGTGTTACAAATTTTTCCCTAATTTTGCATTAAATGTAGTCCAATGTTAGGAAATAACTTGCACAATAGAAGAATATGATATGAAATATGCTGCAAATACTTGATAATAACTGAGAATAACAAGCCACTTCGAGGGGGAAAACCTCCAAATATCTCTAATGAGAACACACTTCACACTTGATGATGAAATAAGACTCACAACCTCCTATATATACCTATTTATGCCAAGGATATCACCTAGGCCGACTTAGACACACCTATATAAGACTTAGGCCAACCTAAACAACTAAATAACAATATACTAATGATAATATGACTTAATAGAGAGTTAAGATAGCCACAAGCCGACTATTCATAACCCGATGTACAATAATATTAAGGGCGTAGCATGCCCCCCTTCTTCAAAGAAGCATTGTCCTCAATGCTAATCAAGTTTGGAAACTTTTGAATGAACTCCTTGTCTTCCCATGTGGCATCTTCAACTGGTAAATTCTTCCATTGGATGAGATACTTAGTGATAGTTCTATTCCTCAGCTTCTTTGTGCGTGTTTGACGAATGCACTCTGGTTCCAAAATGATTCTCCCTTCTTCATCCAACTTGGGAAGTGTTGTTTGAGTGGGAATATTATGCCCAATTACCTTCTTCAAATAGGAAACATGAAAAACTGGATGTATCCTTGTTGTTGGTGGCAACTCAAGCTTGTAAGCAACACTACCGATCTTTTGCATGATTTGGTATGGACCATAATACTTTGGAGACAACTTATTATTCTTTCTTTGCTGCTTTAGTGAGATTTGCTTATAAGGCTGCAATTGCAAGAAGACCCAATCCCCAACTTCAAAACTTCTTTCACTACGATGTTGGTTTTCCTGTTGTTTCATTCGATTTTGTGCCATGGCTAAATTCTCCTTGAGTCTTGAAATTACTTGTTGTTGATGAAGCAAGTGGTCTTCTACTGCCTGAACTCTTGGGGACACCTTAATTGATGATGTGATGGAAGGAAGATGATATCCATAAAGTGCCAAAAATGGAGACATTTTTTATGAGCTATGAAAAGAAGTGTTATACCACCATTCTGCAAGTGGTAGCCAATCTACCCACTGGGACTGTTTCTCAAGTGAAACAACGTAGATATCCTTCCAAACACTTATTAACAACCTCTATTTTCCCATCCGATTGAGGGTGGTATGAAGAGCTAAGAGCCAACTGAGTACCCAAACATGAGAATAAATCTTTCCAAAAGTGACTAGTGAAGATAGGATCACGATCACTAACAATAACTTTAGGTGTACCATGTAGCTTTTGGATATTCTTCAAAAAAGCTTTAGCCACTGCACTTGCTATAAAAGGATGTGCTAATGCAATGAAATGTGCATATTTAGTGAGCCGATCAACTACCACCATGATGACATTATGACCTTTAGATTTGGGAAGCCCTATGATGAAGTCCATGGATATCTCTTCCCAACGCTGGCTAGGAATAGATAAGGGTTGCAAGAGACCTGGTGTCTTAATTGTCTCCCCTTTATGCCTTTGACACACCAAACATTCAGCCACAAATTTTTGAACATCACCCTTTAGCCCTTCCCAAAATAAATATTGCTTGACTCGATGATATGTCTTCAAAAATCCTAAATGACCACCCACTGGAGACTCATGCAAATCTATGAGAATCTTGATTTTAAGGTTGGAATTCTTGCAGAGATACAAACGCTCTTTATACCAAAGAGTATCTCCCTTCCAACAAAACTTATCTGAACTACTAGGATGACTTTTTAATTGCTCGATGAGATTACTTGTCGCAACATCGTTTTGCCACTTTGCTTTGGCTTCCTCCACCCAATTTGCTTGTAATATTGAAAGGGCACACAATAAGGCTTCATCTTTCTCATCCTTCCTTGACAGTGCATCTGCGACAATATTTTCTTTCCCTTTCTTATATACAATCTCAAAGTCATATCCTAACATCTTAGTGACCCATTTTTGTTGCTCTTTAGAAGATATTCGTTGTTCCAAAAAATATTTTAGGCTATCATGATCTGTCTTAACCTTGAAATTTCTACCCAATAGATAAGGCCACCATTGTTTCACTGCATGGAGTATTGCTAGCATTTCCTTCTCATAAATAGGTTTTACTAGATTCATACCTTTTAATTGATGACTCTCAAAATCAATTGGTCAACCTTCTTGCATGAGCACTGCTCCTATCCCATTTCCAGAAGCATCACATTCCACAATGAATTCCTTGGTGAAGTCAGGAGTGGCAAGTACTGGAGTTGTACACATAGCCTCCTTCAATCTCTCAAATGTTGTATTGGTAGACTCGTTCCAATGAAAAGAATCCTTCTTCAATAGAGTGGTGAGAGGTGCTGCTATACTACCATAATTCTTCACAAATCTTCTATAGTACCCTGTCAATCCCAAGAATCCTCTTAGTTTCTTAATGGTTTTTGGAATAGGCCATTCCATGATAGCCTTAATTTTGTTAGGGTCCACCTTTACTCCTTCATGTGAAACTATGTGTCCCAAATACTCCACCTCTGAAGACCAAAAGCACACTTGGATGGCTTAGCATAGAGTTTATGATCTTCAAGTATTTGTAATGCTTGGTCCACATGTTGCAAATGTTCTTCCCAAGTCTTGCTATAAATCAATATATCATCAAAGAATACTAACACAAACTTTCTCAAGAACTTCTTAAAAATGGAATTCATCAAACTTTGGAATGTAGATGGTGCATTGGTAAGACCAAATGGCATCACCAAAAATTAATAATGACCCTCATGAGTCTGAAATGTTGTCTTACAAATATCTTCCTCCTTAATCCGAATTTGGTGATAACCAGATCTAAGATCTAACTTGGTAAAAAACATAGCTCCATTTAATTCATCTAGCAAATCATAAATGACTAGAATTGGAAACTTATCTTTAATAGTGTACATGTTGAGCACTCTATAATCTAGACACATGCGCCAAGTATCATCATTCTTACATACCATCACCACCGGCGAGGAGTAAGCACTTTGGCTATCCCTGATGGTTCCTGCCTCTAGCATCTCTTCAACAATTTTTTCTCTCACTCTTTTGTATGTGTGGATACCTATAAGGCCTGATGTTCGGTGGTTGGATCCCTAGGACTAACTTGATGGAATGATCATGATCCCTCTTAGGAGGAATTCCTTTAGGCATATCTCCAAGAACAACTGAGTGACGATCAATTATAGCTTGCAAATTTGGATGAGTAGGAGTAATAGATTGAGAGACTTCTAATGAACATAGTTGGGCCACAAATCCATCCACTCCTTTCTTAAGCAACTTTTGCATTTGATGAGAGCTTACCATTTGTGGAGATTTTTCCTTCAACCCCTTAGCTCTACTAGCCTTCCTTCTGATTGAAATCTCATGAATAGTTCTTGGAAGTTCATCTCAATTGTTCCTAATGTAGTAAGCCATTGTACTCCCAAAACAATATCTGCTGCACCCATGGATATCGCATACATTGGGGTATCAAGTTGATAATCTCCCATGGATAATTTAAGGCTATGAAACTTCCCTGAACAACTAACTGTACCACCATCTAATCAAAACTTGAAACTCTGGAGCTGGATATATGAAACAATTTAGATGAGTAGCTAACTTTTTGTTGATGAAATTATGAGTACTACCTGAGTCGATCAACACTATTACCTTCTGCTTCTTTAGGAACCCCACCACCTTGAGAGTTTGTGGAGCACTAAAACCTGAGAGTGCATGACAAGAAATGATTGGTTGAGAATCATGTGATTCCTCATTTACTCCCTTTCATCTTCTAGTATGGGTTCCTCCTCTTCTTCCTCATTGGGACCTTCAATATAAAACAATTTCTTTTCACTACATTTATGTCCTCGACTATATTTGCTATCACAATTGAAACACAAGCCTTTCTCTTTTCTCCTCAATTTGTTGTGGAGTCAACTTAGTAGGTTGTGTTGAATATCCTTTCTCTCTTGTCACATTAGCCCCTTGCTTCTTAGGAATCAAATATTTCTCCTCTACCCTGCGTGCTAAGATAAAAGACTCATTTATGGAACGAGGGATAAACATGCATACCTCATGTTGAATGTGATCCTTGAGACCACCCAAGAATAATTCATTCAATTTTTCCTCCGTAATTGTATCTACCCTTAAGGATAGATTTTGGAATTGTTGAATATAATCCTTAACTGATCCTGTTTGTTGAAGTTTAGCTAGCTGGCTGAAGAAGTTGTCTGTGACACTATTGCTATATTGTGCTTGGAGTTCCTCTGTAAAAATTGACCATGAGACGGTGAGCCCCTTTTTTCTTCGATGAGTGCAAAGCCAATGATACCAAATGAATTGATCTAGTTCTAGATATAAGGAAGCCATCGTGACCTTTTGTCCATTTGGGATTTGGTGTACTTCAAAAAAATTCTCCATTTGGTTTATCCATGTTAGAGGATCCTTACCATCGAACTTGCGCATATCCACCTTTGGAAATAAATTCCTAGATCTCATAGGAGTACTAAAGCTTGTGTCAGTAGTAGCTGACCTAGAATTTTCACCTTGGCCGCTTGAGAACTCCTTTCTTGATTCAGCTATGTAGGTGCTTAACATGTTTCGCATGTCCGACATATCCATCTTAATTGAGGAAATTTCTTCCTTGACCTTATTGATTTCTTCATTATGAGTAATATCCTTGATTGTTTCACCATCCTTATCAGGAGTCTTCCCCGGAGTGACAACATTCTTTTTACCCCTTGTTGCAGGCCCTGTCATGATGGAAACCACTAATATTGAAATAAATCACACAAATGAAACTTAAATTCTTTCAAATTTTTACTGTAATCTCCTTTATTATGTCTTCAAAAACCCAATAAAAATTAGACTCCAATTCAACAATATGTGCGAGATATGTAGATTCCAAAAAAATAGTGTAGAAACCCTAATTCTGCAATAATTCACTTAATTCTACTCCAATTCTTCTAAAATCTGTACTGTAGCTTCTTCAATATGTTCTTCAAAAACCTTTTAAAAATCAGAAAAAAATTCACCAAAATCTGAAAGATATGCTCTTCCCAAAATCGCCTCCAAATTTGAGAAAAACCTTGCCTCTATGGTGCCAAGATCATGCTCTGATACCACTTGTTAGAAATAACTTGCACAATAGAAGAATATGATATGAAATATGCTGCAAATACTTGATAATAACTAAGAATAACAAGCCACTTTGAGGGGGAAAACCTCCAAATATCTCTAATGAGAACACACTTCACACTTGATGATGAAATAAGACTCACAACCTCCTATATATACCTATTTATGCCAAGGATATCACCTAGGCCGACTTAGACACACCTATATAATACTTAGGCTGACCTAAACAACTAAATAACAATATACTAATGATAATATGACTTAATAGAGAGTTAAGATAGCCACAAGCCAACTATTCATAACTCGATGTACAATAATATTAAGGGCATAACATCCAACTTCAAAAGATGATAAACACCTTGTAGAATACACTGTAAACCCTAAAATACTCCGCAATTCTCTAGTTTTACATGTTTTCTACCAAAAACTTCTTCAACATCTTTAGGAATGACACTTTACATCATATATCCTCATGTCACTATTTAACACCTCTTATTTCAGGGGTTTATTATATTTCTGTCACTTCTCCCCCTAAAACCACTGTTGAATTTAGTTTTTAGAAGAAGTATTTGCACGTAGATCCAGATTCATTTGATTCATCCTTATTCTCAAGTTCTTCCTTTTTCTTCCAAATTTTCTCCATTTCCTTTTTAACCTCAATAAAAACAATTTTATTCACATTTTTATTCCATTGATCTAGATTAGCTTTCTTCTCATTTTTTCTCTTACAAAATTTTGAAATGTGTCTCAGTTTATTGTAGGTGTAACACACATGTTTATGACCAAACTAATTTGCATTCAATCTTGATCTGCAATGAATAGCTTTATGTCCAAAAGCATAGCATACCTAGAAATAGCCTTGAAAAGATTGAGCCATTTTGCTAGTATTGAATCTATTCATCATTGTCTGAATTCTACACTCAGTAGCTCTATGCCCAAACTTATTGCAAGAAAATCATTGTCCAACAAAGAATCCAACATTTTGGTTCATTCTATTCTTATTCATTCTACTTCTATATTTTATCGCCCTATGACCAAATTTGTTGCATGAAAAACAAATGCAGATGGGTAGCTTTGAGGATTAGGTTGTCAAATAGGGATCCTTCTGGTATTTCTTCTATGATTCTTGATCATCCTTCCATTGCTTTGAGTCTTCCTTTCATTGTCCACTTTGTTGGGAACCTAATTTTCCTTTGAAATTTTCCCTTCTTCAAGTCCTAGACCACCTTTATCCTTAGAGGGTTTCTAAAAAGCAATCAATTCATCAAGCTTTGTGGTGCTTGCTTTGAATTTATCCTCATGATATTTTTCCTTCACTAAGTAAGATCTTAGAGTTACCACTTCTTGTTCAAGCTTTGTGCATTCATAAATTTTTCTCTAGATTTTGGCTTTATGATATTCTTTAGTTCTTTTCTTTTTTTCCACTTGTAGCTTTATTTTGGTGATGTCTTCATTAGCCTTCTTCAACTGATCACTGACTTATCTATACTTTTCTTTGAAATTCTTGATTTGTTCTCTTAATGTTTTGATGCATTAATTTGCTTCTTTCAAGTTTTCCTTTAGAGATTCTTTCTCATATTCACTTTTTTCTAGATCTTCAAGAGTAGCATGAATTTCCTCAGTTGTAGAGATTTGTTTTGGAGGAACAAGATACTTTTTATCAGCCATGTGTTCAAACTTCAAGATCTTTCTTAAGTTGTTAATTAGCTTCTCAAAAGGAAGAAAGCTCTGATACCAGTTGTTGAACACACATAATATTGAGAGGGGCTGAATCATTATTCTACTAAACCAATTGATTGCTAACCATCCAATTATTAAAATATATCTAGCTGCAACTATAAGTAGAAACATGGAAATGAAAATAACATCACACAATGCATAGACACTAGGATTTTTATGTGGAAAACCCAAAGTGGGAAAAACCAAGGTGAGGATTAACTCACAATATATTATAACTGATTACAAAATATTACATGGCACACTACTAGGACACACTATCTTTAAAAGGCTCATAACCGGAGTACAAAAGATATGGCTCACTACCAAGAATGTGAACTAAATGGAATGCACCTTCTGAGTGTTGAGTATAGTTCCAATTAGGCTTTAGAAGATAGAAAATCCTACATTGAATTGTAGGTATACAACAACTATCATCAACTACCAAAGACTTCACACATCATCACTTCTTGTCATCTCTCTCTCTATGTATCTCTACATGTGCATCTATGTATATATATATAATCAATACAAGGATGTTCCATATATACATGGTTCATACATCAATTAGGTCAGCCTAATTGGATGTAAGCATACTTAACTCAAAATATCTTGTTGGCTTCAAAACAAAAGCTTCTTTGGCACTCAAAAAACAATGCAAGACACAATTTAGGTTGGTCCAGACCTAAAAAGGAACATTTTAAACCTTTATGAAACATGCACCACATGTGCAAGTCAGCCAAAAGAAAAACATACCAAAAACTGTAAGCCGAACTTTTGACATTTATAACTTTCAACTTATTCAACTTAAATTGTTGAATCCTTGACCACAACTGCATCTAAGACCCTTGAAAAACATGTCAAAATTATATGAGCTGATATACACTTCAAAGTGACTCCAGACCAAATTACCGAATCAATGTAGCACAAACATAGTTTACCGGATGAGCAGATAATCAGTCACCAAACTATTGGCATTAGTACTATTTATCAGTGATGTCAAAGGTCATGGAGACAAGGTAGTTTTGGTTCATCAAGAAAATTTAAGGTAGGAACAAATGCCAAAGGTATATGGTGTTGACACTCATTCATTTTATGATGTTATGATGTTATGATTTTATGATATTGATATTTGGTGACTATGAGCTATTATTGTTCTGACATTAAGGTTTCAATAATTCATGAGGTTTTGGTATGTTGAATTAGCACTTTGATGCCATTTTGGCTTAGATCAACACAAAGGTTTTGAGCATTATACTATTTGATTACATTCATGCAAAATAATCAAAGCTATTATGAATAATGTCGACATAAAAGGCATAATGTATATACTTTTCTATCATTTTCCCAAAAATTTAATCACTTTGTAAAACACAAGGCAATGTTGATGGATGAGTTAGGGCTTGACAAAATAGGGAAGAATAGTAGTTTGGCAACTGGAAAATGATGAAAATGGTTTTAGGCAGTTCACAGACAACATTTACAAAGTGACATCGACCTCATTTCTTGCAAGGTTGAAATGAAAAGTGGTAACTCAATTGTGTAAACCCTGCTTGTTTTGTTTTTGCATAAGCTTGTATAATCTAGAAATGGTCTTTATTTTTTTGTCTTTACAAGGGAATTTTGTTGAGTTCAAGTTACATTTCCTCATGTTCTTGGTCGATTTATGGCTACATTGTGTATGCTTGTCTGGTTTGATTCAAATTTTATCATTTTGACCTTGTTCAATCTTGCATACACTCATTGTGTCAAAGTGGGTTTTGGTATTGGGAACATATGTAAGTTTATTTTCTAATCTTGTGTATACCCTTTTTCTAGGGCACAGGCTCTCAAAACGTACTACTATTCCTAATTTTTTTGTAAGGGCTATGTGTTGCATTTGGTGGTAGCTAGGGAAAGGCCTTGTCACAAATACATTGTTGTTTGTTAAGGTTTAAGTTTGTATAGAGGGTTTGTTTGACTAGCATGTTGACTTATCATATGTTTTTCATTGTGCAAAACACTTTAAAGTTTCAAAGAGTATTATTGCATATTTTGTTTTGGTCTAGTAGTTGGTTCAAAACAATAAAGCAGCCAATCCACATGATGTTATGTAGTTATGAAATATTGTGCAAGCAGTCTTTGAAGGTAGTTACATTCACAGGGTTTTGATGAAGGAAAATGTGATTTGGATGTTATATAAATAAGTGTTATTGACACTTGGAAATGGGTCAATGGGTATGAGACTTATACTCTACAAAGAGTCATTTTTATTTTTGTGTTGAAAAAATTGATGAGAAATCTGTTATGAAAGATGGAAAGCACTTAAAGTGCTAGTTGTATTTACATATAGATTCTTGAGTCTCCAATGAAAATGAGATAATCAAGAAATGATTTGTAATGAAATAAAGATTTCACTCTGTCTTTTTATTTTTATAATCATTTTGATGTGAAAATGTTTTTCTAGTGAGGCAATTGTATTTTCCAGTGAGGTAGTTGTGTTTTCTAGTGAGGCATTTTGTGTAGCCAATGAGGCTTTTCCAGTGAGGCATTTTGTGTAGCCAGTGAGGCTTTGCTAGTGAGGCTCTATAATCAATGGGAATTTATTAATCCAATGAGGGATTTTCTCGAGTGGTTTTCTATCTTTATGATGGTTTTCCACTCATGAAAAATATTGTGTTATGATTATTTTGTGGTCCATGTGATGATTATGTTTCATACAATTTGGTCTTGTTGCTTTCTTTATCCACTTTGCAACATTTGAGTTTTCATGTTGTTTAAGGATCTGCTATTGGCTATCACATTTGGTTACACTTTTGAAATTGAAAATTAAATGATTACAAAGAGATTATGTGTTTTGAAAAACTATTGAATTGAAGTTTATTATTGAAACAATGATTCACCCCCCCCTCTTAGTGTTTCTCGTACTCCAAAAAACAATGTTGGCATCAATGACAACAAAGACAACAAACCAGAGGTCTCCTTCTTCATTCTTCCAACAACATTCAAGTCCTTAAATGAATATCTATGTACCAATTATAAGACCTCCCTAAACAACATGGGCTAGAACAACCATAAAATGGTCGCATGAGGGAAATTCAAATAAGAGATCAATCATATAATGTGAATCCCAATGAGTTCACATTGGATGATAAATGGTAACATCAGCATGATTGATCTCACCCCAATTGAGCCTCATCCTACACTCAAGAGAAATGGAGAATTGAAATAGTTTTTCCAAGGGAGGAAGACAAAAAAAATCTAGACCCCCTAGATATGACAACACAAGCTCAACTGGCATGCCAACAAGTCCTTGCCATAGAAATAGCCTAACCATCTATGAAATATGTTAGCAACACAACCTCATAATAATGAGTCACTTGTACTAGGAAATAAAGAAAAAATCATGCCATGAATTAAATTCACTTATGATACAACTGGTAGAAACACATGCCACAATACAAGTAATTGAGTAAACAACCAAGAGATTGTGTAAAACAAAGCGGTGAGTTGGAATTTCTGCTACATATTTCTAGAGACCATCTATGGAAAAATAAATCTTGTTCAAATCTTTTTAAAGTTGGAATGATGATCTAGAAAAGGAACAAAGTATTTCATACATGAAGGATGTGCCACCCAAAAATAGATGAAGAAGCTATAGGAAGCTAAAAAGCAAGAGCAACCTAGTGGAGGTGCACAATAGGTTCAACTTGAAAGGAAGTCAGGTGAGCAGAAACAACTACCTACACTAACCAAAATAGGAGAGAGTTATTAAAATTTTATTTAACACCTTTTATTGTTACAATAAGAGAAGCACATACATAGAATAATGGAAGTAGAACATCAAGAAAGCATAAAATAGTGACACCAAATATACATGGGGAAAACCCTTTCTAGTAAAAAACCCCACCCTTCAAAAGCATAGTAATTTCTCTATTACTTCAAATAATGGTTACAAGATATCACCAAGTACAAGCTTCTTCAACACGAACATTTTTTTCTAGAGTGATAGTAGTATTACTTTGTTACTTGCAAACAAACTATGCATTCTACAACTCAAGGCACTCAATAAATGGAGTGATACAAGCTTCAAGAAGCATCTAGAAGGTGAGGGGTTCCCAAATCCACTTGGCACAATTTCCAACACCTTAGACATGCATTTGGACACATGTGACATATTCCCTTACACCCCTGACAAGTGTCAAACATGCAAATATTCTTCTTCCAAGCTTGGGCACCTAGAATATATTAAAAATAGGCTATGGAAAATTCCTCACACATATTATAGTTGTCATAGAAATTTTCATAGTTGAAAGCACTTACAGTTGTAAGAGAATCTATTATAACTAACTAAAAATAGTTGATTCTCTTACATCCTGTCATAACCCAACTTGGGTGCCAACTTTCACCCATGCATTCAAATATTCCTTATGATGTATCATAAAATCTATCATATATCATAGATTCCAAAGTGGGATGCCTATGTCCACTTGTGATGATGATGTGTCAAACAGTCACCTCCAACAAGGATGCCATCTAGCTGATGGGTCCCAATTAGTGACATCACACCATAGGAATTTATATAATACAAATAAATACATCAATTACATCAAATTAAATCAGTGTTAGGACTCTAAGGTTGAGACACCTTAATCCCAACATTCTCTCATTTGTCAAAGACTTTCCAAGAGTCATATATAATCATCTACTTAGGGCTCCAAGGCCCATAGAATCATAACACCATCTGGAATTCTCCATGCTCACTAATTTTTTTAGTGCATCTGCAACATTCACCAAAGTGTCAACCTTCTCCAAGTTCACCTTTCCATCCTCTACCATATAATGAAAAAAATTATACTGAACATCTATGTGCTTTGTTCTAGCATGGAAAGTAGGATTTTTTTCTAGGAAAATCACACTTTGAGTGTCACAACAAATAGTATATGTCCTACATCTAAACCAATATCAAAACACAACCTCTTAAGGAAAATGGATTCCTTACAAGCATGAGTGGCTTCCATATACTCTTCCTCTATCATGGAAAAAGTGTCTACAACTTGCTACTTACTCATCCAAATAATAGCACCACTAAAAATCATAAACACACAACCACTGGTGGATCTTCTACTATTAATGTCACCTACCCAATCTAAATTCACATATCTTTGAATTCTTAGAGAATTCTAAGGTCCAATAGGATAACCATGAAAGAACAAGGCATACTTGGAAGTATCTCATAAATATCTAAACACTCTCTTAATCGCATCCCAATGCACCCATCCAAGATTAGCCATAAAATGACTAAGGAATCCCACTGCTTGGAAAATGTTTGGTCTTGTACACACCATTACATACATCAAACCACCAACTACACTCACATATGGTACTCTAGCCATGTCCTCTATCTTAGTAGGAGATTTTGGACAATCATTCATAGAAAGCTTCATCCCTTGCATCACAGGAACAAAAAAATGTCTACAATCTACCATGTTGAAAATCTCCAACTCAAAGTTCACATACTTGCTCTATCTCTCATGATTTCCATTCCTAGAATGTACCTAGTTGCACCTAGGTCTTTCATCTCAAGCTGTGTTGACAACTAAAACTTCAAATCTGAAATCATACTTTTACCATTCCCAATAAACAACATATCATCTACGTATAGGACAATAATGAGAATGTGACCATTATCAATTTTAAAGTACACACAATGGTCATATTTAGATCTTTGAAATCCCAATGACAACACATAGGTATCAAACTTTTGATACCACATTCTAGGAGACTATTTCAAACCATAGAGAGACTTCTTCAGTTTGCAAACCAATTTTTCTTTACCTTTTTCAGTGAAATGCTTTGGCTATGACATGTATATCCCTTCCTCCAAATCACCATGGAGGAACATTGTCTTCACATCCATTTGTTCCACTTCTAAGTCATATGTTGTTGCAAGTGACAACAGAAGCCAGATAGATGTTAGCTTTCCTATAGGAGAGAATATCTCCCCATAATCAATTCCCTCCACTTGACAAAACCCCTTAGAGACCAACTATGCCTTATAATTCTCAACACTACCATCAAGACCACACTTTTTCTTGAAAACCTATTTAAAACCAACAGGTTTATGTCCAACATGCAAAGGTACCAAATCCCAAGTCTTGTTTTTCTTTAATCAATCCATCTCTTCATCCATGGCTTGCATCCAAGAATATAAATCATTCATACCCATAGCCTCTCTAACAATCATAGGCTCATCAGTATTATTAATCAAGGAAAAGATGCAACTGGAATCCAATAATGAATACCCAAACCTTTTTTGTTTTTTCCTAACTCATGTAGACCTCCTCAAAGGCTGAGGTTGAGGTTCTCCTTGTTCAGAACTTTCAAAGCTACTTGAGCTCCCCTCATCATTAGGTCCAATAGGAGTATATGGTTCTTCTTTCTTGAAATTAGGTGGAATCTTCACTACCTTCTTTTGTTTCTCCTCTTTCTCTAGCTACAAATCAATAGTAGAAGGTTTCATCTCTCTAAAGATCACACTTCTACTATAGAGAACCTTTTGAGCTTTTGGATCCTAAAGCTTGCACCCTTTCACACTAAAACCATAGCCGATAAAGGTACACTTAAGAGCCTTGTTCTCCAACTTTGATCTTTTCTCATTTAGAACGAGTTTAAGCTTCACAACCAAATACTCTAAGAAGTATCATCAAAGGCTTTTTACTAGACCATGCCTCCATGGGTGTATTACCAACAAGCGTTGATGTAGGAGATCTATTGATCAAATAACATGTAGAGGCTACCGCTTCAACCAAAATTTTTTGCTCAAGGCTAGCACCACTCAACATACTCCTAGCCCTCTCCATCAACGTTATGTTCATCCTCTCTGCAACTCCAAATTTTTGTGGAGTTTAGGGAGTTGTTTTATGTCTCTCAATCCTGTGCTCTTTATAGAACTTGTCAAACTCTATGGAACAAAACTCACCACCATTATCAATCCTCAAACACTTAATCTTTATGCTAGTCTAATTTTCTACCAAGGCCTTAAACTCTTTAAACCGACTAAAGACTTCAACTTTACTTCTGGGTAAATAAATAAATGTCCTATTGTAATCATTTATGAAAGAAAAAATATATATAGATTTTGATAATGAAGGAACATTTAAAGGACAAAAAACATTTGAATGAACATAGTCCAAAACCCCAGAAGACTTATGAGAACTGGAGTAGAAAGAAACACAGTGTTTTTTTCCATATACACAATGTTCACAAAATTCAAACTCAAGATTACAATTATCAAGGCCTTCAACAAGGCTCTTATTTTTCATGGTTCAAATACCCTTCTCACCAATGTGGCCAAGTCGTTGGTTTCATAACATCGACTTCTCTACAGGAAGCTTCATTTCCATAGAATGAGCACCCTTAGGTACCTAAAATTCATGACCATCAGATGTAGCTGCAACATGCTTCTTCTCTACAAAATCTAATGGTGAGGATGAAGAATCTAAAGGTCTCTTCTTCGGCACATTAAAAGAACTATCACACTGTACAGTGCACGCATCAAGCTAAAATAGAGTACCAATACGAACTCCCATATCCAACACCATAGTTCCTCTTTTCATCAAGCATCCTCCACCAAAGAAAACAACTTGCACTACTGAATCATTTGGTTAAATCACAAAAATAAGATTTCGTGCCAAACTCGGGATATGCAAAACACCATCAATCCCTTTCACTCTTCCATCAGGAAATCTGATTTTAACTCTTCCACGACCAACAATCTTTAGGTGAGAGTCATCACCTAGGTACACCTCTCCACCATCAAACTCCTCATACTTTGAGAACTAATCTCTATGAGAAGTCATGTGCAAGGATGCACCTAAATCTATCAACCACACATCATTTGATGAATGGGCTGCCAAGGCTACAATAAATGCTTCTCCATCATCTTGGGACGATTTCTCAAATTTATAATCAGAGGACTTATTTTTATTCTTCTCCTCCTTACAATCTTTCTGAATGTGACCAACTTCACCACAATTCCAACATTTTTCCTTGGACTTCTTACCAAGAGACTTTGATCTCCTTGGATACTTTGACTTAGATTTCTTGTCTTTCTTTTTGCTTCTCTCTTTTGGTCTTCAATGAACTACAAAGGCCTCCTTGGCCATCTCAAAAGACTTCCTTTGCATCTCCTTAGATAGTAATGAGGAAAAAACCTCATCCATCTTGAAGGTGGAAGTAGTGCTTCCAATATCCATTACCAAGTGATCCCAAGAGTTCAACAACAAACACAAAAGTAGCATGCAATGGTATTGTTCATCTATTTTGTCTCCAACGGAACCCAATTGTGTAACCAACATGTTAAAAGATTTTAGGTGATCTACAATAGATCCTCCATCTTCCATTTTTAGAGAATACATCTTCTTTCTCAAGAAAAGCTTGTTTACCAGGGATTTAGCCTAATATACATCACCAAGCTTCTTCCACAAAGAAGTAGAAGTTTTATGTTCATGGACATTCAAGAGAATAGAATTAGCCAAATAGAGTCTAATAAGACTCTTGGCTTTCCTATCCATGAGATTCCAATCCTCTTGTTTCATGCCTGAAGGCTTGGTTCTAGAAATTACAATCCATAAGTCTTAGTCTACTAACATGTCTTCCATTTTGAGCTTCCACAACTCAAAATTACCACCGTTAAATTTTTCCATCTCAATCCTCCTAGATGTGCCTATCATCTCTTTCCTGCAAAAAGGTCATGAAATGAAAACTTATACAAAACTCACACTAAAACTAAGATTAGCTCAAAAAACCATTCTACCCAACAAAGGAACCAAGGCTAGCCAAGCTCTAATACTAACTAAATGGAAGTTGGGTGAGCGGAAACAACTTCCTACACTAATCTAAATAGGAGAGAGTTACAAAAATTTTGTTTAACACCTTTTAATACTAGCATAAAATAGTGACACCAAATATATGTGGGGAAAACCCTTTTGGGTAAAAAACCCCACCCTTCAAAAGCATAGTACTTTCTCTATTACTTCAAATAATGGTTACAAGATATCACCAAGTACAAGCTTCTTCAACAAGTGCTTCAATACGAACACCTATTTTGGAGTGATACTAGCAACACTTTGTTACCTACAAATAAACTATGCATTCTACAACTCAAGGCACTCAATAAATGGAGTGATTCAAGCTTCAAGAAGCATCTAGAAGGTGAGGGTCATCCAAATCCACATGGCACAATTTCCAACACCTTAGACATGCATTTGGACACATGTGACATATTCCCTTACACCCCTAAAAAGTATCAAACATGCAAATATTCTTCTTCCAAGGTTGGGCACCTAGAATATGCTAAAAATAGGCTATGAAAGATGCCTTAAAAATCTTACAGCTGTCATAGAATATGTCATAGTTGTCAGCACTTATAGTTGTAAGAGAATCTTCCATAACTAACTAAAAATAGTCGATTCTCTTGTTGCAAGAATGGAAGAAGAATGAAGTGTTGTCATTGATGTCAACCAGTCAGCTAGTTTTCTACTAGTTGTTGTTGATTGTACATATTGAGGATATTGAGAAAACTGTATTAAAAGAAGGTTGCTGGTGAACTATGTTTTGTTGTGTATTGATTGAGGTCTAGGAGAATTTTTTTTGGTCTGGATTTCTCTTTGATGAAGTCTTATGGAATATGGTTCAAGAGTTGTGTTTCCATAGTTCTATTGAAGTTGGTTTTGGCATTTGGAAGTATCGAGCTGAATTGATCTATGTGTTTTACACTGGTATGGCCAACTGTGTTTCAAACACTACTTTCAAAGTTGATGAAGTGTGTTGTATCTATTATGGGTATCGATAAAGCATTTATTTGGGTTTCCCTAATTCTAATTCCACCCTAGGATGTTTGGTGTCAACCTAATTTGAATTTGAAGTTGGATGGTTGACTTTGTATCTTTTCAAGGTTGGAGATAGTATAAATACAGAATGTACTAGCGATGAAAATTGTACATAAGAAAAGAAGGAAGATAAGTGAAAGAACATATGTGACTTTGATGCTATTCTTAAAGTGTGTGAGTTAAGTGTGTGGTTGTTCAATGCAGAGCTTAAACATTGAGTTTCTGGATGCAATGAGCAAAAGGCTAACTCTATCATTCATGTGAGTTGATAAGTGATTGTGGTGGAATCTTCGTGGCATTGGGATTGTTTCCTCTCTATAACAAGTCTTCTTTTTCTTCTTTGTATCTCTGTGGAAGTGATCCCTCTGAGTTGTAGCCCTGTGGACAATGAGTCCTTATTTCAGGCATTGGGCCTTATCTTAGACAGTGAACCTTATCTCAGGTAGTGAGTCTTTTTGTAATTGGTTTTGATATTCTCTATAGTGTGAACTAATCCTCACCATGGTTTTTCCCTCATTGGGTTTTCCATGTAAATTTTGTGTTATTTTGTTTTTGGATTTGCATTTGATGGTTAATCACTTAATCAGTTTATGTGTTAGTTTCAGTAATTGAATTTAAGGTTATAATCTATGACAGATGATTCACCCCCCTCTTAGTTGTCCTATCCAACAATTGGTATTAGAGTTTGGTTCCTTGGTGAAGAGATTAACCACTTGAGGAAGGTCTTGGATGGCTAACAAAATAGTATTTTATTATCCAAGGTTTGATGGAACTAACTATGGTATCTGGAAAGTATTGATGGAAGAATACCAAGAGTATTGTGGATTTGATGTAGAGAAAGCTTATAAGAATATCTACACTCCTCTTGCAAATGTTCTAAGTACACCTAAAGAAATTAGAGCACATGAAGTGAATAACAAGGCAAAGTTCATCTTGAAGAATAGTTTGGTACATTATGAGTTGATTAAAGTTTAGAATTTAAAGAAAACTAAGGAAGTTTGGGATGCTTTAGAAAGAGCACACAATGGTGATGAAAGGGTGAAAGAGGAAAAATTACATAATTTGGAAACACGATTTGATCTTCTACATATGTCCAAAGATGATAATGTTAAAGCCTATGTATAGAGATTGGATGAGGTAGTGGATGGAATGCAATCTCTTCGTGCCACTGTAGATGAAACCAAAATTGCAAAGAAGATTCTCATAACTCTTCTGGATGCTTATAGTGAAAAGGTGAGTGCTATTGAGCAGACTATAGATTACAAGACTTGTACTAAGGATCTGTTAATAGGATTTTTGACATCTTAAGAAATGAGGAAGCCAAATCTAAGAAGTGGAGGAAAAATAGAGACTACTTTTAAAGATACAAAAATTGAAGATCTGGATGAAGATAATTTTGAAGAAATCGAGGCTAACTTTGTAAGAAGATTGAGAAAAGGCTTTGGTAAGTATGAAGGAAAATTTCCCTTTAAATGCTTTAGTTGTGGAGAAATTGGTCACTATGCTACAAAGTGTCCAGAAAGAGCTAAAAATAATAAACAAAGATATGAGAAATAAAGGAAAGGAAAGAAGATTAATAGAGCTTACTATGTTAATGAGAATGCTAGTATTTCATATGAAGATTCTAAATATGAAGATCCAGATGACAATGAATGTTTGTTCTTTGAAATTAAAGATGAACCTACTTCTACTAATTTAGAAAGATAGTCAAAAGAAAGTCATAATGATGCAAACAAGGGTCGGCCATTCCATAACAAGGGTAGAACTAGTGACAAGAATAAGTTTGTGAAACTTGAAAAATATGATGGAGGTATAGTTATGTTTGGAGATGATATTGGTGCTAAAATTTGTGGGATAGTTCAATTATTTTTGATGCAAAGCATCATACTGACGATGTCTACTATGTTAAGGGTTTAAGGCATAATCTATTAAGCATTGGTCAAATGTGCAGAAAGGGATATGATCTTGTGTTTAAGGATGAGAAGTGTGAGATCCGAAAAGGATCCAAAACATTGATTACTATAGGAAAGAAATCCAAAGGGAATATTTATTAGCTTAAAGGTGTTGATGGACGATGTTTTATGACTCAGATAAATGACAATTGGTTATAGCACAGGAGAATGTGTCACATGAATTTTGATAACTTGGAAAGGATTAGTAATGTTCAAGCCATGAGAGATCTACCGAGAATTACAAAGCATGTAAATGCTATCTATAGGAATTTCTAGTTCGGGAAGTAGAAAATAAATCATTACAAATTAAGAGAACAATCTACTAATGGATTGCTTTATTTGGTTCATACAAATCTTTGTGGTCCCGTGAGAGTGAAAATTCTACTTGGTGAAAGGTACTTTATGCTTTTAATTGATGATTATTCTAGATATACTTGGGTTACATTTTTGAGAGAAAAATCAGCAGCATTAGATAGATTCAAAGCATTCAAGGCTATGGTTGAAAATGAAGTGAATTTGAAGATAAAATGCTTGAGATCTGACAGAGGTGGTGAATTCACCTCCCATGAGTTTAATATGTGTTTTGAATTGAATGGAATAAAGAGATAGATATCTACTCTAAGAACTCCTCAACAGAATGGAGTTGTTGAAAGGAAAAACAAAACAACTCAAGAAGCTTCTAGGTCAATGATCACTGAAGTCGGATTACCAAAAGCTTACTGGAAAGAAGCTATTCACACTGTTATGTATGTATTCAATTGCATTCAGGCAAGAGAAAACAGTACAAAGACTCCCTATGAGCTATGGCATGGAATAATTTTGATAGTTAAATATTTCAAGGTATTCAAAAGCAAATGATATATCAGAAGAGATGAGGAAACATTAGGAAAGTTTGATGCAAGAAGTGATGAAGGAATATTTCTTGGTTACTCTACTAAAATCAAGACATACAAATGCTTCAACAAGAGATTGAGGAAGATTGTGGAGAGCTTGAATGTGAAGGTTGATGAAACAGTAAATAATTCTATTGATATTGATGGATTTTCATCTAACGAACATGATTGTGTGAGAGTAGAAGAAAATGTGGAAGAACAAGATAGAGTAGAATGAAAGAGAAAATGAAGCTTTGGTAATGTCCCCTAGAACACTGAAATATGTACAAGGAATCATTTAGAAATTCAGATTATTGGAGACAAGACAAAAGGTGTGTTGACTAGAAGCAAAGTTGTTGTTGAAGTAAATTTGTGCTTATTCTCTGAAATTGAGTTGAAGTCAATAAGTGAAACCTATGAGGAAGAACATTGGAAGGAAGCAATGAAAGAAGAAATTTTTCAAGTTGAAAAGAATCAAACTTGGGAATTGGCCTCAAGATCGGCAAACAAAAATATCATTGGATCAAAATGGGTATTCAGAAACACGTTGAATGAGAATGAGAAAGTTGTTAGAAACAAAGCAAGGCTTGTGTGTAAAGTCTACTCACAAGTGGAAGGTATAGATTTTCAAGAGACTTTTGATCTGGTAGAAAGAATTGAAGCTATAAGGATTTTCTTGGCATTAACTACTTATAAAGATTTCAAAGTCTATCAGATGGATGTGAAGTCAACATTTTTGAATGGTGAACTAGATGAAGAGGTCTACATGGAACAATAGAAGGATTCCAGTTAACAAATCATCTAGATATGGTGTGCAAATTGAAGAAAGATTTATATAGACTGAAGCAAGCTCCTAGAGCTTGGTATGCAAGGTTAGATAAGTACTTGAATCAAAAAGGATTTAACAAAGGTACGACAGACAGTAATTTATATTTCAAGACTGAAAATGACAAAATCTTGATTGTAGTTGTATATGTTGATGACATTATCTTTGAAGGAAATGAAAAGATGGGTAAGATGTTTGCAGGAGAAATGTAGAAATAATTTGAAATGTCTATGTTTGGTGAGATGAATTTCTTTCTTGGGCTATAGATTAATCAAAAAAAGAAAGGAATTTTCATTTCACAATCTAAGTATGTGAGAAAAATGTTGAGAAAATTTGGGATGGATGGTTCCAAACTAGTAAGTACTCCTATGATGAGTGGATGCAAGTTGGGAAAAGATGATGATTCACCTAAGACTAATCAGAGCAAGTATAGATCTATGATTGGTGGACTACTATATTTGACTACTACTAGACCAGATATTATGCATGTAGTTTGTCTTGTAGCTAGATTTAAAGAAGATTTGAAGGAAATACATGTTATTGCAGTTAAAAGAATATTCAAATATTTGAAAGGAACTCTGGATTATGGATTATGGTATCCTTAATATACTAATTTTACACTTAGTGCTTATATAGATGCAGATTGGGCTGGAAGTATGGATGACAAAAAGAGTACAAGTGGTGGTACATTCTTTCTTGGATGTAGATTGGTGGCATGGTTGAGTAAAAAGCAAGATTCGGTCTCTTTGTTGATTGCTGAAGTTGAGTATATTGTTGTTGCATCGTGTTGTACACAAGTTTTATGGATAGAATAGACATTGAAATATATCATAGTACTACATGATGATCCTATTTATATCTTCTATAACACAAGTGCAATTATCATTTTGAAGAATACTATGATTCACTCGAGAACAAATAATATATCTATCAGGTATCATTTCTTAAGAGATAAGTTCATGGAGAATGAAGTCAAGCTTGAGTATGTTTCGACAAAAGATCAGATTGCGGATATATTTACAAATGCTCTTCCTAAAGATACTTTTGAGTATCTTCAAGATAAGCTAGGGTTTATTGTCCCTCCTTTTACAAACTAAGATGCATTTGGAGATGCATCATTTTGGTGAATTCATGATTCTATCTTTTGGACTGATGTTTGTTGGTGGTTTCCCTTAGGGGGAGCAAGAAGATTTTCTAAGTGTTGTCATTATGAGTATTATGTTTTCATGTCAAAGGAAGTTTCAATGGACATATATTTTTCCTTTTCCATTGATGTCAAAGGGGGGGAGAGAGAATGTGAAAAAAAAGGAGAGAGAGACTAGGTGAAAAGGAAAATAAATTTAATAAGAGAAAGAAGGTAATGGGGAAGATGGTCTTCAAAAGGGGAGAAGCAAAACAAAAAAATATTGAGAAGTATTTTCAGAATAGGTATGGTGTCTTTGATGATTTTTTCACATCATGTGTTTCCATCAATGACAAAGGGGGAGATTGTTGCAAGAATGGAAAAAGAATGAAGTGTTACCATTGATGTCAACCAGTCAGTTGGCTTTCTACTAGTTGTTGTTGATTGTACATATCGAGGATATTGAGAAAATTGTATTAAAAGAAGGTTGTTGGTGAACTATGTTTTTGTTGTGTGTTGATTGAGGTCTGGGAGAATTGTTGCTGGTCCATATTTCTCTTTGATGAATTCTTATGGTGTATGGTTCAAGAGTTGCGTTGCCCTAGTTCTATTAAAGTTGGTTTTTTCATTTGGAAGTATCGAGCTTAATTGATCTATATGTTTTACACTGGTATGGCCGACTGTGTGCCAAGCACTACTTTTAAAGTTGATGGAGTGTGTTGGATCTATTATGGGTCCTAGTGAAGCATGTGTTTGGGTCACCCTCATTCTAATTCCACCCTAGGATTTTTGGTGCTGACCTAATTTGAATTTGAAGTTTGATGGTTGACTTTGTATCTTTTCAATGTTGGAGATAGTATTAATACAGAATGTGCTAGTGATGAAAATTGTACATAAGAAAAGAAGATAAGTGAAAGAGAAGACACAACTTTGATGCTATTCTTAAAGTGTGTGGTTGTTCAGTGCAGAGCTTAAACACTGAGTTTTTGGATGTAGTGAGAAGAAGGCTAACTCTATCATTCATGTGAGTTGATAAGTGATTGTGGTGGAATATTCATTGCATTGGGATTGTTGTCTCTCTATAACAAGTCTTCTCTTTCTTCTTTGTATCTCTATGGTAGTGAGCCCTCCAAGTTGTAGCCCTGTGGATAGTGAGTCTGGACAGTGAGTCCTTATTTTAGGCAGTGAGCCTTATCTTAGGCAATAAGCTTTTTTGTAATTGGTTTTGATATTCTCTATAGTGTGATTTAATCCTCACTGTTGTTTTTCCCTCATTGAGTTTTCCACATAAATCTGGTGTTATTGTGTTTGTGGATTTGCATTTGATGGTTAGTCACTTTATCAATTTATGTGTTAGTTTCAGTAATTGAATTTAAGGATATAATATGTGACAACTGATTCACCCCACCTCTCAGTTGTCCTATCCAACATCTCTTACATCCTATCATAACCCAACTTTGGTGTCAACTTTCACCCATGCATTCAAGGATGCCTTATGACGCGTCATAGAATCTATCATATGTCATAGATTCCAAAGTGGGATGCCTATGTCCACTTGTGATGATGATGTGCCATCTAGTCACCTCCAATGGGGATGCCACCTAGTCGATGGGTCCAAATTAGTGACATGACACCATAGGAATTTATATAATAAAAATAAATACATTAATTACATTAAATTAAATCAATGTTAGGACTCTAAGGCTTGAGACACCTTAATCCCAACACAATTAACATAGCCACCCACTATAAATAATCCTTCTCCCTCTCCTCACTCTAATCCCTTATTTTGGTTATTGTTATAGTATAGAGGTATTTTATTTTCACACTAGAAAACTTAATCTTGCATAGGTCATCCACCTTTTTGTCTCAAGTCATAGGATTGGACCAAATGACATGATCCAACTTAATCCTTACCTAGGGTTTCCTCTATGGTTTCTTATCCTTTTATCTAAGGTAATTCATCTTTATTGTATTAATTCACAATTTATTATTGGTTCGTGTATAGTTTTCATCAATAGAGATCATGCTATTATAGAAATTCCCTTGCTCTTTTGTCTATTTTTATGATAGTTGTTTGATTACACATGATCTTTGGGAATTGTAAAGTTGAGGATTCAACTCTAACTTGCTTTCAAAGCTCCAAATCTATAATTCTCTATCCATATTTTGGTAGATTTGGTATTGAGAATTCAAACGGTACATCCTAGAGAAAAATAAACCTAAAAATTATATCCAAAATGTTCAAAAACTCTAATATCACCTATTTGAATGTTGAAATCTGAGCAAGGGAAAATCAAGCCCAAAAATTTTGGGTGTCTTCAAATTTTTGCATGAAAATTTGTATGATCATATGAATCTATCAAATGTTGTACATCCATACATCATACATTTCCAATACCATTAAATTTGTGCAAAAACATTCCTACATCATTTTGCATGAGTTTTTACAAGTGGAAAAAAAATTGCAGTCATGTTTTTCTTAATTTTTTTCATTTTGAATTTTGCAACATTTTTTTATTTTTCAACTAAGGATTTTACATTTGTGAATAGTGACTACCTTGAGTCATGTGATTAGGGATTCCATAGTCAATCTAGTTGTAACTTTTTTCACTAAACTGGTGGTAAATCCCCAAAAACCACCATATCATCCTATTTTTTCTTTTTCTTTTCCAACGCCACATCCACTATCATTGAATCTAACCAAATTGTCACATATTGATGCCCATAAAACCTCCTACTACTCATCAAAAACAATTTCCAACTCTTATTGGTGGTTCCCAAAATTGCATTAGTGTTTTCCATATTTTAGTGGCATTTTTGACATATCATTGGCAATTTCAAGAGTCAACAACATTTTTCCAATAGGGAGGATATATTGTGGCAAGGTAAGGAATATTTTAGTCATTTATTTGCTAATTCCAGCATGACATCAGCATTGTACGACCCAAGAACCCCCAACCCTAGTTTTTGTAAGTTAAAGGAGCTATTATTTCCTTTTTGGTATAACTTGGGCATATGATGTTGAAAATAGGCAGACAAAATATCATCAAAAAGCTAGTTCTAAGCACTTTAAGTGGTGTAGAATTTTTTCTCATATTTTTTTGTTGATACTTTTTATTTTCTATTCAGAGTCAAATCATTATTTTTTAATCCCAAGCTTATAACCTTTTGCCTATATCTCTAATTTTCATGATTATTGTGATGTTTGAAAGGCATTTTATAGCTCTTCACAACTATTTAAGCACTTTTTCTAAAATCTTCCCCAAATATATATTATTTGGTTTGTTATTGATTTCACATTTTAGTTTATTACTTAAACATTTTGGCACTTGCAAAAGATATATTATATAAGATGACTTCTTTTTAGCTAATCTATATTTATTTTTAGTATCTTGTCATTTTATGGACATTGTAAGCATCTATTAAATGCACTTTTCATTTGTAAATGCATTAAGATAAAATGACACTATAATATATGTATTTTGGGGATATTTCACATCATGTTGTGTCATTTTTGTACTAACTATTTTACAAAGTGTCATGAGGGTATGTTGTGTTTACTTTATTATTTACAATCAAAACCTTGTCTACTTTCATGTGTTTGTGTCTTGTTTTGTAAAACATTTTTCAATTGTAGTTACTATCTTGTACATGATATAATGATATTTATTTTCCTTCATGCACTAGATTGTGACACAATTTTAGTGGACTTATCATACCTCTCTTGTCAACATTGTGGGGGGTTATCATATTGTTGGTGCTAGTGCTTATCTAGTTTCAATTTGGATTGAGATATATATATATCTAGTTTTTGTTCATATATACTAGGTCGATGTATACCTAGTTACCCATGCATTCCAGTTGGATGGAAGATAAACCATACAAGCACTCTTACATTCTTGTTTGTGGACATGACCTTTCATCCTCAATTTTTTTTCTTGAGATTATTAGCACCTGCATTGGTTGAGTAGTGTTGTTAGGTCACTCATGCATACTAATGTGTCATATGTATCTTAGCCTCAAATTATTTCCTTAGTTTCCCATTTGATCATTATTCAATTAATGTCATTGGGTTCACTCATGCACATTTCTATCTTCTTTCTGTTGATCGTCATCCTAATTTTAGAGAAGGCTCTTCAATTTCAGCACTATAGTAGTCATATTTCAATAGTTATTTGTAGCTTCTTCAAGCTTTAATGGTGTTCTTCATGCTCATCTTCAAGACATGATTTTGGAGGCTTCTTAGTCCTTTGTATGTTTTCTCTCCAATTCAAGGGGATATTTATTGTATCAATGATGCAAGTTGTCCTTGGGGGGTCATTTTGAGTTCTTCACTTTTTTGTGTCTTTCTCTCTTTTTCAAGAATAGATTTTCCAAAGAGGTTTTCTCGTTTTCTCGAATTATGAGAGATCATTTTTCATTTGTACATGGGTACCTCATTAGGCACAATTATCAAGACTTATATTTTGGTTTTTATGCATTCATCACTAGAGGTTTTACCTTTTCCTAAGTTGCACTTAAACATGGTGTTATAAGTAAAAAGTGGGTTCCTCATTAATTATTATGTTTTCTTTCACACTAGCATACTTAACCTTACTTAGGTCGCACTTTTTGCCTTGGGTCATAGGGTTGGGTCACATCTTAGATCTAACTTAATCCTCACCTAGGGTTTCATCTAGGATTTATTTTACTTTATCAAGGATAATTTTTCATTATTGTATTAATTCTAAATTCATTATTGATTCATTTATTTTTTGCACCGATAGAGCTAAGGATATTGCATCAATTCCATTGCTTTTTCTCTCTTTTTGTGTTGGTGTTGATTTCAAGAGATCTATGAGAGTTGTACAATTAAGAATTCAACTCCAATAATTATGTAGTCCAACCTTCCCTTTGTCCCCACAAGTTCACATTATTTCATCCCCACAATCCAATTCCAATCCTCTTCCTTCTTCCCCATCTACAAAATTTCCCCCTACTCCATTATGTCCACCACAAGCTCCTACACCCAAAACTTCATAAGTTTCCTTACAACAATAATACATGCAACCCCCCTTATAATGATAATGCCATCATTATTATACTACCCACAATACTTAACACTAGTTATCCATATAACTTAATTTTCTCTAGCTAGAGATTATCATCTTCCAACTTTCCAAGCAACTATCTCACCACCTCCCCAAGCCTTGGTTGTCATGACCTAAAATTTAGTTAACCAGAGCCATTCTCAACTACCATTTTTTTTTACTTTCTATTGCTACTAAGATAAAAATTGAAGTTTCATGGTTAACCTACAATTGATGACATCAATTTTGTGATGTCATCATATCACTTAAACTATCTTATGAAGATACCTAGCTTCTAAATTTCTCTAAGTGTTTCAAATTGAGATGTTTCAAACTTTTCCTAGGTATTATAAGGTATAGCAATTGATCACCCTTTTAAGTTGACGAATTGATAAAATACAAATTTCCCTTTTTCTCTCTACATCTGTTTTCCTAGTTGGATAAAAAGAGAAATGCTATTTCACAATAACGACTTAACTATAAAGAGTTTTGCAATGGAGAAACTATGTTATACTAAACATTCATAAATAAAATAACAATGCTTAAATATAAATTAAAAATACATTAAAACAATTTTCTCGACTCCACAATAAACACCAATAACATAAGAATTAACTTGATGTTATCAAACTTAAATGATGGGTTAAAATTAATTCTTGAAGATAAAACTAATAATTGTAATTTATTGATTGATTTACTTAGTAGTTCTTGTTTAGATTCAAAAGTAAATTTATTACTTTGGTTCAATTCCTAGACTAGATTAAGGTTTACCACTTTCAAAATCCCTACTTTCCTAATTGGTACATATAATGGTGATGTAGGAGCATCCATAGTTGCAGGTAATCTTACATCAACCAAAAGATTAAATTTTTTATGTTGTCATGGTTTGAATGATTTTTTGAGAAATAAATTGATGGTCTTAGGCCAAAAATCAGATTTCAAATAATTATACTAATTTATGTTACAAATGATATAGTGGGAGATGGTGTTGGAATGCATTTTTAATGTTTGAAATGGAAAAAGACAACTTGGGCATGGGTTTTCTTGGGAGTAACAAATTGTTGTAGGTCATTTAACATTCCTCAACAACTGCAAGCAAAAGTGGGGTGCCTATGTTATGCTAGTAGAGTAATTTTTCAAAATGGACTCCTATTTGTGAGGAATGGAGAATCATAGTGTTCGTTATTGATGACCTTTCTTCCTGGGAGTGATTTTCACATGCATGAGAGAGACAAATATTTTATTTTTATGGATTTTTTTTACTAGTTTGGGAATGGGATGGGAGTTACAATATTGGAGGAGATACTGGTTGTAGGAATGAGGTGATTTAACAATTCTTATTTGATTTTTTTCCAGAATTTGGTGTCAGTGGAGGTAGGCATAGATTTTCCTAGGAGAGGTTGCAGAAATTTTTGTTGTAGTTCCGAGGTGATACACAACAAAAAATAACTTTGAAAGGTTGTAGATTCATTATGCCATTGATTTTTTAGAAGAAGATTGTATATAGAAGGGGAAAGAAGCATACAAGAAGAAGTGAGATTGAAGAAATATAACCTGTGATTGATCTTGTTGCTTGTATCAGAATTTTAAATTTCATTTGTGATGTTTTCCATCATTCTAAATGGATGCAAAAATTGTATTTTTCATTTGGTTTTGATCTCATGTAATTTAGGATATTTTGAGCAATTATTTTAATCATACTTGTTGCAGATTTTTGGCATTGTAAAAATCATTTTTGGAATTATCTCTTGTGTGGTTGAAGTGTGTTGAGGGTTGGGAAAAATATCTTTCATTAGTGGCATCAAAGCAGGTTTTTCTTGAGTCTATAGGCAGAGTGCCGAAGTGAGGCAATTTGTAGCAGGACCTGTGAGTTGTGGATGTTGAGAAAATTCCTCATAGAGTTTCCCATCATGGTAGAGGTGGAGGTAGAGTTGGAGGTAGAAACCATCCTGGTATGGATGATTTCAGAGACCTTAGAAGGAAAGTAGGATATTGTAGGAAGAACTATTTAGAATATTTGAACATAGAGAAACAGATGAAAGTGAAGATGAAACTAAAATAAGGAACCATTCAAAGAAGAAGCACATGATGAAATAGATCCTAGAGAAATTAGATTGCTTACAGTAATTTACAATATTGGAAAAAGACCAAAATATGGAGGTCTCAACATTTAACAGAAGCTTAAATCCAAAGGATCTCATATATTGGATAAATGACGTGGAAGAATTCTTTGAATTTGAAGAGATCGAAGACCCAAATAGAGTAAGATTTGCAAAGAAAAAGTTGAAAGGGTATGCAAGTATTTAATGGAAAGAAATACAAATTGAAAGAGGTAGGAGAGGAAAGGAGAAAATCACCAAGTGGTATAGAATGGTGGAAAAGATGAAGAGGCAATTTATTCCTATGGATTATGAGCTTGAGTTATTCAAGAAAATATAGAGTTTGAAACAAGGAACAAAAATTGTGAAAGAGTCTATTGAAGAATTCCATAAAATATTGATTAGAATGGGACATTCAAAAACCAATGAGGAGAAGGAAGAAAGATACATCAATGGACTGAAGCCAAGCATTCAAGAAGAAATAATTTTGGTAAGAATTTTTAATTTGGAAGAAGCCTATCAATTTTCTTTGAAGTTGAGGAAAAGTTGAATAGAAAATTTAAGAATAAACAAAAAGGACATGTTAGAGCTTATATATAGAAAAATGAGGATGAATAGAAGATTAAAGACACTAAGGATAGAAAATATGAAAGAGGTGAGAGTTTAAGCAAGTCTCGTGAGAAAAATTTTAGAGGAAGAGGAAGATCAGGTAGAGGATTCAAAAGAGGAGGCTTTCAAGGAACCTATTACAGGTGTGGAGAAGAGGGTCATCAATCTTATGATGTCCTTATAATCCAAAAAGAACTAATATAAGGAATACAAAAAATGCAAGGGTAGAAAATGTGAATGAGGAAGATGCAGAGTCATCACATTTTGAAGAAGCAAAAAGATGAGCACTAGTCACTAGGAGACCCTTGATGAATGAGAGAAAGGAACCAGATCCAAGGAAAAGCTTGTTTCAAACAAGATGTAAGTTTGAAGGTAAAGTATGTAATGTAATTATTGATGGGGGAAGTACTAAAAATCTTGTTTCTAAATAAATAGTGAATAAGCTGCAGTTGGAAAGGAGAAGGCACCCGCATCCATACATGATTGCTTGGTTGCAAGATGATCATAAAGTTTTTGTGAATGATTAATGATTGGTAATATTTGAGATTGGTGATTATCATGATGAATTTTTGTGTGATATAATGTCTATGTATGTCTTTTACTTTTTATTGGGAAGACCTTGGTAGTTTGACAAGAAAGCATTACACGATAGTTATGCCAATACATACTCCTTGATGAAGGATGGAATCAAACACAAGTTGAAGCCTTTGAACAAAGAAGAAGCAAAGGTATGTAATGACATTGGAAAATCTTTGATTAATGGAGTTAAAAAATTGGTGAAAGAGGATGAGGATGAAGATTAATATTTTCTAATGCAAGTTGTATCAATATTGATTGCATTCAAGATAGGTAGGGTGAAAGTTTTAGTGGAGGAAGAAGAGATAAAATATGATTTTTGTGAAAATTTCATTGAAATTAATTTATTTGAGAATGATAAGATTAGTGTAGAGTAGGATATTGCAACAATGAATGCATCGGTAGATGAAGGTGCTATAGTTGAAAGTGTGGATGTAGATGAGCAAGTAGAAGTTGAGTTGTTTGATGAAGAGATTGTTGCAAATGAAGATCTTATAACTGATAGTTAATTGTAGGATGGGAAAGATAAATCTTTTGATTATATTGCTAACATTTATGTGAGTGCAGAGGACAAAGAGATTGCAGTTGAAAGTCATCTTTTAGAAGGAAAGGAGAAAGAGGAGCACAATATTGAAACTAAGGTTGATGATGAACTAATTATTGTAGCAATAAAAGAGAAAGAGGCAATGCATGAGATTCATTATTTTATTGAAGAAGGGGAAACTAATGTTTATGATTTTCTAGAATTTCATAGTGAAAATTGTGTGAGTTGGATTATATGAAAAGAGGGAGAAAGAGAGGGAGAATGAAATATGGGAGAGACATCATATTGCAAAGACAGGTTCAAAAATATGTTCAAGTAGATAAGGTAAATATATGGGTCCAAGATACATACAATATCTACAAATGTTTATGAGTTCAACTCATGAAAATTTTCAAATTACCATATGAGTATGCAAGAGCATCCACGGTTGCAAGCAATCTTGCATCAACCAAAATATTATATTTTTGATGTTGGAATGGTTTCAATAATATTTTGAGAAATAAATTGATGATCTTGGGACAAAAATCACATTTTAAATAATTGGAGTAATTTATGTTGCAAATGATGTAGTGGGAGCTAGTGTTGGACTGCATATTTTATGTTTGAAATGGAAAAAGGAAACTTGGGTGTGTATTTTCATGAGAGTTACAAATTGTTCAAGGTCATTTAGCATTCCTCAATAACTATAGGAAAAAGTGGGACTCCCATGTTATGTTGGTAGAGAAATTTTTCAATATGGACTCCTATTTGTGAGGAGTTTAGAACCATAGTGTTGGCTATTGATGGCCTTTATTCCTAAGAGCAATTTGCACATGCATTGGGGAGACTAATATTTTATTTTTATGAATTTTATTTTATTTTCCTAAGTTGGGTGTGGGATGGGAATTATAGGATTGGAGGAGATAGTGGTTGCATGAAGGAAGTGATTTAACAATTCTTGTTTGATTTTATTTTTCCAAAATTTGGCGTGAGTGGAGGTAGGAGGAGCTTTTCCTAGGAGAGGTTTCAAAAAGTTTTGTTTTAGTTATAAGGTAATACATAAAAATAAAAATAAAAAAATGAAATTTTTTTTATTGGTTAAGCAGGGAAAGGGCCCTGGCCCAAACAAATTATCACATCATGATAAGAACAACAGGTGGTGAGAAAGAACAAAAAAAGGAAGCCCACCACACATCCCTCCTCCCACAAACAAAATGCTTAACCAATTCCCATATGATTAAACATAGCAGTTCTATCATAGGAATTAAAATATCTTAACCTAGCATCATTAGCATCCTTCCCTATCCATCTAAAATACTTATTAACATCTATCATAGAGTCCCTACTTAAAATATAAACAACATTACAAATATTTAAGTTTTGGCCCCAGTGGCCATTACCAGTAATAACAGTCTTAGAAAACACAACAAAAAAAACCATCAGAACAAAAATAAAAGACAACACAATGAAGCAGCCATGTTATGCTTCCTTTATCAGCTTCCAAGCATTTATCAAGTCTTCAACAGTGTCATTCACTGTTCCCTTCAACTCCATCTTTCTATCCAAATCTGCATCATCACCTGCTACTTTTTTATTTTGTTACTTTTTTTATTTTTCCCATACCAAAAACAATAGCCATAATAGCCTTCTTCATGATAGCATTGACCACCAAGCACACACTCTTAACCACTTCTTCCAAGGATTGAATTCTACTATCATTTCCTTATTTTTTCATACCTTTCTCAAGAGCCTACAATCTATCCTCAATTATACTCATCATCACATATTTAAGGGCTTGAAGTCTGATGTCCTCTGCCTTCTCATGTGTCCTTTCTTCTAGGACATGCATCCTCTCCTCCAGTATTTTAATCCTCTCATTCCCATCAACTTCGGCCTTGTCTTCCTCTTTGCCTATTTTTTCTTCCTTCTCAGGATTTTTTGTAGCATTTCCTTCCTCCTCCTCCCGATCCATCTCATGTTGTGACTCCTCCACCTTATCTTCATCACCATTACCATCCTCACTTTCCACTTTCAAGTCCTCCCAAACTGAATCACCAACCAAAATATTAGGATTCTCTTCAATTGAGGAATCAATATCTTCCTCTTCTTTCTTTTCCATAGTTTCTTACAGACTATGGGTACTTTTCTCCTCGAGGCTCTAAATTTTTTTGTTACTTTCCTATCCCTTCGACGCCACCATAGCCAGTCTCTTTGACCTCCTTCTGCTAAGGTTTGAGCCTTCCATCTCATTATCATCTTGTATGGTAATTGTGTCCCTCTCTTCCCCAAGTTCACGTAGAAACAATTTCCTCTTCTTTTTAGTCCCCATCTCCATTGAAACATCCTTTCTTTTCTTAGGCATTCTCATAAGCAAGTCCTTCCACATAGCAGTATCATGGCTTTGGGAATTTTTACTTGATTTTTTAGACTTGGGGTGGGTAGTGTCTTCCAGAAGCTCAATTTTCACCGAGCTTTGGGGTTTTGGGTCTTCAATCGACTTAAGAACAAGATTTTTTTGTGGGGTCTTATAAAGCACAAATTTTCATATGGCTCTTATGATGCCCTAGTGTAACAATGGATTAGCCCCATGTGTAAGACTGGATCAGGATCAAAAATAAATAAAAAAGGCAGATTGATTTTTTCTTGATTTCTAATGTGGTTGAGGATAGGAAAGTGGGATCCATGGATAGACTGGTAGTGCCCTTAAGGGTAAAATATTTTATAATAATGAAACAAACATTATGATACATAGGTGGAAATTTAACCTTAGAGTAACCATTCTAAAATATTTGAGGTTTATCTTTTCCTTCAAAAAAATTCTCAAAATAGTCTTGATACTTATAGTTGCTAACCTTAGCAACCTTTGTTCCTTCGTAAGCTAGACTTGTCGCTTCCGTAATCAGCTTTGCATCCACCTTAAATTGGATCCTGCCCAAATTAGCTTCACCATCTCGTCATGTGATAGCAAACTTGTAGCTGAGTTTTTCATTGTATGCCTCCATTGTAGCGAAGTACGAAGTGAAACCCGCCTACTCAAAAAGACCCCAAAGCTCCTCATTGTTGCGAAGTGAATCAAATTTGTGAGGTTTGGTACAGTTCCTTGGGCCTCCCATCGTGTTATCTGGGCTATGGAAATTTTTAGGAATGAGAAGGAAATCACTTCTATTACCTTTGGCATCCTCAACACTAGCAATAGGTAATTACATGCTCTCAGTTCTAATGGTGATTCTGTGACTGTTCATTTGAAATGCATTCGGCTTAGGATTTTTTTACGATGCATAGAAGAGCTCACTTCTCAGTTATCACCTTTTCACCTTTCATCATTATTACTAGTGAAGAATTTGCCTCCCTTTCTAGCAATGATAAAACTTCTATTATTCATTCTTTTATTATTGTTATAAATGCCAGTCCATCTATCACATCGAAGATCAGACTTGAGATTTTTCCTCATGCGATATATTCCATTAATTAAATTTTTCATGTTAAGGTACAAACAACTATCATTCAATCATCCTTTCCATCTTTGTATTTTCCTTTTATTGGGACTTGCCAATCCTTTTACAATGTTCCTCCATTGACATACAGTCAGCTTGTCAACTTGCCTCTGTGGGATCCACATCCTCATAAGCTGTATCACCCCACCACTCTTATTAATAATTAAAATTTTCATCTTCATAATTTCTTGAGTATTTTTTTGTAAGTCTATCTGCCACTAAGACTTCTTTAATTTGATTAGGCAGATTATAGAAGTCCCAATTTATTAAAATTTTCTTATTTATTCCAAGGTTGGCCATTGCATCCACCACCTTATTACCTTCCCTCAAGGTGTGGCCAATTTTAACACATTTAATCTCTTACAACATACTTTTACAATCTTCTAACAGATCTCTAATTTCCCAAGGAATATTTTCCATGTTGTTGAGATAATCTATTATCAACTTTGAGTTTCCTTCTATAATTACCTTATTGTACCCCTCCTATCTGAGAAGTCTAACTCCAATCCAAACAACAAATGCCTCAATGAATTTGTTCATTGTTGATCCTAAGCCTTTGTTGTATCTAGTTAGATAGGCACCCTTATCATCCTGTATTACTCAACCAGTAGCAACCCTTCCAGGATTCCCCTTTGAGCAACCATCAAAGTTGCATTCACCTGTTATGCCTTGCATAACCACCCCATTTTGTTTTTGGTCAAAATGGGTCCCCCTGATGTTTGTTTGTCCTTGGTGTTCTTGTTTGGGTCTTAGGATTTTTTCTTGTTCCTCCTAAGTCTTTGCTTCTTTTCTTTTGCGGGTTCAGAACACAAGTTGAAACTAAACTTAGAACTTTTACAAAGTTCTTGGTCCAATTTTTGTTCTAGTCCTAGCCTCCTTCCTTGTCCTTGTTTTTTTGGGATCTTGGGATTTTTTCTCCTTGGTTTTCTTTTGTTTCTTCCCCTTTGGGTTTCTTTTCCCTTTTGCGGAACCAGAACTGGAATGAAAACTGAACCCAAAACTTTCAAAAGGTTATGAGTCCAAGTTTCATTCTGATCCTGCTCCCTTTTGTCTATCTTGGGTTTTGTCTCATTTTATGTTTTGTCTTGGGATGGGCTTTTTCCCTAGTCCTGTTTCCCTTTGTCGGGAGGGGAACCAGAACCAGATCCGAACCTAGAACTTTGCCAAGTTCCAAATCTAGATTCGGTTTTGTTTCTACCCCCGCCCCCTTTTTTCGTCCTTTCCCTACCACAGGACTGGATCTAGATCCAAAATGAAGTATGGAACTTTGACCAAAGTTCCTGGTTCTATCTTCACTCCGCATCTGCTCCCATTTTACCTCTGATGTACATGGTGGTTGTGTACTCATTTTCACTATGATTCCGCCCTTGGCCAACTACATTAAATGGCATTAATTATAGCTTCCTCGCACACAAGAAATGGTTTTAAAACCTTAATCAAAGGTTATTTGGCTCATTACACATACTCAGAGCATTTTAATGAACAAAGAGCTGAGAGAACTTGAGGAGGAGCATGATTTTGTTGCAGGGAAAAGTGCGTGAGTAGATCCCTATCACATTTCAACATTTATGGTGGCATTTTGAGGTTGTTCTTTTTCTCCCATTCTATTTATGTTTTCCCGTTCGTTTCATTCACCTTGTTGTTCTTCATGCATTCGCAGGACTTCTCTCATGAATCTTTGCTTGCTTCTTTCTTGTTGTTGGCATTTCTTTTGTCTTTATTGGTTTTTTTTCATTTTCCTTCCATTTTCCATTTGTCTATTTGTGTCCTCCATTGTTTATGTTTGTCTCTTGTCACTTTCACCATTTTTGGTGGTGTTTTTGTTCCATTGTGCCCTAGTTTCAATTAGGTATTTTATTTTAAGGGGTTTTGGTGCCTTAGTGTTGTTTTAGATCTTTTCTCAAACCCCTCTAATCTTTTTTTTTCAATCTTATAGGTTTTGGTCATAGTGTTTTGATGCCCTAGTTTTGGTGTAAGTCGACAGCTCATACAAGTTTGGGTTTGCATTTCACGCCCTTTTCACATAGTTACCCTAGCTTGCTAGATTCGGTCCCATTGGTTTGGGTGGAGTTGAGCTTGATTCCCGCCTCCCTCATTTCCTTTTTGAATCATGTCTAACTGGTTTCAACGTGTGGAGATGATCCGCACAACTCTGTGATACACAATAGAACCAGATCCAGAACCAAACTCATCCATTGAAATTTCTAATGAGAGTTCAATTTCAAAAATGATTTTTCCTCTGATAAGTTTCGATTCCTATCCTAGACCTCTTTCCACCAATTAGGCAGGTTTAGGTCATCAAATGTTACAAGGGATTGAAACTTTGAAAGTTTCAAATCTAGTTCTAGTCCTAGTTCCAGTTTCAATAATGTTAATTGTTTCACCTCTCTATTTTTTTATTTTCTCCCGGTCCCGATCTCATAAAGTTTGAAATTGTACTAAGTATGGAGGGTTACCTAGGGAAGAATAGAGAAGTTTGAAGGGATAACACTTGTAATAATGATTTTCATATCTCCTATTGGTCTAATCCAAGCTTTTCAAAAAAAGAAGGGAAAGTTGCAGAAAGCTCTAAGGGAGAAAAACCCAAGAAGATAAAGGTGGAGCAACTGCCTTACACCTTGAGATAAAAAAAAGAAAGATGCTACTCTCATAGCTAGCAAGTTGGATTCATAGTGGGAAGACATCATAGACACCAATTTAGGCCCATTCAACTATGAGGAGTTGCTTGTGGAAACTATATGTGAAGATGTGAGTGGAAGGACTGAGAGAATAGCCCAATCTGGGTTGGCACATGTTACACTTTTCCCCTTATCAGTTGAATTCCCAGAGCTCATACTCATAGTAGCAGGGGTATACAACCCATTATCAAGACAATGTATGGCCCTCTAAGGGAATTTGATAATTGATCTATCCCCATAGATGATGAGATTCATGTTTAATGCACCTACCCCAAAGAACCCCAAGCAATTGACTAAGGCAAAAGAATTGGAGTTTTTTAATAGGGACAAGGAAGCTAAATAGGTCCCACATGATCTAATCTTGATGATTTCCAAAGTATTTGGGAAGGACTCAACATATTTCAAGGAATGGATGTTTCCATTCATTCAAAACATTTTAGATGGTAGGCAACAATTTGATTGGGGTATGATTTTATCAGATAACTTGCATAACCAAAAATTTCTTTATGACTTATTATGTCATATATTTAGCTGTGAGGAGGGGAATATTCCCTGGTTTAAATGCAGTGGGTACATTGGGAGAGGCTCCTAGGAAAAACAAGGCATGGGAGCATTATGATCAACTGACTTTGCAAGCTTCAGAATTACACTACAAGAGGGTCAATGATGCATTCCTCTATGTCATCATCAACTGATTGATAGGAGATGTTGGGTATAGGATGATCAAAGAAGTTATGGCTTTCATTTTTGAATGGGAACATTGGTATATCCAATACCCCAAGTTCTCATATTTTAGTTTGGCAAGCTTTGATCGATATCCTCATCAAATGCCAAGATGTTGTAGTGATAGGATGGTACTTTTGGAGTTCATTTATCAAGCTTTTGTGGTTAATACAAAATTTGCTAACAAACACAAACCTAGAATCCACAAATTCCCCATGAATTTGGGAAAATATTGTTGTGCCCACAACTTGGCTACAAAGGCAGTGTGTGAAGAGTTGAGATATTTAAATTTGGTCTTGTATATAGCTAGAAAACATTTTGATCCGAAGCACAAGATGAATGGCATAGCTCCTACCATTTTTGACAAGCATTTTAACTTGTTAGAAGATTTTTGGATTGATATGCAAGATGACTATGATGTTAGGAAGAGGAACTATGAAAGGCTTACCATCCCACAAATGATTGAATATGGGGTGAAGGAGGACATTCCTGATACACTATCAAATGATTGTGTGTTTTTGGACCTCGAGTATGAAGCTGAAAACATAGGCACCAAAATCTTGGACCCAATAAATTGGGATGAGGAAGAATTTATTGATATCAAACAACTTGCTAGAACAGTCATGGATAGAAGCATCCAATGGGTAGTCATGAGGACAAAGGATCCATAAGCTCAATCCTCAAAGAAGAGGAAAGCAACAGGTACCTAGGGATATAGAAGAACAAAGAGGAGGACAAATCCTAAAGAACAATTGGAGTACCTTCCTCCTAGCTCTGGAGGGGATGTTGATCTAGGGATGCTTACTCAAGAAACTAATGAATCACAAGGTGTAGAAGTTACTACTGTTGGAGAAGGAGCTCCATCTCAACCTTCTCTCTTAGAGGAATCCACTAGGGAGGTACCTACAGGAAGTCTTCATGAGTAGGTTGAAAAGGATGAACAAAAAGAGGTTGAGATTTATGAAATTGACACTCATTTAGAGGCTACACAATTGGACCATGAGCCTCTAGTGACCATAACTACTGAGGACATTCAAGATACTAGAACTGAGCATGTTTTGACTATAGAGGATCAATTTTAATTGTTTGAGGATGCCAGGAAATAGGTTGATTCCAAAACACAAGCTGAGGCACTTGCAAAGCAATAAGAGGTTGAATCCATAGCCAAGACTAAAGATCTTGCAAGGAAGCACAAGGAAAAGGAAGACCTCCTACATCAGCAAAAAGAAAGTGAGTGGAAAGCCAATGCAAAGAGGGAGAAGTTGGCAATCTTGCAGAAAATTCATGACCTTGAAGAGTAACAGGCCCAATAGAGGAGAGAAAAAGAGGACCTTGAAGCCAAGGCCAAGGCTGCAAAGGAGGCCCAAAGGAAAAAGAATGAAAAAGAGCTCTTGATAAAGAATGAGGTAGAAGAACAAGCCAAGAATGAGCAAGAAGTAGCCAAAATGTGGGATAGAGTTAAGCAATTAGAAAAATAGAGAGATGGCATGTTGGAGCAGAGGAGATTGGAGGAGGAAAGAGAGAAGGTTGAAGCTGATAGGCTCACCAAAGAAGTGGCAGAAAAGGAGCAGTAAGAGGTTGATTCCCAACCTAAGGTAAAAATTTTGCAACATCTCTCTTCTACCACTACTTCTTCACAACAAGTGGTTACTCCTCCTGTTGCCCCAACATGGTTGAAGCTTAACCTAGAAAATAAACAAATAGTCCAACCCTAGCCCCTGAACTGGGATGATATGATGAAAGAGATCGAGAAGGAAAGGCCCAAGAAAAAGGCTAGAGTCCTTCGCTCCACCAAGCTAACAGATGATGGAGAGATTGTGGTTGAATGTGCCATTCCTATGATGGAAAAGGATAGATCAGAGATGCAGTTGAGTGATTATCAACTAGGTATTGTAAACTTGGGAAGGCCTACAAGAAACTAGCAGATCGACTTGATTGATATTGTGGCATCTTCCACCAAGTAAAGAATGGTAAAGAACAAGCAAAGGAAGGATGAGCTCAAGGATAAATTAAATCAATTGCATAGGTTCTTAAAGGACCTATCTTCTCTTGTTTCTATACAATTTTCTACTCCTACAATGCCAATTTTGTTGAGTAAAAAGGAAGTTGATGATCTTGTTGAGATGAGAAGCAAGGTGAAGATGCTAGATAGATGGATTCATAGGTTGAACCAAGAGGTGGAGTTACTTTTTGAAGCCCACAAAGTTTATAAAGAAGCATTGGAGTTAGCCAATGATATGACTACATATGCTAAGGTCCTTTGGAAGCAAGAAGAAGAATACAGGGAGGATGTGAGGAAATTGAAAGAAATTACTAAACTTCCTCAACAAGCACTCCTTGAACAATCTATTCTTGAAGAAGGTAATGAAGAGTTTATTAATAAAACCATTAACATTATCAGATTCAGGACTTCATTCATTTTTTTCCCATAGAAATGAGGTGGAATAGGTTGGAAAGAATTCAACAGATCAAATTGTGGAGTTAGAAGCAATCATAGCTATGATGGTGAATGAAGATGTCCCTGTGAAGGATGGTTTCCCTCTTGATTAATTAAGAAAAAATGGAATAATAGATTCCAAGAGGCAATGCAGAAGGGAGACAATGGTGATGATTTGTTGATTGATAGGTTCATGGATATCAAAGAGGTAATAAAAATTGCTCAGAAGGAGCTTGCCAAAATGGGTTATATGTAGAAATTCACTTCTATCGAATTAAGAAGAATAAATTTTGAGGACAGTTGGGTAGATGGGTTGGATATGGACATGCTTAGACAAGTGTTAGAAAGTTATGATGATTCCTTACTTGAGTAGAAGATAGAAGAGTGAGGTGTCCATGAAAAATTCTTTTTTCAATGAAGCATCAGATGGTACGGCCAGTTGGGCAGTTCTCCCCTATTTTTCAAGATCATAACACAAGTTCAACTAAAGATTCCCCTATAGTTCAACCTCCTCTTTGTGCATCAGATTTTGATATAGATTCATCAACAATTGGATTGAAGATCAACAGGGTAGTCATCTCATGCAGCTCCAGTTGTTCCCTAAATTCGTGGATCTCAATTTTTGATTGGAGAACTTAGTGTTAGGACTTGTCTATATGTAGTTTTTCTCTCCATGTTGTAAAGGTTGGATAATTGAAGAGAGATTGGCTACCTAAGGAGAAATTTAGGAGAATTTAACAGTTTTAGAAAAAAATTATAGCTTTATGCAAAGACACTTAGACATTTTTTATAATTTTCAATACAGTTCATGTTATTTTCAAGTTTTAGTTTTAATGGTGATTTCAATGAACAATAGTCATTCATATGCCAGTGAATGTTGTGCATAAATGTTTCTTATTTGATGAAATTCAATAGAAGATTCTAAATCTGAGATTGTTTCTATTGAATTATCTGTGAATGAGGCTTCTTGGTGTTTATTGATCTATAAATTTTAATGATGAGTTGATGATGTGTTCTTGTTGATTTTGAAGTTTATGAATGGTAAATGATTTGTATGTCTTGAATTTGCACTGTGAATGAATGCAATGGTTGGATTTTTCTATAGATTGTATCATTTTATGGTTTAGTTGTTTCAAGGAATGCTCATTATGAAGTTTGTATGTCTAAATTGAAGGAAAACTACATTTATGTTTTGTTTTCCTAAGCTCTATTCTATCTTTTGATATTTATTTACACCCCCCAAACGTTAGAATGATTTGTATTATGCAATTTGTATTCCTTTTACCAGTAGACCTCTTGAACATTACAGTTGCATAGGTCATTGAACAACATCAACACAGTTGAGAACCAACTACAAAGACCTTGGAAGATAGGTTGCTTTAGGTTATTTATATTTTTTAGGAGAAATAGGGTAGAAATATTCTATTTTAACGTTGATGTGTTACTTTGACCATCAACATCACCTATCCTAGATCTAGGGAGGATCCAAAAAGTACTCCTTCTAATAAGTTGTTTTAGATAGTTTACATTATTTAAGTCATGGGAGAGCTCCCATTGCTTTTTTATGCTTAGCTCTTGTTGTTTTGGATTTTTCTTAGTGTGATTGTACGTGCAACTTTCCACATTTTACTAAATTTTTCTTTTAAAAATTAGACATAGCTCCTTACTAGTCCTTGCAGTATCCCTAAACACCCTATTATTTCTCTCTTTCTACAAGACCCAAGCTAGAAATGAGGGAATTTGTCCCCACAAATCACTAATTATATTGTGCGAATAAGGGGAAAAGCTCCATCCTTCCATAAACATTTGAACATTGGTAGGAAAAACCCAATCCACCTTCAAAATATTGAGAAAAAATCCCTAGACTTCTTGGGCATAAGAACATTGAAAAAATAGATGCATGATAGATTCCTCTTCTTCATTACAAAGGTTGCATCTATTGACAGAGTACCTACCTCTTTTCTTTAGATTTTCTATAGTGAGGATCTTACCATGTATAACTGTCCACCACAAGCAATTTATTTTTGGGATAAGATTCTTCTTCCAAACCTTGAGCTAGTCAAAAGATCCTAAAATCAGAGTTTGTTGCATCAAGGACTCGTAGGCTGATTTAACTGAGAACCTGCCAGTAGCATTTTTTGTCTAGATCCATTCATCCTTTTTTGTTTCTTGAGAAGAGGTCAAGATTTCCTATTTGTTTCATAAGTAGGTCAATAGCAGCATTCCAATTTTTTTGTCTGATTCCCCTAAGAACAACATTGTTTAGGTAGTCTTTAAAGCTTTTCCACCTGGGTCACAAACCTTCCCACACAAGATATAACTTTGAAATGTTACAAGTTCATTGTGACATTGATTTTTCAGAAGATGATGGTAGGTAGAAGGAAAAAAATAATATAGGAAGAAGTGAGATTGAATAAATTTGGCATATGATTGATCTTGTTGTCTATATCAGACTTTTAAATCTGATTTGTGATGTTTTCCATCAATTTAGAGGGCTGAAAACATTGTATTTTCCATTTGGCTTTGATCTCATGTAATTCAAGAGATTTTGAGCAATTATTTTAATCATACTTGTTGCAGATTTTTGGTATTGCCAAAATCATTTTTGGAATTGTCACCTGTATTCTTGAAGTGTGTTGAGGGTTGGGAAAACTCTCTTGCATCAAATGGTTACCAAGCAATCTCTATTTTTTGTTCTAGATTAACTCTAAATTCTCTAGAACCTTATATATAAGGAACTTTTCCTAATTGAAAACTTCTTCACAATTTTCGTTTGAATGAGGATTATGACTATATGCATAGGAAGTCTATTTTAATTCATAATGGGAGTACTCTTTATAACAATAGGTTTAGTTTTTCTATACACCCTAAATTGTTTTATTTAAGTAATACTAAGTATACTTTCAATGACCCTATTTTTATACCCATTTAATTCAAAGGAAGATGATTTTAACATCAACAATTGGAATTTACTCTAAATTTCTGCATATAAGTTTTAAATAAAGGAGCATTCCTTCATTGGAAATTATGTTAATAATTTTCATCGTATTGATTTATTGTTAAATTTCTATAAGGGATTAAATGGAATTTTTAAAATTCATCAACTTGAAAAGTTTTTACTTGGAATTTTACCATTACATTATCCTACCCTTTAATAATATATAAATATTTACTATACCTTATATTAATTATTTAGTTACAAATTAGAGAATTATTTATTTTCCTATTGAGTGATTCATAAATTTAATAAAAAAAAATTTATAAATTATTAAATAATGACAAAATACAATTTTATCCTTTAAATTTTAAATATTGTTACTAAATACTTCATTGGTTGTTTACATGTATTCTTGCATTTAATTATCTCTCTTTTATTAATTAATGAATACTTTAATTCTCAAACATATTAAAGATTTTATTGGTTTGTAGTAATCGTGAATAAAATCATTCTTTTACTACTTGTTATCTCGAAAATGCACCCTATTGAACTTGATGTTCAACATTCCGAGAAAACATGGGAAGACCTCTAAAGTTGTGAGTTCCTTGTAGGCAGAGGTCAACCTCCGGAGAAGGTCGGCTTCCTAGTTGGGTTATCACCTAAAACTACTGATTGTGAAGGAAAAGGGTAAAGAGATAACATAAAAATGAAAACTACCTCCTAAGGTGATACACCAAAAATGATTTCAGAACCTGTAAAGCTGCTATTACACAGATTTTTCAAACAACAACAAGCTTAGCATGCACAACTCAAATACTCATATGCCTTGCATAAATATTTCATGAGAATATTTTTAATACACTCAATTCAAGAAGGAAAAGGAAATTTTCATAGCTTGAATTACTTGCAACAAAATACAACTCACAACCTACAAACATATACTTTTGCACAAAGGTGATGCAAATGAGACACCAAAACAAGGAATATGATAACTTCACATGTAAAGGAATCAATCATCAAAATTCACACAATATAAACAGAAAATGAGAAGGAAAAATGCTTATCTTTATTTTTCTCCAAAGTGTAAGTTGCTATACATGACTGAAAATGAGTTACAAAACTCTATATTTTTCTCCAAGGACCCAAAATGAGTCACAAAATAGAAAAAATTATATGTCAGAACTCCTCAATAATGAGTTACAAATGAGAATATAACCATCATCTCCAAGTAGCTCCAACAAAATAGGATCTAGAAATAGTTGGAATCAGATGCCCCCAAAAAGCCTAAAAAGTAGCAACTGATTTTTCTTCAAAAGAGCTCTAATATGCTGAAAAGGTCAACTTTGACCATGTCCAACCATAAAAGCACCCCCAAAATGCTCCAAGTTGCTCCAAAATCCTTCAAAATGATGAAAAACAAACTCCTCCATTCTCTCCAAATGTCTGCATAATGGTCAAAACAACATCCTATATATTTGGTACTTGTCAACCAACCTCCTTTAACCACCCTATATGCTTGCCAAAAGCATTACTTCAATAAATAACCAACCCCCTTTTGACCATATCCTTGTTGGTCACTATAGCATCTTATTTTGCATTAAAATAGCACCTTGATTAAAGTGATTTATAACAATATCACTAAAATCAAAGGCTTTACATTTGTTCTATATGCAAAAATAAAATACAAGGCTCGACCTTGTATGATTAAAATACAAAAGGAAATAAGTCCAAGGACTTTCTAAGCTATAAAATTCATCTAAAGCATATCATGGGGATGGGTTTCATTAGTCATATGATTTAAATTTAAAACAAAAGGTAAAATACCTTTTTCCAATCAGCAAATTAGGGTAAAACCCTAAGTGCTAAAATCTACAAAACAAAAATGCAAAAGCATTTTCATTTCACCCTTCGAGCTTTCTAGAAATTTCAACTCCGTCGCCATAGGGTTTTGATGAAGCTATCTCATGGCAGATTTCTAGAAATTATTTTCCCGGCGAGCTCACTGGTAAGCTTTTTATCAGAAAAATGTTGTTTTATTCTATATTCCACAAAAAGAATTGGTATTCCTTTGCTCTGGTAATGATGGAAAAGCGATGAAACCCTACATTTATCTATTGCATTCTTTTCTTCCCTTGAACAATCTCATAGTCTCAGTTTCCTTTGGAGAGAAGATATTCATAATAACTCTTATTCGCACAATATTCATAAGGATCTCATCTTGCAATAGGCCATGACTCATGGTCTTCACTATATTGTACATACTCCCCTTTTAAATTATGATCTTTGAACAACTCCTTTATCTATACTTGTTCTCATCTCATGTCCCTATATGTGAATTTTTTTGAAAGCTAGCTGAACAAAATTTCTATATATCCATGCCATGGATATGTATTCCTCACTGTAGACACTAGTTTCTCAAAATTTCTGCATCTCCATTCATTTTTTCTTGATCTGGCTGAAATGGAAAAAAGGGGTCTTCTCTTTTATAAACCTCAGCTTATTTTATTTCCCTTAATGGTTTGACCCTACTTAATTACGAGGTGTTAAGAACTAAGTGCAAGTTATCAAAACCCCTGATCTCCATTCATATTTTCCTATAGGTTCCTATGCATTTCTATTTTCTGGGTATTTTACTTTTTCCTGTATTTTGAGTTTGATTTATCTCATGGCCATCTATCTACAAGGTTGAGGGCTTTTATTATGTTTTCACCTGAGAAAGCTCATGTTCCATAGAATCTTCTAGAGCTGGGATAATTTCTTGTTTTCTCCCATCAACTATATTTGAATCTAAAACAAATGATTTACTTTCCAGCTCAGATTCCATGTTCTTTGTACAAACTTCTCTTAACTTAAATACTTGTATGTCTTTAAACTTAAATCAGTCTCACTCAACTGAGACAACTTCCCTCTATTGTTCACTTGCTCTATCCTCTACATAATATATATGAATCTATATCTTTGTTTCTTTTGGAACTTCTGAAAATGTTGGTTGTAGCCTCTAAAAACTTCAATCATACCTCTTTCAAAATTCAGCACTAGTAAGAGTATTTTTTAGTAGACTTGGAAAAATGTATAGGGTTTTATTTACTAAGACACTGCCATTGAATGAAACTTCATTGAAAGCCCTTGCCCTGTCCTTGTACTTGGTTGTGTTCCTTACAACTATCATTTTCACAAATCCCTTACTTAGTATTATACTATGCATCTACGTTTATTGACAAGACTTAACTTTATTGTAGGGATCTTGTAAATCTTTGGCTCTACTTATTGTCTCTATTAATAGGGGCATTTACTCCATAAGTTTGATGACTATCTTTTGCATTGCCACATGAACATTGTGGGTTGTGGATAACTATGTCACTGTATCTTTATATGATCATGTTGTTCTTATGATCTCTCCACCTTAGCTGCTTATCATGTATTTCTCTACAGCAAGAATCTTATTCATCATTAGAATCAAACAATGACCAATGTCTTGTAAAAGACTTCTATGGTATAGCTGTCAATATGGAGGCTTTACCTCATGACTGTTACTGCTCTTTTGAGATTGAAATTGGGCTAGGGTAATCTTTCATGATTTACCTATTTGATGATGTGTCCTCTATGATAGTGACCAAAAATCTCACTATCATAGATGATATATGGTTAAACAAATAAACCATGAGGAGTTTACCTCAGTTCAATACCATGCTGAAACAAAGACAACAATGCCGACTCAAAAGACTATAAACTTGCATTCCATTATGATAATGTGCATTATCAGTTTGCAAATCATAACCATTCTAAACATCCCATTCAGCTAAATGCACATTGGGGATCAACTCTTACATTAGGGGCGTCATTTTAACCCAGAATTTGCTTTAGAAATTTGATAAAAGCTTGACATTGTTTTTTCAATACACTTTTATGAATCAAACAGTTATAAAAACATGTGCACATGGTTGATGTATTAGATGATGTTGTTTCTTTCTTTGGACATGTACAGTTTGTATGCTTATTTAATGTATTTGAGGGGTAGTTTATACATTCATGGGTGCATGTACATGTAGTGTGAGAGAACTTCATTGCTTAGAGCACTGCTCTAACATCATTGTAATTTCCAAATGCAAGGACTAGGAGCAGGGAGCTACGAAGGACACAAGACAACTCAAAGAAGGAGACAAAGCAAGATAGCAGACACTGAACCAGTCATCAGGAAATAACTAGCCTCTTCCCCTATATGTGCATTCTTTTTCTTTATCCATCAATGTATAAATTGTTCTTCATTTTCATTGAACAAGTTAAGTCCCACGGCTTGTGTGAGACAAATATGTATTTTTGTATCAATAAAGATTACTTTTTAGAAAGATTTGTGCAAATCTTTTCTATGTTGCATGCACTTGTATAAATGCAATAATATATTATTGCCTAAAACTTGTAATCTCTTTGATTTTTCTGTTTATACAATTGAATGCAATATAGGGAAGATAAAAAACAAAATGTACCTCTCTTTTAGTTTGCAAACTCTTTAGCTCAATCAACTTGAACAAGTAACAAAATGGGTAACACTACTAACTAATCCACAACTAGAATTCTCCCTTTTAAATAGTCTCATTAAAGTTTCAAAATTCAGTTTCATTGTATTTGTGAATTGGTTTTATTTCCTTATTTGAATGTGAACAACTCATTTGCTTCTAATTTTTTTTCTTAATTATAGGAAAATTTGAGATGGTATCTGGTATATTGTATATGTCAGAGATTGATTTGGTTAATTGTATATATATATATTGTTTTCTATAGAACCAACTACCATGTATATGTTTTTATTATTTAACTATTCTAGGAAATTTTAGGTTTTTGAACATCATTTCTGCCTACTGTGGTTTTTCCAACACTTTTTTTTGTCGTTGGTATTCTTTTCATCATGGAAGATTAGAATGAAGGTTCTAAAATGAATTAAATATACATAGTGGGAGGGGCGCCCCACACCCATAGGTCACAACCTTCCATTATGCTGAGTTGACCTTGGGGTTGGTGAAATTGTGAGATAAAATGTCTTGTACCTAGTTTATTCACTTACTAGGGACTTAAGGGACATATTCACATGCTAATTTTACTTGGGATATATCTTGATTCCTTCTAGAAGTCTTAGTTATCTAGATAGGATCTTATCATATCTTATATTGTTGACTTTTTATCAAGTTAGTTGTCTCATAACATAGGATTAAGACATTTGTTATGATCTTGTCTAATCCTTTTCCTCACCTTTCCTATATAAGCAAGGCATCTTGTGTAAATTTATATATTAATCTATATTCAATCTTGCATTATTGAAGCAAGCTTTCTTGCCATTCTCTCTTTTCTAGAAGATATTTTGGTCTAGTAACTATTATTGGCGGTGTTGAGGAATCACCATTAACACCTACATGGTATTAGAGCCCTAGTGTTGCACATTCCTTACTAGATCTGAGACTTTTGTGTTGTCTTGAAGATTTTTTCAGGCGAAAATTGAGATTTAAAGGACCAAATGGTTGAATCCAGGGTATCAAATAAAGTTAGGTTTTCCTTTCTTTTCATCAATTTTGGTTAGGTTTTTCCAAATCTGTAAGGGTTTGAAAAAGTGTGAAGATTAGCTAATCTAGGAGGTCACTATTTTTTCATAGCACTTTGGGTCCAAATCAACATCATCATTGAGATTAGAAGGCTTGAGAAATGAATTTTGATATAAAATTTGTCTATGTTTGGCCTCAAGTATTTTTGAAGAAATTTTTTTGCCTAGGCAAGCCATATGACCCCCCCAAGTAGGAAGCACACAAAAAAAAAAATCAAAAATATTATATATTGTATTTTATTTAGGAAAATTATTTATTAAAATATTTTTAAGATTTAAATTAAAATTATGAGCGACATATTATGTGGTACTTTTGCAGTCATCAATCTATGTATGCCTATGTCATGTCTTGTACATGGTCGGTGTTGTTAGTTGCAATATGAATCACATTATTAATTATAGAATTTGTTTATTATAAACCTTTGGTTTAAATTTTTGATTTACTTAAGCATTTTTTCTAGCATAAGGTCACAACCCCATGATCATAGAGCCAGCAAGGGGCTTTACTTGGGCAACACACAAGAGTCACTACCACCAAGCTCCACCCTCCTACCACCCATATGGGCAACACCTTTTTTATTAAAATCCTCAGTGCTCAAATCCTATGGGAAGTCATATCAACAACCGAGAGTCGACTAAATTCCAGCCCCCAGGATCCCTGATTTTTCCCTTGTGTTCCCTAAATAGGGCTTTTTTCATTTTTCTATAACTTTCACCCCAAGAGGCCATTTTTTACAAATAAAATATTATTGGAAATTTGGTTCTCTTAATTTTTTAGCGATGTAGGTTATTTTGTAAAAAAAAAAATATTTGATCATAATTATTGTTGATTGAATTTCAATCTTGTATTTTGGCTCTCGAGTTCATAACTCTTTGCCTCAATCTTCAATTTTTCATAATTCTTGTGATGTTGGAAAGGTATTGAGGAGATCTATCCAACTATCCATGCACTTTTTCCTATTTCTGTCCCAAGTATATTGTGATTTTAGTTTTTTTCCCAGTCGGTATACTAGAGATTTCTTGGATTTTTGGTAGTTGGGAGGGTGTTTCTTTTTATCATTGTACTTCATTTCAGCTCTATTTTATATATTGATCTCAAATTTTACCAGTTGAGAAGTGTTTCATCATTGTAATCATGGGTTATGGAAATCATCCTTGTATAATAATTTTGACTAAGGACAATAATGATTCATGGAAAAAAGGCATAATTTAACACATTGTAGGTGGCTCAATATTTTGCCTCATCTTTATGGACTCATTCTTGAACCAAAAATAACATATAATAAATATGTTTAGGGTAATAAAAATGATCATATTAAAGAATTGATTGGTTTAATTTTAGTGCAAGCATCCTCATAAAGACTTGGCACAAGATTTCAGGAATCTCATGCCCACACAATTTGGACCAAAGTTTGGGACATTTTTAGAGATCCACATAAGCCTCCATTCCTAGACAATCCTTTTTCAAATTGCCTCATTCTATTTGATGATGTTGACAATATACCCTATGATGAAGAATAAATTGAGTTTATTAATGATCCAGATATTTCACCTATGACTCATACTTCTCCTATTGAGATCACACACTCATTTTTGTTGATGATTCATTAAGAACTTCCAGTGATTCATTTCAATAGGTATATGTTTGTCTTCTTGATTAGGATTCCTACTTATCATACATTGCTTCTTTGTTTGTGGAGTCTCACATTTTAGATTTGGAAGACCAATTTGAGGGTTTATCTCTCTTATTTTACAATAGTCATGGATCAACTATTCTCACTTCTTCTATGTCTTTGGAGTTGGTTCAAGATCAGTTTCCATTTGTTCCTAGTTTTTCACAGTTTGTTGTGATTGGGAATATGCCTAATTGGATTGTGGCATTGATGCAGAGTAGGAAGGTAAAATCTAAATCCACTCAAAACTAACTCAAATAAAACAAGTTTCCAAACTTAGCAACCCAACTTCATGGGCTTCCTTTACAAATTCACCATACTCCTAGGTCAACAAACCTTGTTTTTCATTCACAAATTTCATGTTGAGCCTCCAACCCAAAATCCAAAAGATGTTTCAAATACCCATTATGGCATACTTCAACATTTCTCAAAAGTTCATAGGGCCACTTTGGACCATAATCCCCAAATCTCTGCTACTACACTGCCCCTTAAGCCAAATAAGACACTTTTACAAAGCAACTATCAACCAAACACCCTCCTAATTACAAATATTTATTAAATCCTTCTCCATAGGTCTCAAATCTCCTAAATCAATAACCTTTGACAAAAGGAGTAAATATAAACTCATCAAAATTGCAAACCCTTGTTTAGGCCATTTTTAAGCTTCAAAAAGGAGGGTTTATTGAGTCTCCAATATCCTAGCCTCAAACCACTTCACTAACACATCAAACTAACCACATTAGGTCTTCATATGCTTCTCCAATCGACTCCCAACCTTTATCATTGCCTTTTCACCAAACTTCAACTATTAGCCATCAATTTCAGGCCAAAAACTCATGAAATTACCACTAGGGTAGCATCAAAAAGCCTTCAAACCCTACTCTTTGCTCCTACAACCTATTCTAACATATAACCCTACCTAATTTCACCCATTCCACCAAGCTTCAAATAATTCTATTGGTGGAATGGGTCAACAATACATTTTAATCACCTTCAAACCCTTAAAACAAGGTTTATAAACCACCTACAAAAAAATGCTTGTAAAAACATTCAATCTTTATGGAATTCAACCAAATAACAACCAAAATGAATTTAATTCATTCCTCCATCAAATTCAAGAGCTTTTAGATCAATAACCCTTTGTACATAATCGTACAATAACCTGTAGCAGCAACTTACACAAGAAAATGCAGAAAAAATATGGAGTTTGTTTTTTTGCTTTCTTCAACAAAATCTTCAGCAACACCTTTACATCAAGTTTCTAGAGAATATTTAAACTTGTCCCATCAAAAACCAATATTCCTAACTAACTTTTGAACTTGTGACTCTTCAACTTCCAAATGTGACACAAAAATGCAATGTTGCAATGCAATTTTTGACAATATTAGCAAAATATGACAACATTAACTCAACTGACCCAACATAGACTCAATACATTGTAAATGGTCTATTATGAAATTATTACATGAAAAATTAATCTAAACACCCCAAAATATATCAAATGACCATCTTTACATAACTTTCTTTGGTGCCCCTGCACCATACACCCGGCCATAAAAAGAACTCAAGTCCCTTGAGGGTTGCATTGATGTAGATTATGCTTGATCACTTCACCTTCTTGTTCTCCGAATTCTCCTTCATCTAGTAATCATTTCCACTAGATCAGGTATTGAATATTTGAATCATTCTTTGCACTATTGAACCTTTTACCACCTAGACATTGCTCCATCTTCGCAAGTTGACTTGATGGATGCCCTCTAACCTTTCCCTCATCTAAAACTAATGTTGCACCTGCTTGAACACCTACAAACACATCTCTTCCATCCTTTTTTTGAACTAATTTCTTCTCTACCTTTGTTGCATGCCTAAAATCACCCATTTTTCCTTGCCATTCACCACTACTCACTGCACCTTTTCCCTTCATCTCTTCCACCAGATTCTCTACCCCTAGAACCTCTGTGTTATTAGGTTTACAAACCATTGTATTGATAGAATTTAACTGCCCACTAGCCTCTTTTCCAATCAATGGAAAAAGAACTATTCCTATCGTGACCTTATCATGCCTTTCTAACCAATCTTGTATTTCCACAATCAATTCATCCTTGACCTTCTCTTTATCTATTTTTGACACCAATTCATCATCCTTTCCTTCCAACATTGAAGCATTCTTCAAACCTACTATCTCAACATTTTCATTTTTAGTGGTGGCTGCAAACTCTTCATGTTTGTCTACTTCAAGCCTTATAAACTCTTTCTTACCTAACATGATCACCTTAGTTGCCTTACCTTGTCCCTTATCATCTTCTAGTATTAGAGTCAAAGTGAAAGTGCTTCCATCCTTTTCAATCTGATAAGTATTGTTCTGACCATCATAAAATTGCATGCCTATCAAATTGACATGGTCTTCCAAGCAACAAGTGGCAGACATCCATAGGCAATACATCACAAAGAATTTTATCTCTATATCCACCTATACTAAATTCAACGCAAGATTGTTCATTCACCAAAAAAATTTGACTTTCATTCAACCAAGACACTTTATAAGGTGTTTCATGAGATATCTTTTCTAATTTTAGTTTATCAACCATTTCAATGGACACCATGTTATCAATACTCCCTGAATCTATTACTACTTTTCATACCTTTCCTTTGCACTTGTAGGTAGTATTGAAAAGTGTTCTCCTTTGTGTTGATTCTTTCTCCTTGGATGCTTTGAGGAGTGTTCTTCTAACCATAAAGGATTCTCCTAGTTCTAGAGCAGCAAGCTAATTAGGAGATTTTACACTTTCACAATCATCCTCTTGTACCAATTAAACTCTTTTATCGCTACTGATTGAAGTAGAAGCTTGTTTATCTAGACACTTCCATGTTTGATTTCCAAACTAATTGCAATGGTAACATTTTCCTAAGAATGTGCTTGAACCTCTGCCTTGTCCAAATCTTCCTCTAAATCCTTTGAATCCATTTCTTTGATCAGCCACTTGATCTATGCTTTTACTTGTGTCTTCTTGGTCTTCATAGAGTTGCCTTGAACCTCTTCCTCTACTACTATTGTCACTTCCTCTTCCTTGTCTTTTTTTCCTTCTTTTAAACTTCTTTTCTTCCCTAGTATCCATTTGAAAAAATTCATCAACTTTCCTAGGTGTAGCCAAACTCAATTCATCCTATATTTGAAATCTCAACCCACACATATACCTTGCTATCTTTTCATTTTCATCTTCAACATGACCAGCCCTAATACTCAACTAGTGAAATTCTTCAGTGTGGGTCATGACATCCTTATACTTCTACTTTAAACTTTGCAACTTCTTAAAAGTTTGTATAACATGACCACCTTGCAATAATTGGCTCTTGATCTTTGACACCATCCTATCCCATGAACTTATTTTTATTTCCCCCTTTTCACTCTCTCCTCTTGCACATAATTCACCCATGTCAGAGCAGGACCTTTCAACTTAGTCTTAGCAAAAAATTCCTTTTGTTCTTCAGCAACCTCCTTTTACTCAAAGTAATTATCTAGTGCATCTATCCAATCCAATACCTCTTTAGCATCCAAATTTCCACTATACATTAACACATCTATTTTCTAACCAAAATCATCTCCTCTAATAGCCTTGAGTATTTTCACCATCCTTCTCTCATTAGGGACTAATTCATCATCACCTTAGACTCTTCTTGGAGGGTTTTCATCCTCACCCTCTTCATCACTAATTTATGAAAAGTAGGGAGGTAAAATGAAAATCCACTCAAAACAAACTCAAATAAAAAAAGTTTCCAAACTTAGCAACCCAACTTCATGGACTTCCTTTACAAATTCACCATACTCCTACTAGGTCAGCAAACCATGTTTTTCCTTCACACCTTTCATGTTAGGTCTCCAAACCAGAATCCAAAATATTTTTCAAATACCCATTATGGCATACTTCAACATATCTCAAAATTTCATAGGGTCACTTTGGACCATCATCCCCAAATCTCTACTGCTACGCTGCCACTTAAGCCAAATAAGACACTTTTACAAAGCAACTATCAAAAAAACACCCTCCAAATTACAAATATTTATTCAAACCTTCTCCATAGGTCTCAAATTTCTTGAATCAAAAACCTTTGATAGAAGGAGTGCCTACAAACTCATCATAATCACAAACCCTTGTTTAGGCCATTTTTAAACTTGAACAAGGAGGGTTTATTGAATCTCCAATCTCATAGCCTCAAAACACTTAAATAACACATCTAAAACACCACATTAGGTCTTAATATGCTTCTTCAATCAACTCCTAACCTTTATCATTACCTTTTCACCAAACTTCAACTATTAGCCATCAATTTCAAGCCAAAAACTCATGAAATTACAGCTAGGGAAGCATCAAAAAGCCTTCAAACCCTACTCTCTACTCCTACAACCTATTCTAACATCTAACCCTACCTAATTTCACCCATTCCACCAAGTTTCAAACAATTCTACTAGTGGAATGGGTCAACAATACATTTTATTCACCTTCAAACCCTCAAAATAGGGTTTACAGACCACGTACAAAAAAATGCTTGTAAAAACCTTCAATCTCTATGGAATTCAACCAAATCACAACCAAAATGAAGTTACTTCATGCCTCCATCAAATTCAAGATATTTTAGATCAATACCCCTCTTTACAGATTCGTACAATTATTGAAATGATGGATACACAATTTCCCTAAAGTTGCAGCCTTCAAGAGGATCTCCAAGAAGAAATTCAACCACACAAAAAGTGTTGAAACTAAGGGCATGCAAATAGAAATTGTTATTGATCTAGAATATGAGATGATTAAAAATGTACAAATTCCTTGAATATATAGGCATGAGAGAGATGCAAGATGCAATATGATGTTGCCATGTGAACCCTACCTAGGAAATGATAAAAGAATGAGATAAGTTCTAGAATGACAACTCATCTTCTAGAGGGAATCTTATCCCCTAAAAAAATGGAAAGGGGAATTACCCCATTGTTTATGATTTATTTAAAAATTCAACCTAGGACTAAATACTACAAGACCTAAGTTAACTTATGCTAGTGTAATAAATAATTAATTACACTAACACCCCCCCATATGCAACTTAGGGAGGATATGCAATGATTATGCAAAGATGATGATGAATGATGGGTCTCGGGTACTACATGATGGCCATTTTAGGTACCCATTTACATATGAGAATAAAAAATGCAACAAATCTCCTATAATCAGAGAAAAGGGGAAAACCTAGTGGGAGGAAAACCCCTCTCAAAAAGGAGATGAAAATGCAAAAAAGTGAGAAAGGATGGGAAGGATGGAGAACTCCCAAATAACCCCCAAGTACACCATTTTTCACATGGATAAAATAAAATCAATGACCCCCCATAGGGAGGAAATAGAGATACTATATAGCCCCCCCAAAATATGTGATCACCTCCAAGAATGGTAAGTTTTTGAAGACAAAACAAGATTCAATGTCGAAAAACAACTTGTCTCCCTTTCCAAAGAAACAAAACCAAGTGCAAGTGTAGGGATGCTTCCCATTCCAAATAGGAATTGAAGGAAGGAAGGATGAATATGGATGTTGATGACATCTCTGAAATCTACTCATGTGTCTCCTTTCCTAATGAAGAAGATGCCCCAATCAACTCAAGTACATGCCCAATCAATGAAAAAGGTGACAAATCAGGACGATCCGAAAACTGATGTTGAACTGGATCCAAAGACTGTGATGCAATGAATGTGATGGAGACTAGATTTCCCCCCCAAAATGAAGTGTCCTCAAAACCACTGAGAGAAGTCTAAAGCAACAAAGGTGTCCAAAACACATGTCTCCCACTAGGAAGAAGCAAATCCAATGGTAGATGCTAAGAAAACTTCAACTCCTGAATGAAATGAGAGGGAAGAAGTCTCATATAGGAAATCTATAAAGAGAAACCAAGTGCCTCCAAGATAGTCTCAGGATCCCCAATCAAGGTTGAGACAAAGGAATGAGGAGACTCAAGAGAATTCTTCAAAGTGGAATGTGAATAGAGGAGTGATATCCACTCAAGAATGTCCTCCAAACCTATAGAGATAGCCAAATCAGTGATACATGAAAAAAAGCCATCCTGTGATGTCAAGTCTAGAAAACTGAATGTGTCTGGATGAATGATGATGGAAGCCTCAATCAATGACTCTGGACAAGGAATCACTGAATGTGAAGGGATACCAACTGTCTCTTATGGAAAAGAAGCATCTAAAGAAACCTTGTCAACCTCTTTGGAAGATTCAAGGCAATCAACCTCCTGCATAACAATATCATCATGGGGTATGTGATCTGAAGAATGATATTCTAAATCATGACCATTGTGGAAGGGTAGAGTATCTAAATCTCCATATTGTTAGATGCAAGGAACACTAAGAGGGGGGGTGAATCAGTGTTCAATAATTTTGATTTACAAATTAGATCTAAAAACCATCAACAACAATAATAGAGCTTTATATAACATTAGTAGCACATAACAAATGAAAACATGTAGTCACATCAGTAATCACCATAACACCAGATATTTTTATGTGGAAACCTTGTTAGGGGAAAAACCACAGTGGAGATTAATCCACAAAGTTTACTATGTTAAAAGTAAAATAAAAGAGGGGAATGCACTTGCATTCAGGCGCACTGCCTAGAGCTCACTCCTTAAAGAAAGAGGCTCATTCCCATACAATTATAATATAGATTACAACAAAATTTTGAACTAATAATATAGCAAACAAATTCTTGGATTCAATTCCACTGAAGCACACAATTTGACTTTGGACCTTTTGCTCAAATATGTTCTGCTCTACTCTATTCTCCTGTTGAAAACCCTTTAGTAGTACAACTAATATTCAATCAATCAACTACTCTTCTCTTTTTCACACACATATACATCTCTCTTCACATCATGCATAACACACATCCCATGTATACACAAAGTGAATTATCGATCTTCCTTATATATCTGCTAACCCAAAAATTCAATACATGTCAGCCTTTCAACAAAATATAATATTCTTTGCTTATATCAGCCATGTCGGCCTTAAATATTTAATTAGAAATTAACTGTACCTTCATAAGTTAGCTAGACTTATAGAAGGGACCCACACCATGGTCCTAAACATAAGAGATAGAAAAATAATTATTCCATATACATCCACGATCCACCACATCAAGCATGTCGGCCACAATGAAAAATAGATAATAAAACATGCCACCAAACCTCTTAACTCAAGCTATGATTAATACAATACCACAAAAATTCTTCAGTAGAATAGTGTACGAGCTAGGAAAAATTCCTTGGAGATCCACACTTCAAAATAGTGATCTGGTGAAGTAGTCAAATCAGCATACCAACCAGATGTCTTGTTCTTTACTTTCTCTGCTAGTAGAATACAAAGACTTAGATTCTCTACCGGTATAAGTGCAATTGATACCGTGTATCCAACTATATACTCAAGTTGTCATCAATGACAACACAAGTAGCCAAATTCAACCTCATCTAAGCCATATTCCAACAATCTCCCCTTTTGGCATTGATGGAAACACTTAGTGAAAAATTGACTAAGTCAAAACCAAAAAAAAATATCAAATCCAAAACTACTACTCCCCCTTTTGATGTCAGGAAATTTTTCACTTCATTCTCTCCCCCTTTGACATCAATGACAAAGGTCTACTACATCTGCTTTATACTTTTCTTCCTTATCCTTTCCCTTAAAATATTTAACTGCACTATCTCTTACTCCATTCTCTCCCCAAATACTGATGCAAAAATTGATCAAAATTTGACCACTACTATGAAAATTCAAAAAATTATTTTATACTTAGCTTCAATTTCAGAAGGAATTTCTTCAAGGAATCCACTGCAAACCCAATGGCTATGATCAGAATTTTTTTTTCTGAAGTAGTGTTGATTATTTGCACAATAGACTTAGGAATAGTGATTGATGCTTCCAATTCCTCTCCTAATTTAAGAGTCTCAATCATTTGTTCTAATCTTCCTTCAGTTATATCTTTGACTTTTTAGAAAGCATCAATGAGAGCATTCTTAGTAGTATGAACTTTTGCATGCTCAATCTGTAAATAATAAACTTTCTTCTTCAAATCTTCATTCTTATCCAAGAGCATACTATAATTTTTTCTAGTCTTAACAAGCTCACTTTCAATCTCTTCAAGCTTATCCTTGTACTTTCCTACCACATGAGGCCACCTAAGAAAATAGTTAAAAACTTCATTTGTAGAATCAATGCAGTATCTCAACTCACTCATTTTATTCTTCAATCTGGAAAGAGACAATCAAAATTGCATTTTAAATGAGAAATCAATTCTTCTTCCTTCCTTTCTAGGGACAAAAACTCCATAGATATCTTGACACATTCAATCAGTTCTTCTGAGAGAACATCCTGCAAACTTTCCAACTCAATATTGTTATCAATAAAGTACCTTGCCAGAGTGTTTTCAATAAAATCTTATTCATAAGATGGACCATTCAGCCATATACCAGATATCTTTTGCATACCATCCACATCCTAAATGATTTGCATTATCTTTGTCTTAAACAGAGCGTTTTCCTCACCACTATCTTCAACAATTATTGTTCCTGGTTCATCTAGTTTTAGTTGATCTTTTGGAATACATTCTTTAGAAAATTCATCTTCTAAATCCACAAGCACTTGAATTTTCCCTTTTTCTTGAATCTTTATAGACTTGGGTGCCAGAGGAGTGACACCAATTGTATCCCTTTTTCTCTTCTACTTTTTCTCTCCTTTTCCAGAAGATGATCCAACCTCAGTTATTTTTTCTGGAAGAGGAACAACACCTTCTCCAAACCTTTCTAATACCTTTCTAAAGAAACTTTCATACACTTGTTCACAATTTTAAAAAGAATTGAAACGATTGAAGATTTGCTGACAAATCGGTATATTCTCTCTCCACACTACATTGTTCTTCAATGGAAAATAGTTTAGAAAGTACATCATAATACATATTTCCAAAGTACCAAACCTAAATTGGTAGCCAATATCCTTCATAATTGAAAATTCTCCAACAGTTGCTCCTTCATTAGACTACATAGATCAAAGTCCTCATTCTCAATTATCATTTTGTGGGCCATATATGCATTACCTGCTGAGGTTGATCCATCTCGTTTTTTTAAATAAATTTTGTATGAGATTCCATAAGCCACATACCTTGTTAAAGGGTCTTTAATTTTTGAAATTATTAGAGCCCTCTAATCTCCATTTATTCTGGTTAGGGCTTCGACCTCCACATTGTGAATCAACTTCTTCTTTGGCACATCACCGACATTGCATAAGCCAGTTAAATTTCTGATTGCATCCTTGGTAATTTGATATGGTTTATCCAAATTGAGAATATCACCATATAATTTGTTCAAGAAAAACCAAATCACTTCTACATTACGAAATGAGGATAGTTGTTCCATATATCCAAATTCTTGTGCTTTAATCCTTCAAGCCTTCTGACATCGGTTAGCGACAAAAAATTTCTTTCATCCCTAATCTTTTGGATGCTACACTTATCTAAGGTTATGGTACCTTTTGCTTCATGTTTCGTTCTAAACAAAGTTGTACGGATTACAAAATAGATGTGAAATCAATGATTAACAGGAAAACCTAGAGATTCACCACTAGAATGACTTTTCGCCCTTGAAATTTTGCAGAAAAGTACTCTCAAACTGTTCTCCTTCAATGCTTGGTGCTGAAATAGGGTTCAAAATACCCTTTTATAACTTTACTTTTTGTTGCAATAAATGTTTTTCCCTAGAAGTTTCAGTTACACTCCAGACATAGATAGCAAGCTAAGAATTCAACTTCAGACTTATACTATTTCGACCAGTTCATCATATCATTGCAAATACTTCTAGTGATTGATGACATCCAGAGATTCTATGCCAACAATACACAAGGGGGGGTCAATAAATTTTCATGAAAAAATCCCCCTAGGCCATTGACCTGATATCAATTGCCAGATAAGGCTTCTGATATAGCTTTATTTCCTTCATCCGTTTCACTTTTATTCACCCATTTCTTCTTCATCTAATCTTTTATTTCTTCCAAATAAGATTTTTCTTTACCTTTATTGTCTTTCTGTGGATTTCTTCCTTGATACATCGGACCTCTTTTGTTCATGTTTTTTTTTTGGCAGAACTTTGCAATGTGACCAAGATTGTTACAATTGAAACATACCAGACATTTCTACCTATACCATCCATTCCATTGATTTCCTCCTGACCTGCATTGATTAGAAACATGTCCAAATCTTCCACAGATATAGCATTTAATGTTATTAGTACTGACAGTCACACTTCTACATTCTAAAGCCTTATGACCAAACTTCTTGCATTTGAAGCATTGACCAGAGAATGATGGCTTACTAGGGTTTATCTTTCTTCTACACTAAGAAGCCATATGTCCAAATTTATTACAAAACAAATCAATATCCATTAAATCTTTGAGCATTAGGTTTCCTTACCAGATGTCTTCTTCCTTTGTTCTTCTTTTCAAGATTCTTCTGTTCAAATCCAGAGCATTCTCCCTTCTTATATCCAAGACCTCACTTATCATTTATATCCTTCTGACTTTTTGTTATTTCTTCAAGCTTGGTAGAACTTATCATGAAATTTCCTTTGAATTCATTTCTAGTAGCGAGCTCATTTCCAAGAATGACTATCTATCTTTCAAGCTCTCATTCATTGTTTCTGGATTGTTGTAATTCAATCTCCAACTAGATAAATCTATTGTTAATTTTGTTGCATTCTTCAGACTTTTCTCTTAGGGGCTAGGCTAAATTTTCATCATTCTTCTTTCTTTGCTCAATCTCTTTAGTGAACTTCATTGCCATAGATTCCATTTCAAGTCTTAGAGTTACATTGTCCTTGGCTAGCTTTTCACATTCTCCTGTAATCTCTTTTAGAGTTTGATTCAAATGGACATCATCCAATCCTTTATTTTCTTTCTACTTCAACTGATCACAAAGTTCCTTTCTTTTCTCCCTTGATTCATTAATCTTGTCCTTTAGTGATTGAATGAATTTTTTGGCATCTGCAATATTTTCCCTAAGTTCCATGACCTCTTCCTTAGATTGATCAAGATCATCAAGTGCCACCATCAGTTGTTGTTGAAGACCACCAGCATCCATTATAGTTCAAGATTCACCTCAAGCTGCTAAGCTTCAGAAGAGGAACCTACTCTGATACCAATTGTTGGATGCAAGGAACACTGAGGGGGGGGTGAACCAGTGTTCAATAATTTTGATTTACAAATCAAATCTAAAAACCATCAACAAAAATAATAGAGCTTTATATAACATTAGCAACATATAACAAATGAAAACATGTAGTCACATCAATAATCACCATAACACTAGATATTTTTATGTGGAAACCTTGCTAGGGGAAAAACCACAGTGGAGATTAATCCACAAAGTTTACTTTGTTAAAAGTAAAATAAAAGAGGGGAATGCACTTGCATTTAAGCGCACTGCTCAAAAAAAGAGGGTCACTGCCATACAATTATAATATAGATTACAACAAAATTTGAACTAGGAATATAGCACCTACAAATGCCTAGATTTAGTTCCACTGAAGTGCACAATCTAACTTTGGACCTTCTACTCAAATTTGTTCTGCTCTACTTTGTTCTCCTGTTGAAAACTCTTCAGTGGTACAACTAATATTTGATCAATCAACTGCTCTACTCTTTCTTTCACACATATACATATCTCTTCACATCACGCATACCAAACATCCCATGCATACACAAAGTGAATTACTAATCTTCCTTATATATCCACTAACCCAAAAATTCAATACATGTTGGCCTTTCAACAAAATATAATATTATTTGCTTATATTGGCCATTTTGGCCTTAAATATTTAATTAGAAATGAAGTGTACCTTCATAAGTTGGCTAGAATTATAGAAGGGACCCACACCATGGTCCTAAACATAAGAGATAGAAAAATAATTATTCCATATACATCCATGATCCACCACATCAAGCATGTTGACCACAATGAAGAATAGATCATAAAACATGCCATCGAACCTCTTAAATCGAGTTATGATTAATACAACACCACAAAACTTCTTCAGTAGAATAGTGTACGAGCTAGGAAAACTTCCTTGGAGATCCACACTTCAAAATAGTGATCCGGTGAAGTAGTTGGATCGGCATACCAACCGGATGTCCTGTTCTTTACTTTCTCTGCTAGTAGAATATAGAGACTTAGATTGTCTACTGGTATAAGCACTATTGATATTGCGGATCAAACTGTAGACTCAAGTTGCCATCAATGACAACACAAGTAGCCAAATTCAACCTCATCAAAGCCATATGCCAACACATATATCTCCCAAAGCTTAGTCCAAAGGATGTGAGGACAATCACAATGATCAATAGTACTCAAACATCATAATCAACTTGCATTGAAATGATCTCCAAGATAGTGTATCTGCAACAACTCCAAGAAAATTCAAGAATACCTTCACTCGGATGGGGAACTATACCATATAGATGTGGCAACACATCAAGTGATTTGAGATGGTGGATGATCTCATCCCGCCATTGTTTATAGTTTCCCTTGTGCAACAAAGTCATAGGAGTATATGCAAGCCCATAATGTACTATCAAATTTCTCCAAAAAAACAAAGACAATGACCTTCAACAAAAAATAGAGACTTCCAAGGATGATGTGCAACTGAAGTGATGCCACCCAAATAAAAAAAAAGCCTTTTTCCAAGCTTCAAGATATCCAAGTTATTTTAAAAAATTCACTGAATTGAACAAAACCAATGCAAGAGTAACTAGATTTGAAATTGATCAAAGTGAATGGACTAATGAAAAAAGCTCTAAATTACCTTCTTGAACCACTGGAATCACTGAAATCCAATGAACGGTTGTGAAGATATGAGCCTTTAAGTCCAAATTAGGGTTTTGACTTCAGTTGAATGTAGATTTTTCTGACAGTAAAATTCTACAAAATGGATGTCACCACTGGAAAGTAGACCAAATCCTCTTTCTGACAGTATCTCATTTGTTGAATTTTGATATTGTGGGTGAAAGTTATGAGAAAACAAAAAAAAGGCCTAGATGAGGCACTTGGCAGGCTAACTAGGTGCAAAAAATTATCCCCCTTTGTGCTAGTTCTCAATCATTGATATGATCGTGGCAAAAAAGTTGGCAAAAAAAACACACACCACCCTAATGGTGGTGGCGGGGCTGAGAGGCCAGGTGGAGCAGCTATAGGAGGTGACACAACCAATGAATGGGTCTCCGCCAGTGGAGGGAAATACCCGACACTAACAAAAAATCACAATGGCCAATAAGAGAACTCTAATAGACAGTAGGAAGTTTGACGGTGGCTGATGCTTGATCATCGATAGAAGGAAATAGTCGAGCGATGGTCAAGGTTGAACAGGGGGCCCAGAGACTATGAAGATCATCGAAGATTTTCCTGTGCCAGCAAAGAGGACAAAATGGCGGTGACCAGCATTCTTGATGTGAGGAGTCACCAAGGTACGACATCAACAAAATAGTCGAGAAGATAATATTTTATGCAAACAATAAATTTAATCCTCTGAAACACTGTGGTGATCAAAATATATTTGTAGACTTTGAAAAAGCTATTTTATGATTTTTTAATATTGTAATTATTGCAATTAAAAAATCAAATAAAAAATTTTGTATATGTTATGTTGACAAATATTAAGCCTAAAAAAGTGTCAATGGAGAAAAAAATATCCTTATAGTCTGCAGAATAAATCAATCCTATATCAACCACTGATTTTATTTGCAGGTCGCTCCAAATTTTTTTTTTGGAACTATAGAAATTGCCCAAAATTTTTTGCCAAAAGCAAATGCAAAAAAGCCAATTTTTTTTCTAAAATGAAAATGGCCTACAACTAAAAAAAAAATTCCTCAGAGGACAACTACAAGGGATATTTTTTACTACAAATTGTATGGATAGTACGGTTGATTTTGCAAACCCTAAAATACCTCTGATGGCTCTTGGGTTGATGAATCCAATTTTGATGAATGAATAGGTGATCCTAGGGTTTTGAGGCTTTTTGAAGACAATGGTGAGCTCAGATCGAGCTCAATTTGCTCCAAGAATCAGCTTGGTCCCCAAGTGGAGTCAAGTATCCTGCAATGGAAACCTTCAAGCCTGTGATGAATCTCTTTTGCCCAACTTTCCTAGTCCTAGGATGAACTCTCAATGGAATGGCTCTGATACCATGTTGAAATGATGGATGCACAATGTCCCTAAAGCTGTAGCCTTCAAGAGGACCTCCAAGAAGAAATTCATCCACACAAAAAGTATTGCAACTAAGGGTATGCAAATAGAGATTGTTATTGATCTAGAATATGAGATGATTACAAATGCCTTGAATATATAGGCATGAGAGAGATGTAAGATGCAATATGATGTTTCTATGTGTCATGATCTAACATGTGACAACATGTGAACCCTACCTAGGAAATGATAAAATATTGAGATAAGTTCTAGAAGGACAACTCATCTTCTAAAAGGAATCTTATCCCCTACAAACATGGAAAGGGGAATTACCCCATTATTTATGATTTATTTAAAATGCAACCTAGGACTAAATAATGTAAGACCTAAGTTAACTTATGCTATTGTAATAAATAATTAATTACACTAACAAAAGTAACCTGTAGTAGCAACTTACACAGGAAAATACAAAAAAAATATGGAGTTTGTTTTTTGCTTTCTTCAACAAAATCTTTAACAACACCGTTATGTTGAGTTTCTAGAGCATATTTAAACTTGTCCCATCAAAACCCAATGGTCCTAACTAACTTTTGAACTTGTGACTCTTCAACTTCCAAATGTGACACAAAAATGTAATGTTTCAATGCAATTTTTGACAATATTAGCAAAATATGACAACATTAACTCAACGGACCCAACATAGACTCAATACATTGTAAATGGTCTATTATGACCTTATTACATGAAAAGATTCTAAACACCCCAAAACCTATCAAATGACCATATTTACTGTGATAGGGAAAAAATACTTGTTAGAAAATGAGCAACAAACAAAAGAGTGCAATTAACAACTATGAACACCTTACACCTCAAGATTGGCCTAGTTGGATTCAAAAACAAAGCAAAGATAAAAAATGAAGTTGATTCACCTTGTCTCGAATCGATCCTTTAGTTGGCCTTTAGATATTTGATGTTGTATGCTCCTTGGGTGGCAAGAGATGCAAGCTATGAGATGATATGAGGATGGAAAATGGGTGTAAATGGATGCAAGTGTGCAAATTTGGCTAAGTATGGCTCAAGAGAAAATTTTGCAAGAGTTTGGCTGGCATAAATGATGTCTGCCAAAATGAGAGAAAATAGGGGGTATTTATAGAGATTTTAGAATTCTCTAGGGAAATGGATGGTTGAGATTGAGCCACCAAGATCAAGATGTAGGGCTAAGGTGATTTGAGAACTCACAAGCCCTCACATCTTGACATGTGGCATGTGAAGTGGCTTGTAAGAGATGATGTGTACATGAGTTGGAAGGAGAGTACATGACATGGAGGTAGTACATAGTACCTTGGGATTGGGACAAGATCTCATAAAGGAGGTCCTTGTCCCCATGTGGGTGAGAGGACATGTGAGGAATTAAAAATTCCTCAAATATCCGGATATATGGGGATGAGAAAAGGAATTTTAAGTTCCAAGGAATGCATTGGGAATAAATGTGAATTAAAAATTCACATGGGGAATGGGGGTTCCTTCTCCAAAAGGAGAAATCCTTTAATGAAGTTGACTTAGGACACATTCCATAAATTACATGGGGATTAGGCTAACCTAATTAGGTGATTAAGGTTGTACAAATACTTGATTAGACAAATTAATGATAGATTAGAGGCAAGTGGGAGATTATGGAGAGTTCACATGTGACTTGATGTGACAAGTCAAAGATCACATGGGGAAGAGAAAAAGGGATTTAATATTCCTTGGAAAGATAAAAGGAATTAAAAATTCCTTGAGAGATTGATTAGGCTAGTTAATGAAGGATTAGAGGAGGATTAGGTGGCTAAGAGAGATTAAAGGCCAACTTGCAAAAGTTGGAGGATGTGACACATCCTAATCAAGGATTAGGCATGTGCACATCCCTAATGATGAGATTAGGAGAAGAATTAGGATTAGATAAAAATGATGGAGGATGTGACATATGAGGGATTAAATAAATCTCATATTTATTTAATTCATTTGATGAAAGGCGGAAGGTATTTAATTATTTAATTAGATACCTTAGGGTTTAGAATAACTAAGGACATTAATTAAATAATAGCGATATTACTTAATTAATGAAAATAAAGGGGATTCTTAGACGAAAGGGGATAAATTTGGATAAATTAAGTGTCCAAATTTAGGTGTCTACATTTACATAAGTTGTTCTAGTGTCGCCGCACCAAGAATCATCATCATCTACCAAGAACTTGACAACACATGAGCATATTTCAAAGACACAATCTTCATAAATATGGATTCCACTTCCTACCAATTCCTATATAGAATGGGAAGAATTCCTACATTTGTACTTGATGTATCTTCTTCCTAAGGGGAGAAACAACTTTTTTTAGGCATTGGATTATATTTTTTCTTCAAACACTTACCATATTTGCAAGTGATTCTTCATTGTTGGGGGGATATATTGTCTCTATTTTTATCTCTTATGGGGGGTCATTGATTTTATATACATGATGTATGTATTACATGGGGGTATCATTGAGTCCTCCATGCATCATCTTATTTGTTTTTTTTCTCTCTTTTGGAGAAGATTTTTTTCCCATTGGGTTTTCTCCTTTTTCTCCATTCGTGATACATTGCATTCGTATTATAAATGGGTACCTAACATGGCCTCATAGTTAGGACTCATATTCATCTTCATAGTTATCTCATAGTCTCTTTGCCTAGTTTTCATAGATAATATTCTCCTTAAGTTGCACTTAAGTGGTAGTGTTGGTGTGAATAAATGCCTTGTACCTATTTAATTCACTTACTAGGGACTTAGGGGACATATTCACATGTTAAGTTTACTTAGGATATAAGATTCCTTCTAGAAGTCTTAGTTGTCTAGATATGATCTTATCTTATCTTATATTGTTGACTTTTTTGTCAAGTTAGTTGTCTCATAACATAGGATTAAGACTTTTGTCATGATCTTGTTTAATCCTTTCTCTCACCTTGCCTTTATAAGTAAGGCATCTCATGTACATTTATATATTCAACCATATTCAATCTTGCATTGTTGAAGCAATATTTCTTGTCATTCTCTCTCTTGTGGAAGATATTATGGTCTAGCAACCTTTCTTTGGGGTGTTGAGGAGTCACCATTAACTCCAATAGAGGTCGCCTTAGCCACCTGTGATGGTGGCTTATAATGTCCAACCATCACAGGTAGCTATTTAGTTACAAATATATATTTTTAAAACTCTTTAAATTGCTATGTCCAATGCCTTTATATTAAGGGTTACTTAATATTATATTGAAAATGTTTTATACATGCCTATGTAATTTCAATTTCAGTCACTTTAATATCATTCCTAAATCCATAACTTATTTCTTTTGTTTATACATTTATATTCATTTTACTTTCACTTGTATTTGGTAAAATCTATGTAAGCATAAGTAATTGAAAAATCTATGTAGACGTTAAGGTTTCAATGCAATTTCTTGGTTTCCTACAACAAATGGAAATATGAATTTTTTCCTCAATAAATAAATGTAACAATCCCTTAAAATATTTGTAACAATAAATTGTATGAACAATGAAAAATAATATTTTATGCTTTCAATTTTAAGTATAATAGTTTTCTCAAACTTGCAAGATTATGTTGAAACTACATGCATTCACAAGATCAATTTTATACTTTCATACTAATTACAAAACAAAATTCTTTTATTTTTTTTCAAGAAACATTTGAAAAATAAAATATTGGAGCAATACACCTTCTTAACTAACTTGCATAACAAGGTAAACTTTTCTTTCTTTTCTTCAATGAATGCATAGTTTCATTCTTCTATACAAATACATATACTTTCAAATGTAGCACATCACTTTTCCAAATGATCTGTTTACAATATGATAACAATGATATATTTCTTGAAATTTAACAAAACACATTCTTTTCTTTTCAAAATACTTTATCGGATCCAAAAAAACATCTTCAATCTCCATTCAAGAACCTAAAAAAAAAAGCCAATGGCTCTCCACCCAACCACAGGGCTGTGAGACAACCCACCCCCAAACTTGGGGAACATTTAGCCACTAGGTTAACTCTTCACAACACAACAAGATTGTTGGATGTTTTGGTGTGTTGCTAATATGTTTTTTTCATTGATGTCAACACTATTAGCATTGTTGCATTAGAAGCTTTATATGTCGAGGATATTGAGAAAATTGTAATAAGAAGTGCTACAAGTTGTCAGAGGTGAAGTGAAGTTCTTTATGTCAGTGTATTCAATTCATTTTTGTTCTAAGGTTGTGGACTAAAGGGTTTCTTGTTGAGTATATCTAGTTTATCCATGTCAAGTTTTAGAGATCCGCATGAAGATTTGATCAAGTTATGAAGATTTGTATTATGACAGTTTTTTTGTTACTTTAGTGTATGTTCTTGAATGAAGATCATATGATTATAGTATGCAGATGCTTCTCTAGTGTTTCATGATGCTTGTAGATGTTTCTAGTCTGTGCTCTATTTGTGTTGCATGTCTACATCGATCATTGTGCTCGTGATACGATATTTTCTTTTGCATGTTCATGTTTTTCATGTTCTTGGCCAACAAGGTGTTGAAGCGTGTTGTGGATCTTCAAGGAGTAATTAATTGAAGTGGTTCATGTTTGAGGATGTTATTTTATGTCTTCACTATGTTGTGTCCAACCTTGGTTGATTCACATGAATAATCTTTATTGATTTGGGCTGACTGTTTATATTCATTTTATTATTTCTTTAGAGCTGACTTATAGCGATATAATTTCTTGTTGTAGATATATAAGAGCAATTGTTTTATCATTTGAAGGAATGAATGTGTGTGTGTGAAGTGTAAGAGTCTTGTGTGAAAATAAAGTTCAAATCATTTGAAGGTAGAGAAGAAAAGTGAAGAAGAGTGAAGAAGAGTGTAGAAGAGTGAAGAAGAGTGAAGAGAGAAGAAGTGTTCATGTGCTTAACTGGAACTACAACTAGGCATTAGCAGGTGTTACTTTTCTCAGTTCAAAGTCTAATGGATTTAATTAGAACCTTTCTATAAGACAGTGTGTCTTCTTTTGGCAGTAAGCCTATTTTGTATTTGAGCAGTGAGCTCTAGTTAGTGTGCCTGAATGCATGTGCATTCCCCATTTATATTCTCTTATACTTTTAACAAGGTATAATCTTGTGGACTGACCTCCACTGTGGTTTTTCCCCTAACAGGGTTTCCACATAAAAAATCTTGGTGTTATGTGTGATTATGATGTGTTGTTCATTTATTCTTTCATGATTAATGTTTAGATTTGAGAATAAGGTAAATAAGTTGAATAAGTTTGAGATTTGGTGACAACTGATTCACCCCCCTCTCAGTTATCTACCCTTGTGTTGCCAAAAATTGGTATTAGAGCTTGTGGTTCCTTGGAAGAAGTTTAACAACTTGAGGTGATCTGAGATGACAACTTATACGAAGGATAGTCCTAGATTTTATGGAAAAATTATTCTTTATGGAAGACTCGAATGGAGTGTCATCTGAGATGCATTGGTGAACCCTATTGGAGTATTACAAAAAATAGATATGTTATTCCATGGAATGGTCCTACTACTTATGTTGAGATTAGGGATGTTGAGTATAATATCAGGGCTAAGGAGGCATTGTTGAGTGCTTTGATTGATACTGAGATGACAAATGTGATGGATCTAAAGACTACTTATGAGATCTAGAAAAAGTTGGAAACCTTGTATGAAGGTGATGCTAATGGGAATATTGCTAAGCTACAAAGTCTGAAAGGGAAATATGAAAAGTTGAAAATGGACGACGATAAAAATGTTACTACTTTTATGCAAAGAGTGAATGAACTTGTGTTTGGTATCAGATGTGTTGGTGGACAGATAGAAAAATCAAAAAAAATTGCTAAAGTGCTTAGATCCTTTCCTAATTCTTACAATTTCAAGGCTAGTGCTATTGAAGAGCTTCAGATGTAACAAATGTTACCAGAGATATGTTGATTGGTAAGCTTACTGCTTTGAGTTGAGTGAATTTTGTGATGCACTTCCTAAGGTTGAATATGCATTCAAGGCCACTACTTCTGGAAGAGATAGATAGAGATATGATCTAGGTGAAAGTTCATCTAGAAAGACATTCAAGTATGAGGATGAAATGAGACAACTCAATGAAGAAGAAAGAGAGCATGAAGAACTTGAAGCATTGATTGTGAAAAGAGAAGCCAGAGGACAAGGTAAGTATAAAGGGAAGATACCTAGTAAATGTTTCTCTTGCAATAAGATAGGCCATTTTGCATCAAGGTGTCATGAGAGAGTTTCCAAGCCAAATTTAACAAGCCTAAATTCCAAAAGAAGTGTTACTTGTTGATAATGAAGGTGTGACAAATGATGAATCTAACAAAGGAAATGCAAGTGAAGATGAATTTGTGTTTATTGCTATCAAGGAAAATAATTTTGTGTCTACTGAATTTGCTAGTTATACAAATATGGAGAAAGCCCTAACTGCTCAAGTTGAAGAGAAAGATGAATGGGTAATTGATAGTGGTTGTTCTCATCATATGACAGGAGATAAAAGTAAGTTTTTGAATTTGGAAAATTATGATGGTGGTGTTGTGAGATTTGGTGATAATATAGCTGGTGTATTTCGTGGAAGAGGATGCATTTCTCTTAATTGTAAGCATTATACTGATGATGTCTTGTATGTTGAAGGTTTGAAGCATAATCTTTTAAGTGTTGGATAGATGGTTGATAAGGGATACAATCTTTAGTTCATGGATGGTAAGTGCAAAATATTGGGAAATTTTGAAAATGTGATTGCATAAAGTACAAAAACAAAAGGTAATATTTTCCACCTAAGTGTTGCTAGTAAAATTTGTTTGATTGCTCAAATTCATGAAAGTTGGTTGTGGCATAGGAGAATGCATCATGTTAACTTTGATAATATTGTCAAGATAAGTTCCACTAAGGTTGTGAGAGATATTCCTAAGATGATGAAATCTACTAAGGCCATATGCAAAGAATTTCAGTTAGGAAAGCAAACAAGAATTTCATTTCAAAGTAAACAAAAAAATTCAAATGGATTGTTGGATCTTGTGCATATTGATTTGTGTGGTCCTGCTAGAACTAGAAGTTTACAAGGCTACATGTATTTCATGTTGCTTATTGATGACTATTTAAGGATTATGTGGGCTACTTTCTTAAGGGAGAAATTTGAAGCTCTAGAAAAGTTCAAGATCTTTAAGGCTATGGTTGAGATAGAGACAAGTCTAAAGGTTAAATTTCTGAGATCAGATAGAGGTGGTGAATTCACTTCTGGTGAGTTTAATTTTTTTTTGTGAAGAACATGGAATAAAGAGATAGTTATCTACACCATGGACCCCTCAACAAAATGGAGTTGTGGAAAGGAAGAACATAACAGTTCTAGATGCTTCTAGAACCATGATGTTGGAAGGAAATGTACCTCATATCTACTAGAGAGAAACTGTGAGTACTACTGTGTACACACTTAATCGGGTACAAATCAAAGGTGATACTAGTAAGACTCCTTCTGAGCTATGGACTGGTCAAAACCCTACTGTTAGATATTTCAAGATCTTCGGAAGCAAGTGTTACATCAAAAGAGATGAAGATATAGGAATCTTTTTGGGATATGCTACTAAAAGTAAGGCCTACTGGTGTTACAATAAGAGATTGAAGAAAATGGTTGAAAGTGCAAATGTTAAGGTTGATGAAGACATAGTTCCACTATCCAAAACCTATGGATATGATTCTAATGATTAGAATGATAGTACAAACAAAGCTCATAACTCGAGTCAAGTCCAAATCATTCCCGTGAATCAAGAAGATCAAGATGAAGGAGAAACTGGTAGAAGAATAGAAGAGAGATCAGAAGAGCTTGAAATTGAAGAACATTCTAAGAATACTCTAAGGTATGTAAGGTTGAATCATTCAGAAGATCAAATTATTGGTGATAAGAACAAAGGTGTCTAGACTAGGAGAAAGATTGCAGAAGTATATTGTTTGATTTCAAAGACTGAGCCTAACAATGTGAATGAAGCATGCAAAGATTAACATTGGGTTGAAGCAATGAAAGAGGAACTACAACAAATTGAGAAGAATGATACATGGATTCTTGTTCCTAGACCTAAGGATAAGAATGTAATTGGAACTAAATGGGTCTTTAGAAACAAACTAAATGAACAAGGTGAAGTGGTTAGAAACAAAGAAAGACTGGTATGTAAGGGATATTCATAGATGGAAGGTATTGATTTTGAAGAAACATTTTCCCCTATTGCTAGAATTGAAGCTATGAGATTGTTTCTTGCTTATGTTGCTTATAAAGACTACAAATTTTATCAAATGGATGTCAAGTCTACTTTTCTAAATGGTGAATTGGAAGAAGAAGTGTATGTTGAACAACCTGATGGATTCCAGTTAAATGATCAGGGAGATATGGTTTATTGATTGAAGAAATCATTGTATGGACTCAAACAAGCCCCTAGAGCATGGTATGCTAGATTGGATAAGTACTTGGTGAAGCTTGGATTTAACAAAGGTATTGCTAATAGTAATATATATTTCAAGAATGATGATAAAGATTTGATTGTGGAAGTTTTTGTTGATGATATCATATTTGGAGGAGATGATAGCTTGTGTATGAAGTTTTCTAATGAGATGTAGAATGAGTTTGAGATGTCAATGATCAAGAGATGAAATTCTTCTTGGGATTGCAAATTACTTAGTTAGATAAAGGGATCTTTATATCTTAGTCCAAGTATGTAAAAGAATTGCTAAAGAAATTTGGTATGGAAGATTCAAAGCCATTTGGTACACCTATGGTGACTGGATGTAAGTTGACAACTAATGTTAATTCTCCAAAGGAAAATTAGACTAGATACAAATCAATGATTGGTGGATTACTTTATTTAACTCAAATTGGGCCTGATATCATGAATGTTGTATGTATTGTTGCTAGATTTCAAGCTGATCCTAAAGAATCGTATGTGACTATTGTGAAGAGGATTTTTAGATACTTGAAGGGGACAAATGATTTTGGTTTATGGTATCCTAAAGATGATGATCTTACTTTGAGTGCCTTTACTGATGTTGATTGGGCAGGAGATGTGAATGATAGGAAAAGTACTAGTGGTGGAGCATTTTTCTTGGGAAAGAAGATGATTTCATGGTTAAGCAAAAAACATAATGCTATTTCTTTATCAACTATAGAGGAAGAATACATTTTTGTTGCTAATAATTGTACTCAAGTATTATGGATGAAACAAACATTGAAGGATATCAGAGTTGTGTATGATGAGCCTATTGCTATATTTTGTGATAACTCAAGTGCTATTAACATTTTTAAGAATCTAGTGTTGCATTCCAAGACCAAGCATATATCTATCAAGTTTCACTTTTTGAGAGAGAAAGTAAGCAAAAAGGAAGTCAGATTGGAGTATGTGCCTACTAAGGAGCAGATTGTAGACATATTTACCAAGTTGTTGCCTATGGATACTTTTGATTATCTTAGAGGGAAGTTAGGGGTGATTACCCCTCCTAATCAGAACTAAGGATGCATTGATTTGCATCAATACATGCATTTCATGATCATATTTTGATCTGGATTGATGTTGTGGTTCCTACTAATCAAGGGAAGTAGTCAAATGTTTATGTTTAGGTGTTCAGATATGTGGTTTAGAGCTTGTGTAGAGAAAAGAGATATTTGTCATTGATGTCAAAGGGGGAGAAGAGTAATGTGAAAAAAAATTTTGGGGAGAAGAGTCATGTGGGAGAAGAGTTGAGGAAAGAAGAGTCAGAACCTAAGGAGGAACAAGTGTAGTTGTGTTGATGGTATTTTTCACATCATGTGTTGCCATTAATGCCAAAGGGGGAGATTTTTGGATGTTGTGATGTGTTTTTGATATGTGGTTGTCATTAATGTCAACACTATTAGCATTTTTGCATTAGAAGTTGTATATGTCGAGGATATTGAGAAAATTGTAATAAGAAGTGCTACAAGTTGTCAGAGGTGAAGTGAAGTTATTTCTATTGGTTAGTTTAGTTCATTGTTGTTCTGAGGTTGTGGACTAAAGGGTTTCTTGTTGAGTATATCTAGTTTATCCATTTCAAGTTTTAGAGATCCACATGAAGATTTGATTGAGTTATGAAAATTTGTATTATGACAATTTTTTTGTTACTTCAGTTTGTGTTCCTGAATGAAGATCAAATGATTCCAGTAAGTTTAGTTGTTGTGGATGCTTCTCTAGTGTTTCATGATGCTTTTGGATGTTTCTAGTTTGTGCTCTATTTGTGTTGCATGTTTGCATCAATCGCTGTGCTTGTGATCTGATATTTTCTCTTGGGTGTTCATGTTTTTCATGTTCTTGGCCAACAAGGTGTTGAAGTGTGTTGTGGATATTCAAGGAGTAATTAATTGAAGTGGTTCATGTTTGATGATGTTATTTTCTATCTTCACTATGTTGTGGCTGACCTTGGTTGATTCGTATGAATAATCTTTATTGATTTGGGTTGACTATTTATATTCATTTTATTATTTCTTTGGATACGACTTATAGCGATGTAATTTCTTGTTGTGGATATCTAAGAGTGATTTTTTTATCATTTGAAGGCATGAATGTGTGTGTGTGTGTGTGAATTGTAAGAGTCTTTTGTGCGAATGAAGTTCAGATCATTCAAAGGAAGATAAGAAGAGCGAAGAAGAGTGTAGAAGAGTGAAGAAGAGTGAAGAAGTTTTCATGTGCTTAACCGGAACTATAACCAAGCATTAGCATATGCTAATTTTCTTAGTTCAAAGTTTGATGGATTTAATCATAACTTTTTTGTAAGACAGTGTATCTTCTTTGGGCAGTAAGCCTATTTTGTATTTGAGCAGTGAGCTCTAGGCAGTGTGCCTGAATGCATGTGCATTCTCCATTTATATTCTCTTATACTGTTAACAAGGTATAATCTTGTGGAATGACCTCCACCGTGGTTTTTCCCCTAACAGGGTTTCCACATAAAAAATATTGGTGTTATGTGTGATTCTAATGTGTTGTTCATTTATGCTTTCATGATTAATGTTCAGATCTGAGAATAAGGTAAATAAGTTGAATAAGTTTGAGATTTGGTGACAACTGATTCACCCCCCCTCTCAATTGGCTTCCCTTTTGTTGCCAACAAAGATCACTTTACAAAAATAATACACACGTGCACATATTGTCTCAAACATTAAACAATTACAAAATACCCAAAATTAGATTTCTAACACATTGGATTTCCAAAAAGGAATTCCACATAGGGGGAGTAAGGGTTGTACCTATTAAGGGTAATATAAGTATCACAATAACTCAAATTCCAATCTTCACATCAAATCTCCATACACCACAATGCACCATCAATACACCCATTTTTCCTCCAAACAAAGTCAATATATAGATAGTTAGATATGGGATACTCATATCCCTGAATAAACATGGATACTCATACCCTAAAAGAAATCCCCTTAGAGAGAGTTGCACCCTCTCAACCCCTTGCACATGGAGGACCAAAATCAGCCTCTTCGTAAGAGGGGATCAACTCCCCTATAAAACACATAAAGAAAAGCAACACATAACACAATAAATCACATATTCATAGAAAAAATACCCAATAAATTCCAAAGAACAAGCATATTCAACATTTACATGTAATCAATAAAGAGATACATCCACGCACTATTCCACTAATGGAAGAATCCTTGGTTGAGAATCTTCTTCCTTCAATAATTCACCTTCCCCTCCTCTTCTTTTCTTTCTCTCTCTCTCCTCAAGAAACTAAACAAAACCACATGATCTCAAAGAGGTAAAACTGATCAAGCAACTCTTTCCTCTTCATGAAGATTTTTAGAGAGATCCTACCACAACTAACTCAACCACCCAACTACCTCCCATTTTCGTCACTTTTGAAAGTGTGCATAAAGGATAGTCTAAAAACCCTTTAAAAGGTTACAAATGACAAAAATAAACTTCTAACCCATATACCCTAGACCTAAGCTGAATTCCCAAACATAAAATACAACCTAGACCTCCTAAAACCACTTTAAAATCAAAAGGTTAAAAATTACACAAGAAAAGAACATAATAAAATTTCACATTATCACATAACACTAAAAATCACATTTTTACATCATGGACAATAGACCTTAGGATTCCACACGAGCCTAGGTCTGACATTACACTGGAATACATAAAGTGGCTAAATGACCCCATCAACCATTGACATTATAATCCACCTATACACTCAACAAAAATGTTAATACAATATCTAGAGTATATATTAGCCAAAATAAATCTATTATAACCAATAGCATTTCATCACAAACCAACTAGAAACCATAGAATGATATATGCAATTCATCATTCACAAATACATCAATCAAAATGATCTCATTAGAGGATATCATATGAAATCAAATAATCAACATAAAATATAAAATCCATAAGTATATCAAATAACATCCATAATAAATAAATATGCATCATCCATAAGTACTATGTATCATAATCATCAAAATGTATTTAGAAACTTCAAGGATCACAAGAAATCAAAAGTACATATGAAGGGGTCTCACATCCTTCCCCCCTAGACTTAGACTTCCTCCTGGAAGCCCTCAAAAACATGAGGATAAAGAGACCTCATGTGGGAAGCATCTTCCCATGTGGTTGAAACCTTTTTGTACCTGTCCACTAGACCCTGACTTGGTCCAACTCTAAGATCCAATGTTCGTTGACCCAAAATGTGTATTGGCTCCATGGCCAACTATCCTCCCTCCACCTATAAACCATCCTATTCCAAAATATGAGAAGTATCATGTATATACTGCCTTAACATAGAAATATGGAAAACACCATGCACACAAGATAGGCTAGTGTATAGGCACGAATTTACACCCCTTGCATAAATTCCCCTTTTACACTTCCTCACCTTAGAAAACCAAATCCGAAGGAGAAATTCCACATCAGCCCACTACCTTCGTTCTACTTGCAATTTGTACTTTATGTGGGTAGAAGAATATTTATTGGGGATGCATGTGTGGCACATAGATGTCCACATAGCACACTTACGTCCCTAATGGATTCTTGCATCTAAAGCTGGCAAGGGCGTTACATTTCCCATTGGGGTCAGTTTGTAACATCCCTCCTTGACCAACCAACCCTGAAAATGGAAGATTCTCTCATCCCACCTTCAAAAACACTCTTCATTCATTTTATCTTCTAAGCATTCAACTCATCTTCTACACACTCTCTTTTTGGAATTCTCAAGGAATCTCTCCACTTCCATCACTTCAAGCAACACTTTGGCACTTCATAGCAATAGCAACAACACCCCATCAACTCCATAGAGCAAGTGTGGAACAAGCCATTGTAGCAGGGGCTTAAGGTTTTGTAACACCTCCCTTCATCACAATTGAGGCTATGGTGATTGTTCAAGTCCTCTTTTCTCCTCCTTTAGCTAGTGAGCTCTTGGTGTAGGTGGTAACATTTTCAATCCTCTCCTTTACAATTTGGTTGAGTAGCTTAATACTTTTTTGTAGTGTTACTTTCTTTTTCTCCTTCCCTACTTCTTTATCATACACTTCTCTATTGTTTCTATATTGGTTTTTTGTGGAGGTGGAAACACCAAAATGGGGGTCTCGCTGAGGTAGACCCCTATACAACCCCCAACAATTTTCTCTCTTTCTTGTGTGTAGGTGGACATGCATTTCGAGCTAGCTGGAAAATGAGTATCTTTGTGAGATTTTCTTTGTCACCTAAGCCTTCATATACTTAATCACATTTTTTTTATCTTTCCTACTTTATAGTTCTATGTTGTTCCCTTAGAAGTGACTAGATAGGCTGTTAGCTTGTTTTCTGGTGGTTCATACTGTATTCTTGGCCTTCTAGTCATATGGATGCCAACATACCTAAGAGACACTAATGTTCCACCCTTTCGACCCAAAACTGTGCTTCTGTTCTTAGGCAGAGAACTACTTGAGGTATAGTGTTGAACCCGAAAACCAATTTTCCTAGCCTCAATTTTGATTTCCGGTCTACAGAGTGGTTGAAGGAAATTATAGTCCTCATCATTCTCGTCCCTCATTTTAAACATCCCTTTAGAGTGAGGTAAGTTAGGGAAACCTTCCACTCTTGGTTCTCCATGACCTGGGGCCTTTACGTGGTTGGTCCCCCTCTCGTACATTTTTGGTGAGCCTAATGTGAACCAATGTTTGTTCATTCAATGGTGTTGAGGCTTTTCCCCTTGTACCTTGTGATTGTTGTGCCCCTAAGTGTTGTGAAGGTTTATGAGCATCACAACCCAATCCACAACCTTTGGGTATATTGTTAGGAGAAGTGTATGACACCTTCCAATGGAAAGGATGGTCACTACAACTTTCTCTACAGACATTTTTGTTAGATCCGTCGTTGGTCTCGCCACACAGGAGAAATTGTCAAGGGGTGAGGTAGGATTCTATGGTGAAACCAACCACATCCCCACTCCTCTTGTATCTCCCACACCATTGTCAGTAAATGAGCATGAGTTTGTTTATATTCCTTCAAAATATGTCTCCACCTTAGCAAAGGGTTGGGTGACTTGGAAAACCACTTGGAAAGAAACCCAAAGTTGGCTAGGTCTGCTCAGGTTATTAGTGAATTAAAGTATATGGTGGGAAAAGAAAGAACAGACATAGAACTCCTACCTAGTCTCTCTAGTTTGACCTAAGCATGTGCTCCCTCAAATGATCCTAACATTGTTCAAGAGGCCACTTTTGAAGATCATGAAAGATAGCTAGGAATGTCAATGCCTCTTGAGTCTATGTACATGGCCGATGTTGTTCCCTCAATCAGCATCCCCTCTACCTCTGAGACTATCAAAGCGAATAGGGTCCCTTTTGGCTTCATCTTCACCCCCATGTCACCTCTAGTAGTGGAGGTTTTGGTAGGATGAGTGGTGGAGGATTTGGTAGTGGTGGTGGCTTCGGTGACGAGGGTGGTACTGGTGGAAGTGGTTCTCATGGAGGTCATGGTGGTGGCTTCAAAAGCAGAGGTGGCTTTAGTGGAGGCCCTGCTAATGGTGGTGGCTCTAGTAGTGGTTTCGATAGTAGCCACAGTGGTGGTTCTAGAGGTGGCTCTGGTGGTGGTTTTGGAGGAGGTCCCTCTAGCCATGTGTCTTCTAATGACCCCATTTTGAACACTCTTCTTCAAAATATGGGTAAGATGCAAAGCCAGGTAGCGAGTCTCTCCCAGGGCTCTACCTAGCCTATCTTTCAACCATTTTTTTGACATAGTTTGTTATCAGTAGCAATATTAAACACTCCCTTCCCTCAAGAAATGGAAATTCCTAAATTTGAGAAGTATGGAAAAAAAAGGGACCCAGAAATGCATGTTTCCGACTTTAACGCCCTATGTACAGATTTCTTCCATTATGATGCATTGATGGTGAAGCTATTCCCCTAATCTCTCAAGGATACAACACTTGAATGGTATTGTTCCTTGCCCAATAATTCCATTTCCTCATTTGATCAACTTGTAAACCAATTCCTAAGGAATTTCCAAGCTAACATTAGACTGAAGATGACTTTTTCGAACCTCATCTAGTGCAAACAAGGTGATAACAAAAATATTACTCATTTTATAGTGTGATACCAGATGCTCTTTTCACAAATCTCATATTCGCTGTCCGATTCTGATGTGAAGAAGGTATTCATAGGGAGCTAACAGAGACCTTGGCAGGCAAATTTTTCCCTTATGAAGCACCCTTCTTTTGCACATTTATGTGCAGCACTATGGGAGTATCAACAAATAGTAGTTCAATTTAGGGGATCTTCCTCGTGCTTCCATTATGAAGGAAAATCCATTGTATCAATTTTTGGGAAAGGCAAGGCTATTGCGAATGTAGTAGCCGCTACGACTGATAATGGCCTCAGATATAACCAAAAGTTCACAAAGTTAGTAGAATCTTACTCTTCCATCTTGAAAAACCTGCTAAAAGATGAGATCATAACCTTGGAGAACCCTAAGCCTCTTAAGGATCCTTACCCTAGTTGGTATGATCCGAATACCTACTATCAATACCATCAAGTCAACAGATGTGATACTAAATGCTCTATGCACCTGCATCATGAGATAAATGATCACATCAAGGATGATACTATCTATCTTGATGGAAGTAAACAAAATATGAATAAATTAGTGGTGAAAGCGAACAATGAATTGCAGATATACATAGACCCATTTCCATCACATTCTGCCAATATGATTGTCGATCCCTCTGATTCTATCACTCAATCCAAGGCCTATTTCAACATGGTCATGGTTACTCCTACTAAGTAGCCTACAACTAGTTTACTAGATGTGACATTCACTTCACAAGATGTGCTTGTGAACAACAAACCTTCTCCTCTTTACATTCCCACTCACCTCAATGACAATGTTGTGACAAGGGTCCTAGTGGACTCCGTGAGCTGTGTGAATGTTATTATAGAAGAAACATTGTTGCTAATTTTTTTGTACAAAGAGGATTATGAGGAAACAAAATCCATCATCCATACACATGATGGTCTTTGTCTTAGACCATATGGCTCAATAAATTTGTCCATCCTAGGTGGACCTAGGGTTGTTGACATAGTTTTTTATGTCATTTCAAAGTTGAATTTTTTTAAGTTGAAGCTAGGCATACCTTGGCTAGCTTCCATAAATGGAATCATCTTCGTGATTCATAAATGCTTAAAATTCTCCCATGAAGGTTTTGTGCATGTAGTGCATGACACTGGATACTAGCCTTTGGTGTCCCGCAGGGGGTATTCATTGGATCACTTTTGGCCCTCCCTGGTTGCTCTGCTTCCTACAAGAATGGACCTAGTTTACAAAAACTATGTGAAGTATAAGACAAGGAGAAAGGGATAGCCAAATTTTTCCCTTCCGATAATACAAAAACCAGATGCCTCCCCTTCTCGAAAAGGCAAAGAGAAGCTCCCCTATTCTTGGGATGGCTCTCCTCCTCCCCTTTCTAGAGAATATTTTTGGATGAGTATTCCTTGTTTTTATCTATTAAGTTTGATGATACCACCCTAGCATAAACCTAAGATTAGTATATCGAACCTCCCTACTAAACCACTTGGACCTTGGTACTATTTCTATGGAAGAGGAAAAGGCCTCCATGGGGAATCTTATATGTCTCGATCTCCACACCCTCCTACCACTCCTACTCCCAAAGTGGTAAAGAGGAAGAGGTATGTTGCCGAGGCATTAGAGCTGACACCCCCCCACTAATTATCAACCTGCTCCTCCTTCTCCCACTCAGGAGTCTACCCCTCTATTGGAAACAGTTGTGGAGGACACTCCCATAGCTGAGCAGGAGCATTTTGTTCCTTCGTAACCTTCGGCCTCTAGCTCAAAGAGTCATAGGAACCGCCTAGTGTGCGAGCGCAAGCACCGGTGAAAGGATCTCACAGCTAAGTAGGCCACCTTACAGAGGAAGGAAGAGGATATGATCTCCCATGTATTAGGGCCTCCTGTCGCGTCCTCCTCTCTCCTCCCCTCTGCTTCTATTCAATCTATCTCCACATCACTTTTGGCTTCCACTGTGAGTACAAATGCACCTAACCCTAAAAAGGTGCAAGTGTTCATCACTCCTTCAGTGGAGCTACCTTTTTTTATGTCCCTTCTAGATGTCCCACCTTTCCCAAAGCTCATAGATATGTCAAACACTTCGATGGTATCTATTGCAGTTTTCTCTTTATCCTCTTCCTTTGCACCTCTTGCCTTGTCTGTGGGGAGTTCACATTCCCCAACAAAGTAGGAGGAGAGTAATCCTTCTAAAAATGGAGGATGTAAGAGGATTCCACCTTCCCCAAAAGGTGGTCCCACACTGACTTGTTTTGTTTTAGTAATAGAACCAACCCCAGCTTCCCCTGAGTTCATCACCACTCCCGAATCACTCGGTGAGCCTAGCAGTGAATCTCGGGCACAACCTTCTTCATTTGCTGAGGTGAAACATGGAACTACTATAAATTGCATGTTTAACTCTATGGATAAAGTTTTAGCATTGTCAACAATTTTCACGAAATCGTTGACCTTAGTTCCACAAGAGCTTAGTGGAGGAGACCTAGCAGGGCCTTCTAGTTCTTCCTTAGCCCTTATTGCGGGAGGGTCAAATGCTCCTTTTAACATTCCACCACTACAAGCTCATCCTCCTTCCCCCTACAATGATCTAGAGTGGGAAGCAGATGACCTCTTGGTCGATCAGTGTTAGGGGGAGGTCCATTCTTTATCTTTAGAATGTGTGTGTGTGTGTTGTGATGTGTTCCCCCATGATCATGCTATGTGTGCCTAGATGACCCTTAACACCCTTTTTGGTGCTTGGATATAGGTGTGGTTTATGTGTTACAAACTTTCTCCTATGTGTATCATCATTCTTCCATGTTTGTGATTGATTTTTGGAAAATTGGGGACGATGCAAAGTGTTGGGGTCATTTAAGCTTCCCTTCCATGTTGACCCAATTTTTTATTTTTACTTTGTCTTATCGTGCATTCTTCACATGTTCTAATATAGTAGGGGGTTGATGACAGTTCATTTTATATACTATTATTATACTTATATATATTTATGAGTAGTTTTGACCCAAAAATATCAGGCTACCCCTGTGCCCTATATTTTTGTTCATTCCTTTTTTGATCTTTTCTTATCTTTCTCTCTTATTTTCTTGAGTTGTTCCTCTCATGTATGACAACACCACTATGAAACTTCAATTTTCATAAAATGCATTTGTGGCCAACAAATATTTTCTCAAGAATCTTCACAAACTTCTTTTCAAAGAATCGCATTCTCAACTTGGACCCCTAATGGAACATGTTTCCTTCATCATGGGTTTGTAAAGAAAGAACTTGAGAACCTTGCCCTCGCAAGGTGGAATTTTATTCCTTTTGAATTCCTTGATGAAGTGAACATCTTTCAAAGGTATTTCTTGATGATGAATCAATTCAAGAAAGAAACATCACTTCTGCACTTCCAAACCATGCATCCCTTGACTAGACCCCTTTCTTCACACTGGGTTCCCGAGGGACCCCTTTGAAAGCTCTCCAATCTATCAACAATCTGTGTAATTGTCCACTTACTTTCCTATGTGGCCACTTTCAGACATGTTCTATCTGCAGGCAAACATGTCGCTTTGCAGGTGCGCCTGTGAAGCCACTTTCTAACTCTACGAAGTCCCCTTTCCTTAGGTTTCCATCATGAGAGATCTTAAGGGATATCTCCCTGCAAGTCGGTAGGGAACTTCTTTTTAACTTCCTTCATGTGAGAGATCTTAGGGATCTCTCCCCTATAGGTCTACAGGTCTATAAGGACTTTCTTTGGGTTTCCTCCATGTGAGAGATCTTGGGGGATACCTCCATGCAGGTTTGCAGGTTTGTAGGGAACTTTTTATAAGCTTCCTCCAGGTGAGAGATCTTGGGGGTCGCTCCCCTATAGGTCTACAGGTTTGTAGGGCTCTTTCTTTGGGGTATCCTTCATGTGAGAGATCTTGGAGGACACCTTCCCTACAGGTCTATGGGCCTATAGGGTGCTTTCTTTGGGTTTCCTTCATGTGAGAGATCTTGGAGGACACCTTCCTTGTAGGTGTGCAAGCCTGTGGGATGCCTTTTTCTAGGTTTCCTTCATGTGAGAGATCTTGGAGGACACCTTCCTTGAAGGTTTGTGGGCCTATGAGGCACTTACTATTGGCTCTCAATTGTTTTCAGTTTGTCCTTAATTTCAAAAGTGGCTTGTTGATATGAGAATATATGTGATGATATGCTTGATGGATGTTGGTAGGATGCATTCTTAGATTAGCTGATATATGATATGCAGATTGGTTTATTCACATTGGTTGGTGTTCTCATATGTAGTTATAGGTTTTGGTTCAGATCTTGATACATGTTGATGTTGACATTTTATCATTTTGATAGGGCAGTACTATGGTCTTTGCATTTGAAGCATTTCAGATTAGTTAAAAATAAATATGTTTCAGGTATACATGTGGCTTGGTGAATTCAAATTTTCATGTCTTTGCTAAGGTAATTAGAATTTTCTTATAAGGCATTTGATTAAGGTGGTTCTATTGGATCTCATTGCAATCTATATTGTCAAAGAAATTGACATTATACAAGTCACTTGAGAAAGTTATTCAAGAAAGGTTTTATTATTAAAAATCATTTTGAACAAAGTAAATTTCATTTTGAACAAGGTGACTTGTTTTTGTTTGGACTCATTTTATTAAGGTTTCAGGCTTTAAACAAAGTCACATTATCATGTGATGGCTGGAGAATACATGAGGTATTGGGTAGGTTAATATGATCATTATTTTGATTGACATTTTGATCACAATAAAAATATGTGACATCGGCTATTGACTTTGCTTAGAGTCACATGGTGGTGATAACATTATTCTATTTAATGTAGTATCAGGTTTGTTGATTAATAACAGTCCCTTTTTAAACAAAATTGAAATTTTTGGTTCGACAACTACTTGTGACTAGGCTGAAAAGTGACATCGACAACAATGATGGAAAGTGTATGCACATGTGGCATTGACAACTCATTGGGTTAATGATTTAATACCATTATGATGTCCATATCTTTTTAATAAAATCTTTGGCAAAAGATTCTAAGAAATTATGATGTTTTGTACCAGATCTCAAATGACTATTTTGTTTTGCAAAGTTTTCTAAAACTCTTGAAGCTTAATAAGGGTAAAATATATTATTGTTGTTTCATTTTGAAACCCTAGCCGCCATGGTTATTCTAGTGCCTGTAATTTGTTTTGGATTTTCAACCAATACTCTATGGAATTTTAGCTAACTATATGAGCTTGGATGAGAATGGTCAGGCATATGGATTTTGGTCAAGGAAACAACAATGAAAGTTGGTTAAGACTAGAGACTACTAGCTGGATGATTATGAAACCATTTGATAGGTTTTTGAGGTATTCTTTCAATTTATTTTTTCATCGTAATTAGGTAATGATACTCATGGGCCTTGACACAATTTGTTAAGGAATTTTGTTAAGAATGATAGAAGGTTTATCTTATTTGAAAGATATGAAACTATTTTATGCTCACTCAAATCTGTATGGGTTTTTGCAAGTAAATTTTTGGTTTTGAAATATTATTGATAAGGGCTTAACTGTTGTTGATCATGATTAAAATCCTTTAGGGTTTCTGGATGATTCTTCTCGAGCTATAATAGAAATCCCCTAACCCAAGTTGGTTTACAGTTATTGAAATTGCATTATGAAAAGACTATTCAATGATTATAAAATGACACCATTTTGTCAGTGACTCGTGGGTTGAAGAGGGAAATTATAGACATACATTTTTGTGAGAAATTTTTGAGATGTATTGATACATTGTTCAGGCTTGAAAATCTTGAAAAGTGATTATGTAATAATATTTACATTGAGAACTATTTTGTAATCTATTATAGTAATATCAATTGATGTATCAAATGGAGATGTTATCAATCTTATATAACATCCTCTTATGTGCTTATTGAAAAAAAAAATCATAGTCTTCTATTGAGGCACTAGCAATGCTAATTTGCATTACTAGGGTATTGATGGAACACTGTTTGGCTATATACATTGGATTTTTTGGAGTTGGTGCTCTTGTAACTTTGGATTTGGTGCTCTTGTAACTTTGGAAGTTGCTGCTTTTGAATTGTATGGAGATGGTGCTCTATCTGAATAAAGTGATATTTTTTGAGTGGTTTTTATTCCCCTAGAGGGTTTTCCACTCAAGACATATAATGTGTTATCTGATGAGTCTTTGTGTGATTATTTTTCATGTCTATCTAATTTTCATAAGTTATCAGATGCATTAATGTCTATTATCAGTTCTTATTTCTGCAATGTTAATGTATTATGCTATTACAAGTACTTTCTTAGTCATATGTTGCAAACTAGTTTAAAAGCTCTATTTAACCAAACATGTTTTGCATGTTGTGATGAAAAACATTTAGTCTATCACATCACATGTTCTTCCATTGATTCATAGTTCAAGATTTTTATTTTTCAATCTGTCATAATGTACCAAAGTTCTTTGTTGTTTCAATGCTTATCATATTTAATTTAGTTGCACAGTTGTTGCAGTGTCTCATAGAGCTGCATTGAAATCTGGTGGTCTTAAAGCGATTTAATGATGTTGGTCTTCATGTACACAGTTTTATGAGTTGCACCTATCTTGTCATCATGCTCTGATTATTAAACAATTCTAGTCACATCTTTTGTAAAGTGCAAGATATCTCACATGAATTATATTGGCATAATTTGTCTAAATGAACTAAGTTATTGTTGTCATATCTTTGTTTACCCCTTTTCATGAATGCTCTCAAAGTGATTACTCTACTCTGTTATCAATAGAAAGGATATCTAAACTAAAATTATTTGTCAAAGTTTAAAAGGTTTAAATTTTAGGTTTGTCTATCAAACACTGATTCACCCTCCCCTCTCATTGTATGTCCATACACCAACAAGTGGTATCAAAGCCATACCCGTACATAAGTCTACTCAACTTAGGGTTTCCTGGTTGTGGATTATTTGTTATGGCTAAGTGCAAAACAAGCAAAGGTCAAAAGAAAACCACTAGTGTCAAGCAAAAAGGTGATCAACCAACCCCTGTCAAGTCTAGTGAAGTTGTGTCTCAAGAAATACCCCTGCCAGTTGATACTAAAAGTGATCTTGTATTTGGAGAAGAAGGGGATCGCTTAGTAAGTGACTTTGAACAAGAATTTCATGAAAAGGAATGTGAAGGTGATTAGTTTGAAGTTGATTTGGAAGGAGAACTTCTTGCTGCTTTAGATGAACTTAAAAGGCTTAAACAAGAAAATCAGGATCTCAAGGTACACTTACAAGAAATTGTTGATTTCAATAAAGTTGTAATACAAAATCATAATAATGAGAAAAAGATTATTGAATTTCTGAAAGCTCAAATGGTTGATAGAAAAAGGATTGAAAAGGGATTGGAAGTCAAGTTAAAAGAAAATGATGAATTGTGTAATAAACTAGAAAACGAGGTTGCTTCATTGAAGAAAAGTTCAGATAATGATTCCTTATTAAATGAACTAACTCTTAAATACGACATGATTATAAGTCAAAAAATTGAAATTGAAGAATGTAAGAGGATAGCAGATGTTGTAAGGTTTGATTTGGAGGTTAAAATGATTGAATTCCTAAAACTTGAAGGAGAATTAGTTGCATTAAGGAAATAACTTGAAAGTGTTAAGGTTCAATCAGGTTAAAAATAGAAATTTGATCGTAGTACTAATCTATTGAATGAGATGTTGGACAGACAAAAGCACTCTAAGAATCCTACAGGATTGCAATATGAGGTTGGACAAAGCTTTGCAGAAGAATCTAAACATGAGATAGTATTTGCTACTACAGATGGAAAGAGGTTTATAGTCAAGCAAACACCAAGAATGAAGGTTGATCTTGGTCACAATATTGCTACACCAAAGGATAAAACTACTGCTAGAAGACAAATTAAAGGCATTCATAGAGAAAGGAGAAATGTTTTAAAATCTTCACATCCTTGGCATGATCAGTCATTTAGGTACAATCATTATTTTCAAGGATATTGTTATGTTTGTAATGGCTTTACTCATAAGGTAATTGATTGCATGAGATGGAAAAATTAGAATCATTCTAATGTCTCTACAAATGAGAATGTGGTGTGTTACAATTGTAAAAAAATTGGTCATTTAAGAAGAGATTGTAGAATGAATACAAGTGATAATTATGTAGGGAACAAAGTTGGAAATGTCTATAGGAAGTCTTTTGTTCCTCAGATCAGTCACAAGAACATTTGTTCTAGATGTAATAACATTGGGCATAAAGTACAACAATGCAGATTTAATAGAAAGATAAGAACTTTAAACAAACAAATGAAAAAGTTTACATTGGTGTGGAGAAGAAAGACTAAACAAGATGACAAGAAGAGAAATAAAGATGAATTTGTGAAAACTCCCTATACACTCCTTGCACATGTGATGCCATCCAGGTCTTGAGAAGAAGCAAAGACTCAAGGGGAGTTTATTATGGTAACATACTTTACCCCTATGAAGTCAAGAATGAGGTATGACAACATGCATCTGCTATTGGTGGTATAAGAAGTAAAGAAAAGATTTGTAAATGTTAGCTTTTCATTCTGTTTTATGTTGATTGAATTGATTATGATAACCTATATACAAGTCTCATTGTGTTGGTTGTGCATATTGTAGGTGTACATATGTTGTCAAATATAGAGGCAATAAACAACAAGATTGTTTACATTGGGTACTTGATCTCAAGAATAAGTGGTTACTTCAGGTTTTGGTAGCTTTGGTTATAATGGTTATCATCATGGTTGTTGTTATGTGATATGTTGTTACAAGTTGTTAAGATCTTTGTTCAGATTTAATTTTTTGTCATTCAGACAATAGGAAAGGTAGAAGTTTATGAATACTCTTCTACCATGATGTATCATGTGGTGGAATATCTTTTGGATTTGTCTTTACTATCTTTGTGTCACTTGTGTGTCTCTGACATATCTCTTGTAGGAAGCTTCAAGTTTGAAATTTTGGTGATAGTTCATTAGTAAGCTTGATGGTTTGATGGTTTAACTCATAGAGATGGTTCATCATATATGAAAGTCACTTATATGAGTAGATTATTGAGGATAGTGTTTGATGAGTAGATTTTGTGCAAATTTAGTCCTTCTCTTGTTTTCATATTAGTGATATTATCTTTGGACAGTTGTACATCTACTGTGATGGTTAACAAGTTGTCAAACTTAAATCAGATTACATATGTGCTTGCTCTTGCTATACTCTTTAAAGGAATAAGATTTGATGGACATCAAGTATACGATTGATGATGGTAACATTTCATGATTGGAACATAGTGTCTTCAAATGGTTAGTATTGAGTTGAGATTTCACTAACATTGGAACAACATTCAAAAAGACCTCAAAAGTTATGCAGGGTGTCTGGGGTTCAAGTGTTTATTTGCATATGTTTGCAGATCAAGAACAACTTATTATGCATTTCTTATGGTTTGTTGAGTCAATACAAATTTAGTCCTTACAAGTGTTCTCTGAAGTTGTGTTGTAGGACTTATATCAATATGGAGGAATAAAGGTTGATAATGGTGTATAGTCAATGACCATTCTTCTTCAATGATTATTCTACTTTTACAATTGACAGTGGATTCATGACAAGTATTGGTATAATAGTAATATCTACTTGTTTGGCACCTAAATATCTTGGACAATGTGTGGTGACAATGGTATTTTGATGCTTTATGATCATAGAGCTTACACTTTGGATTACTTTTCTAGTGACAGAATGCTCTTATTGGTTTGCAAAGGGTTTGGATGTTGTTCTTTCATGGAGTGATAAAGAACAGTTTGTTGATGCTATAACTATGTAGTAAAAATTTTGTCTAAAATCTGAAATAATCATGCTTGCAAGACTTGACACAAGTTGTATGTAAGATAGTGCTAATGCAATAAGGCAGTATTAATGAAAATTTGACAATGAGTCAACTTTATGGTATTTCTATGCAAAGAATCAGGGGGAGCTTCATGTTACAATTTATCTTCAATATATGAGTTGGCAGGTTCTTTGATTGTTGTGGATGTAGAGATATTGTGATTGCTCATGTGATTGACACAAGGAGATATATGACAACAAGTTATTTTATTATGACTAAAGTAATGATATGTTGATAGTATTTGATTCTTGATTCCTACTTTTAGATGGATATGTGTTGGTTGGGCTCTCAGTTGTTTATATTCATGGCATCTCACATTTTCCTCTGTCATCCTTTGTCATTGAGGCAAAAAGGGGGAGAGAAAGTATGTGTTTTTCCATCAAGGACAAAGGGGGAGTTTGTTGGCTCTCAGTTGTTTTTGGTTTGTCCTTGATGTCAAACTTGGTTCGCTGATATGAGAATATATGTGATGATATGCTTGATGGATGTTGGTAAGATGCATTCTCAGATTGATTGATATATGATATGCATATTGGTTTATTCACATTGGTTGATATATGATATGCAGTTACATTGGTTGGTGTTCTCATATGCAGTTACAGGTTTTGGTTCAGATCTTGATACATGTTGATGTCAACATTTTATCATTTTGACAAGGGAGTACTATGGTCTTTACTTGACAGGGAAGTACTATGGTCTTTGCATTTGAAGCATTTCAGATTGGTTAAAAAGAAACATGTTTCAGGTATATGTGTGGCTCGGTCAATTAAATTTTTCATTTCTTTGCTAAGGTAATTGGAATTTTCTTATAAGACATTTGATTAAGGTGTCTATTGGATCTCATTGCAATATATATTGTCAAATAAATTGACATTATACAAGTCACTTGAGAAAGTTATTCAAGAAAGGTTTTATTTTTAAAAGTCATTTTGAACAAAGTAAAAATCATTTTGAACAAGGTGACTTGTTTTTGTTTGGCCTCATTTTATTAAGGTTTCGAGCTTTAAACAAAGGCACATTATTATTGGGCTTTAAAAAAAGTAACATTATCATATGATTGCTAGAGAATACATGAGGTATCAGGCGGGTTAATATGGTAAGCATTTTGATTGGCATCTTGATCACAATAAGAACATGTGAGATTGGGTATTGACTTTTCTTAGAGTCACATGGTGGTGACAACATTATTCTGTTTGATGTAGTATCAGGTTTGTTGATTAATAATAGTCACTTTTTAAACAAAATTGAAATTGTTGGTTTGACAGCTACTTGTGACTGGGTTGAAAAGTGACACCGACAGCCATCATGGACAGTGTATGCACATGTGGCATTGATAGCTCATTGGGTTAATGATTTAATACCATTATGATGTCAATATCTTTTCAATAAAGTCTTTGGCAGTGGATTCTAAGAAATTATGATGTTTTGTACTAGATCTCAAATGATTATTTTGTTTTGCAAAGTTTTCTAAAACTCTTGAAGCTTGATTAGGGTGAAATACATTATTGTTGTTTCATTTTGAAACCCTAGCTTCCATGTTTATTTTGGTGTCTATAAATTGTTTTGGCTTTTCAACCGGTATGCTATGGAAGTTTAGCTCACTATATGAGCTCGAATGAGAATGGTTAGGCATAAGGATGTTGGTCAAGGAAACAACAGTGCAAATTTGTTAAGACTAGCGAATACTAGTTGGATGGTTATGAAACCATTTGACAAGTTTTTTAGGTATTCTTTCAATTTGTTTTTTCACCATAATCAGGTAATGATGCTCACGGGCCTTGAAACAATTTGTTAAGGAAGTTTGTTAAGAATGATAGAAGGTTTATCTTATTTGAAAGATATGAAACTGTTTTATGCTCACTCAAATCTGAATGGGTTTTTGCAAGTAAATTTTTGGTTTTGAAATATTATTGATAAGGGCTTAACTTTTGTTGATTATGATTAAAATCCTTTAGGATTTTTAGATGATTCTTCTTGGGCTATAATAGAAATCCCCTAACCCGAGTTGGTTTACAATTATTGAAACTGTATTATGAAAAGACTATTCAGTGATTATAAAATTACAACATTTTTTCAGTGACCGGTGACTTGAAGAGGGAAATTATAGACATACATTTTTGTGAGAAATTTTTGAGATGTATTGATACACTATTCAGGCTTGAAAATCTTGAAAAGTGATTTTGTAATAGTATTTACATTGAGAACTATTTTGTAATCTTTTATAGTAATATCAGTTGATGTATCAAATGGAGATGTGATCAGTCTTATATAACATCCTCTTATGTGCTTATTGAAAAAAAAATCATAGTCTTCTATTGAGGCACTAGGAATGCTAATTTGCATTACTAGGGTATTGATGGAACACTATTTGGTTATATACATTGAATTTTGTGGAGTTGGTGCTCCTGTAACTTTGGAGTTGGTGCTCCTGTAACTTTGGAGTTGGTGCTCTTGTAACTTTGGAAGTTGGTGCTTCTGAATTGTATGGAGTTGGTGCTCCTGAACTTTGTAGAGTTGGTGCTCTATTTGAATAAAGTGATATATTTTTCGAGTGGTTTTTATTCCCCTAGAGGGTTTTCCACTCAGGACATATAATGTGTTATGTGATGAGTCTTTGTGTGATTGTTTTTCATGTCTATCTGATTTTCATAAGTTATCAGATGCATTAATGTCTATTATCAATTCTTATTTCTACAATGTTAATGTATTCTACTGTTACAAGTACTTTCATAGTCATATGTTGCAAATTGGTTTAAAAGCTCTGTTTAACCAAACATGTTTTGCATGTTGTGATGAAAAACATTTAGTCTATCACATCACATGTTCTTCCATTGATTCATAGTTCAAGATTTTTATGTTTCAATCTATCATAATGTACCAAAGTTCTTTGTTGTTTCAATGCTTATCATTTTTCATTCAATTACACAGTTGTTGCAGTGTCTCATAGAGCTGCATTGAAATCTGGTGGTCTTAAAGTGATTTAATGATGTTGGTCTTCATGTACACAGTTTTATGAGTTGCACCTATCTTGTCGTCATGATCTGATTATTAAACAATGTTAGTCACATCTTTTGCAAAGTGCAAGATATCTACATGAATTATATTGGCATAAGTTGTCTAAATGAGCTAAGTTAATGTTGTCATATCTTTGTTTACCCCTTTTCATGAATTCTCTCAAAGTGATTACTTTGCTCTGTTATCAATAGAAAGGATATTTGAACTAAAGGTCTTTTTCAAAGCTTAAAAGGTTTAAATTTTAGGTTTGTCTATCAAACGCTAATTCACCCCCCCTCTTAGTGTTTGTCCATACTCCAACACTTACTCCTCGGGGCTTCCTTCATGTGAGAGATCTTGGGGGTTGCCTCCCTATAGGTCTATGGGCATGTAAGACACTTTCATTCTATAGCTTCATAGTTCTACAGGGCTATGAAGTCCTTTACTTGTCCTATGCTTTCAAGTTCTTCAAATCAAAGTCTGCTTACTTGATGGTTCAGGTATACATTTCTAACCCTATTCACTCTTTGATCTACTTTACCAAAACACTCATTAGTATTTGTACTCACTAAAGTGGGGGAGAAATTTATAGGCATGAATTTGCACCCCTTGTGCAAATTCCCGTTTTACACTTCCTCACCTTAGAAAACCAAATTCAAAGGTAAAATTTCACATCAGTTTGTTTCTTTCATTCTGTTGATGGTGTTTTCTGCACAACAACAACTCAAACAAGATACAAGTATCCTATCTCTCTTGAAAGGTAAATCTCTATCAGCAATCCTTAATAGATAACCCCAAGGTCTCTAATGTTAGGTCTTGGAAATGCATAAACAACTCAGTGATAATGTGAAAATGTTGGTAATCACAAGGGGCCTTACAAATGAATAATGTTGGAAGCATACTTTCATCAGATGTAACAATATGGTGATGCTTTCAATCCTATAACTAACCCATATTTCAAAGAAATAACAAAAGAGATAAGGGTTTCAGAGAGAGATTCTAAACTAACTCCTAAGATCAATCACAACAATGATGAATGTTGCAAATGGACAGATCCCCAATGAAACCAATCTTTGTTTGATCAAGGACAAGCCTACAACTCCACAGAAATGGTGCAATCTTCTAAGGAAACTAAAGATTTTTAGACTTTGAACATTCATTCGCATACCCAATAACTGGCACAATGTAAACAAGCATCCACAGTTGAACTTTAGCACAAAATAGGGCCCAAACTAACTTTAAACAACTTACAATCAACAAATTTCTAAAAGTATGGATCGGAGATCAATCAACATCTTAAACATTTTATCATCATTGCAAAAGAACTGAAATCTAACATCTAACATTGAGAATTGAGAACAAGAAACCATAAACCTATTGAAAATAAATACAAATTTTGCCAAATCAACAACCCAGTTGCATTACTTCTATAGTATTACATAACAATTTCAAGTCTCTTCTCTCCTACAACTACTAACTTCTCCTAACTTGGCCAATTATGGCGTTTACATCTTCTAATCTAGTCTCACACTTTTACAAATGGGAAAGCATTGGCCTTTTATAGATAATTACATTTTGAATCAATGGCCAAGATTTAATTCATCCAATGGCTACAATTGTACTTCTAGAAGCATCAAGCTATTACATTTAATTTGGAAGCTCATGGTACATCATCATCCAATTGCATAAAAGCAGTTACATCATGGGACAATGAGAAAACAATATTATGCTAGCTTGTCATTAATGAAAATTATGATTGGATGATGAAATCAACTTCACATATCTTCCAAAAAATCCTTCCAGTTGTAGACAGTTTGGGCATGGATTCATATGCAGGCCCCACTTTTAAAATTTGAATTGAACTCTTATATATTTCCCTTTTGGCACAAATCCATATGCAAGTTCCCCTTTTGATTTATTTAATCCTGGAAAATAGATATCATCATTAGTAGTTCACATGTTAAAAATCCAATCCAAATTAAACTTGAAAAACAAAATGGCCTTTTAAAAAAACTTACATATTTTTATGGAAACTTTCCATTTTCGGAAGAAAAAAAAAATACAAATTTTTTCTCCATCTCAAAATTTCATTTTCAAGAACATTTTAAAATTTCAAGAAAAATAATTTCCATTTTTGGAAAAATTGCATTTCAGGAAAAAATTTGGAAAAATTTCTATTTTAGAAAATTCCAAGTTTTTGAGGGGGTCTTGGAATTTTCCAAAAATGGAAATTTCAAGATTTTGAAGGGGTCATGGAAATTTCAGGGATTTCTATCAGGGACGGAAATACCCAAATTCCCTACAAGGTCAAATTCCCCTAAACTCCATAACTTTTTTTCTAGAAGGAATTTTCAAAAGTTCAAAAAGCAACCTAGCCTAATTTTTCGTCCTCTATCCATGGGTGCAAAAAATATTTACATATAACATTGAAAATTCACTTCAAAATCCCCATTTTCAAATTCCAAGATAGGAAAATTTCCCCTAGAGCCTCAAAATATTGTCCTCATCAAACCCAATCTAGACTTAATCCCAAAATAACCTCCCAAGAAGAGCAAAACCAAAATTTGACCAAGCCAAGAGGCAAAGATGCAAAAGAAAAAAGAGGGTCCCCGCCTCTGGTGGGGTGTGTGTGAAAATTCCACAACACATTCCACTTGGCATATGTCATTTGCATTAGTAGAAGAATATTTTTTGGGGACACTCACATGGCGTGAAAATGTCTGCATGGCGCGCTTATGTCCCTGACAGATTCCTACATCTAAAGTTGGTAGAGGTGTTACACTTCCCATTGGGGTCAATTTTTAACTTCCCTCTTCGACCAATCGACCTCAAAAATGGTAGATTCTCTCATCCCACCTTCAAAAACACTCTTCATTTATTTCATCTTCTACACACTCTCTTTTGGGAAATCTCAATCAATCTCTTCACTTCCATCACTTCAAGCAACACTTTGGCACTTCATAGTAGCAACAACAACACTCCATCAACTTAGTAGAGAAAGTGTGGAACAAGCCATTGTAGTAAGGGCTTGAATTTTTACAACACTTCCCTTCATCACAATTGAGGTTGTGGTGATTGTTCAGGTCCTCTTTTCTCCTCCATTAGCTAGTGAGCTCTTGATGGAGGTGGTAACATTTTCACTCCTCTCCTTTACAATTTGGTTGAGTAGCTTAATATTTTTTTGTAGTGTTAGTTGATTTTTCTCCTTCTCTACTTCTTTATCATACATTTCTCTATCATTGCTATCTTGGATGTCTGTGGAGGTGGAAACACCAAAATGAGGGTCTGACTAAGGAAGACCCCTATACAATCCCCAACAATTTTCCCTCTTTCTTGTGTGTAGGTGGACGTGCATTTAGAGCTAGCTGGAAAATGAGTATCTTTATGAGATCATCTTTATCACCTTAGCCTTCATATACTTACTTTATCACATTCATTTGTATCTTTCCTACTTTATAGTGCTATTATGTTCCCTTAGAAGTGACTAGCTAGGTCGTCAGCTTGTTTTCTGGCAGTTCGTACTATATTCTTGGCCCTCTAGTCATACAGAAACTAGCACTCTTGAGAGACACTAACACACCGCGCTAACATCCCGAAATCATGCTTCTATCCTTAGGTAGAGAGTTTCCTAAGGTATAATGTTGAACCAAAAAACTGGCTCACCTAGCCCCAATCCTAATTTTGGGTCTGCAGAGTGGTTGAAGGGAATTATAGTCCTCATCATTCTCATCCCTCATTTCAAACACCCCTTTAGAGTGAGGTAACTTAGGGCATCCTTCCGGTCTTGGCTCTCCATGACCTGGGGCCTTGATGTGGTTGGTCCCCCTCTCTTACAACTAGGTGGAAAAGCTAAGCAGTAGGCTACTAGGGCCACTCCTCTCCAACACCTCAAGTGATCCAAAAAAAGAGGTGCCAAATTAGAACCTTTTCTGTAATGGATAGGGCTCTTATTTGGACACACCCTCAAGAAGACTTTTTCACCAGCCAAAAACTGGGATCAACCCTATTTGCATCTGCATACTTTTTCTAGCTACTGTGTTCCTCCTATAAACGATGTCTGATTAAAACCATCTAATGCTCCATCCCTTAGACCAATTCAGACCCAATGACAACTTTGTCCTCAATATAGTCCCAACTCAGAGGATTCCTACATGGCCTACCATATAATTCTTGATAAGGAGGCATACCCGAAGAACTATGATGGCTATTATTATAAGAAAACTCAACCAAATACAAATATTCCTCCTATTTGGAGTGGTGGTCCATAACATACATTCACAACATATCTTCCAGTACTTGATTGATCCTCTCAGACTACCCATATATCTCAAGGTGGTATGCAATACTAAAATTAAACTATATCCCTAGAGCTCACTACAATGTCATCCAAAATGTTGAAGTGAACACTAGGTCCCTATCAAAAAATTGTTTTTTGAGGAACTCCATGAAGTCTCACAATACCATCTAGGAATACTTGTGCCACTGATGGAGTTGTATAAGTAGTCCTGACATGTGAAAAGTGGGAAACCTTGGTCAATTTATTGACAATCACCATAATGGTGTCATATTGCCTAAATGACAAGGGCAACCCAACTATGAAGTCCATAGAGATGGCATCCCATTTCCATTTGGTAATCTCATGAGGATAATACAACCTTGTTGGATGTTGATGTTCATCCTTGACCCTTTGACATTCCAAACACCTAGCCACATATTCTTCAATATCTGACACATCCTTAACCAATGATAAAGTTTCCTAAGATATACATGCATTTTTAAACTCGAGGATGAGCAACATAAGGTGATCTATGAGCCTCTGCTAGAATAGTGGTCCAAAGATCACCCATTAAGGGTACATAAATATGCCCTTAGTGATGCAATAAACTGTCCTGCTCAAGATTATAACTTGCATATTTTCCCTTCAAGTCCCTTTAAGAAAGCAAGTTATGTTGAACTTCACAATACCACTCATCCTATCGAAAGTGCTACAAAATTTGAGTCCTCAAATCTGAATGTAAAGACAAGGACATCAACGCATGCCTATGCTTGCTCAATGCATCGACAACAACATTCTCCTTTCCTCAAATGAAGTGAACATCAAAATCATATTCATACAAAAATTCCATCCATCTCCTTTTTCATGCATTCAAATTTAGCTGAGTAAATATATACTAGAGATTGGAATGATCAAAATGTAACTCAAAATGGTGCCCTAAGAGAAAATGTTTCCACCTAGTGAGTGCATGAACCATTGTTGAAAGTTCTAAGTAATGTGTTGGATAATTAAGCTCATGATTTTTTATTTTTTGAGACTCATAAGGAATGCCTCTACCTTCCTGCATAAGCATTGCACCTATCACATTTAAAGAAGTTTATATGAATAGCGAGAATGGGAGCATTGGTGAGATGCTCCTTAATAATATGAAAAGCCTTTTCACACTGCTCTATCCCAATGAACTTCTTCCCTTTCTATTGGAGAGAAGTGATAGAATAAGAAATTCTAGAAAATCCTTCCACAAAATTATGGTAATAATCAACAAGCCCCATAAAACTTTTCACCTATGAAACATTATTGGGAGTTGGCCATCCCACTATAGCCCTGACCTTAGATGGATCTACTGAGATACCATCACTTGAAATAATATGCGTCAAGTATTTTATTTTTGATTGGAAGGAGCACTTATACAAGTTAGCATACAATTAGTGTTTTCACAAACACTACAAAACCTGTCAAAGATGCTCTTCATGTTCATCTTCATTACATGAATCTAGATCAAGATATAATTCAAGAAGATTAATACAAAAAAATCCAAGAAATTTTGGGACACTCCATTCCTCAAACTCATAAATACTACCAGGGTATTTTTTAAACCAAAAGACACAACAATAAACTCATAATGACCATATCAGGTCCTAAATGCAATTTTATGAATATCTACTTCCACAATTCTCAACTGATGATAACCCGAATCGATATAATTTTTTTAAATACTATAGCCCCCTTAATTTGGTCAAGCAAGTCATCTATCCTTGGAAGGGGATAATTTTTTTTTCTTGTTAACTTGTTCAACTACCTATATTCAATGCACAAATGAAGAGAAGCATCCTTCTTCACAAAGATTAGTAGTGCACCCCTTGGAGAAACACCGAGACAAATGTGACCCTTTTTCAACAATTCTTCCAATTGTGCCTTGAGTTCATTAAGTTCTTTAGTATTCATATTATATGGTGTCCTTGACATAGGCTAGGCACCTAGAACTAGATCAATATGAAAATATACCTCATGCTTGGGAGGAAACCCTAGCAACTCTTACCAAAACACATCAGAAAAATACTTGAGGATAGGATGATTGTCTAGAGATACCTCTTCCATACCTTTAGATTCTTCTAACTTGTCACTAATTATGATAGCAAACATTTGGCAACCTTTTTGCATACAATGCTTAAGTTGCATAACAAAAATCATACGAAGTGAGATGGGTCTTTCAATTCCCACAATCTTGGTTGGCATACCCAAATCATCCAAACACTCAATCCTTCTTTTTTTTAAATCATTTTTTTCTTAGTGAGAATCAATCCAATCCATTCCCAACACAACATCATATGAACCTAAAGGGGTAACTCTAAGATCAACTAATGTGACAAAAGATCCAACTCCTAATTAACACCCCTTAACCAATGAATTAGCAGACACCTTTTCCCTAGAGGCCAACTCCACTTCCCATTTATCCTCTTGCCTAGTTGCCACTAGCTTGCTTCGTTCTACCAAAGAAGGAGAAATAAATGAATTTTTAGCTCTTGAATCAATTAAAATATTTATAGAAATACCATTCACCATACCTGCTACTCCAATTATAGTGGCCTAATGATCTATCGGATGATTGTCAACTATTGTGAAAACCTTGTGGAACTTACCCACATCACCAACTATTGGTTTTGAGGTGCTTGATTTCATCCCAAATCCAAGCCCCTATGGAAAATATCAAGCCAAATGACCTGACTCACCACATACATAAGATGGCTCCCTTGTTTGAACTTGCATTATAGGGGCTCTACTGTATTGTGAGGATCCTAGTTTGTTTGAGCCACTTTGACCCCCTTAGAAATATTTTTGAGATTTATGAGTAACAAAAGGCCCTGCTCCCCAATTTTGAGGTCTTGATCCCTCTGAGGACCCTAATTTTTCTATGAGCTAAATTGGCCATCTTGTTGACCCTAATTCTACTTATTCCTTGGACCCTATTGTAGTTGTTGAGGCGTATGAGTTATTGTGTTAGGTTTGTTTCCCCCTTTTAGAGATAAAGGTGGACTATTGAAACCTTGGTTTTCTAGTTCCTAAACCATTAATATGCCTCTTGTGTTTTTCCATGGACTTCTTCTACTATCAAAGCTTTCTCTATTGCCACCCTAAATTTTTTCATATTTTCCATTCTTGCTAGTCCTAAGATACTAGGATTTAAATCTTTAACTATAAAATGGTTGTCAATTAACTTCTCATCTTGAATATAATAAACATATTGAACCAATTCCAAGAAATTTCCCTCATACTAATTTACTATAAGCCCCCTTTTTTAGAGTTCATGAAACTCATCAATCCTCCTTTGCCTGAAGTGTTTTGATATACAGCATTATCTAAAACATTCCAAGAATATCTTGCAAGTTAAAGTATCTAAGACAAGATGGTGTTTCCATTCTTCCTTCCTCCACCATGTAGAGGTAATTCCCCTTAGGATATAAATTGAAAAACTTTCCTCAAGGTTTCTCTCATAAGGACACAAACCAAAGCACCTTTCCAAACTAAGTAACCATGATTCTACCTCCACTCCATTAGTGGATCCTGCAAAGGTGGGTGGTTTGAGCTGCAAAATCTCTCTAATTTGGTCACCTGCATCCCTGTGCCATCTTGGACTTGACTCTGCCTCAGGATGGGGTTGCTCACATCAAGGTGGGGAAACATGCACTGAATCTTCCAATTCTTCCACCCAAACCTCATAGAAATTGGGAGGGCTCTGACTTCATTCATGACAAGCCAACCCTTGATCCCCCTCCTCACATGATAAATAATTTTCCTATCGAGTTGAGGTGACCTTTCTTCTATCACCCCTCTATCACCCCAACCAAATTCTGAAGGGCCTAAAGCATTTGGGGTCCTAATTCAGGCTAGGGTTGAAATTAGCTTCTCTCAGACTAATGGGACTTAGAACATGCTCCACTCAAAGTGTTGGCCTAGGAGGGCACTCTCCTATTTTCTCTCTCAATATGAGCCATCTACAAATAAGAAAAAGAATTTTAATTTGGACACTTAACACATAACCCAAATTTCCTAGTGTTGGAACCTTGGCTCTGATACCAAATGTCATGCCCTAAGATTTACCCAACCAAAACCATTCTCAACTACCAAATTTTTTTTAATTTCTATTTCTACTAAGGTAAATTTAAGTTTCATGGCTAACCTACAATCAATTACATTAATTTTACTATGTCATCGTATTGCTTAAAATATCTTAGGAAGATTCCTAGTTTTCATTTTTCTCAACTGTTTCAAATTGAGATGTTTCAAAACTTTTCCTAAGTATTCCAAGGTATATCAATTGATCACCCTTTTAAGTTGATGATTTGGTGAAATTCAAATTTCTCTTTTCTCTCTCTACATTTGTTTCCCTAGTTTGGCTAAAAAGAGACATGTTAATGCACAATAATGACTTAACTATAAAGAGTTTTGCAATGGAGAAATTGTGTTATTCTAAACACTTCTACATAAATTAATCATGCTTTGATACAAATTAAAAAATAAATAAAAACAGTTTTCTCAACTCCACAATAAACACCAATAACATAAGAATTAACTTGATCCTATCAAACTTAAATCATAGGTTAAACTTAATTTTGGAAATCAAACTAATAGTTACCATTTATTGATTGATTTACTTATTAGCTCTTGTTCAGATTCAAAATTATATTTCTTAGTATGGTTTATTCCTAAACTAGACTAAAGTTTACCACTTTCAAAATCCCTAGTTTCCTAATTGGTACATCTAATGGTTACCAAACAATCTCTATTTTTTTTATTCCATTTTAACTCTAAATTCTCTAAAACCTTATATAAAAGGACTTTACCCAATTGAAAACTTCTTGATAATATTTTTGAATGAGGATTATGACTATATGCATAGGAAGTTCATTTTAATTCATAATGTATGTACTCTTTATAACAATAGATTTAGTTTTTCTATACACCCTAAATTGTTTTATTTAAGTAATACTAAGTGTGGTTTCAATGACCCTTATTCTTATACCCATTTAATTCAAAGGAAGATAATTTTAACATCGACTATAGTAATTTACTCCTAATTTTTATATATAAGCTTTAAATAAAGCAACATTCCTTTGTTGGAAGTTATGTTTAATAAATTTCATCGTATTGATTTATTGTTAAATTTTTTATAAGGGATTAAATGGCATTTTTAAAACTAATCAACTTGAAAAGTTTTACTTAGAATTTTACCATTACATTATCCCACCCTTTAATAATATATAAATATTTATTATTCCTTACATTAATTATTTAGTTACAAATTAGAGCATTATTTATCTTCCTATTGAATGATTCATAGATTTAATAAAATAGTTTCTATAAATCATTAACTAATTTCAAACTACAATTTCCTCCTTTAAATTTTAAATCTTGTTAATAAATACTCCAATGATTATTAACTTGTATTCTTGGATTTAATTATCTCTCTTTTATTAATTAATGAATACTTTAATTCTCAAACATATTAATAAGTTTCTTGGTTTGTAGTTGTAGCATCATAAATTGTCACCCTTGACAATTTCAAAATATGTTTTTCCCCACCTTAAGTTATTGGACCTAATTGAACACCTAATTTTCTAAATTATACATTTCATGGCCCATTTTTAACAATAACTGAAAAATTGCAAGTAAAAAACAAATGCATTTATCTAATATTTTACCCCCAACACCTTAATTTCCAGAAAATAGGGCTAGGACACATACACCCTATGGAAAATAGGTATCGTTATGGTGAAAGTGTCCCCCTATTTTGGCTCCAAATTTAAATATGTCGGTGTTGGCATTTCATTATTTACAATCAAAATGTCCAAAGTTGACTATCATAATTTAATTTATGATAAATTAGAATAATTGCATATAAATACCTAGTTATTGCATCATTTTAGATCTAACAAGAAAGAGGTGAACATTAAGAGAGAATTATTGTCAAGAGCATTATCAAGAAATTCAAGAGCAGATTTTCAATAATTTATTGCAACAATTCAGAATCCAAGCATCATGTCAAATCATATGTGAGTTTATGCATGTTTATGTTATCATTGTTTGTGAAATCTAACCCTTTTTTAGGTCTCCAATAAATTCAAGAAAATCAAGCAAGCAAGATCCAAAACCTTGAAAAGGTTTGTATGACTTTAGTTCTTCAAGGAAGCCATTGAAGGGTGGTGAGTTGCAGCACTTAGTTTATTCATCATTCATTTCTATCATTTATCCTTTCTATCATTGACATTACCATTGTGGAAGTGGAAGCACTAACATAGAGTTTGACTAACACAATCCCCTCAATGGCATAACCCCTCCTATCTCTTTGAATGTGTAGGTTTCAAGTTTGGAGGAGATTGGAAGAATTTTGAAGATCAATGATCCATTGTTGCCATCAAAATCCTACACCTTGACAACTCACAAAAATTCATAGAAATATCAGACGGTGATCCGGAAACTTTGCAGGAAAAAATAGAAAGATTTGATCTTGCACCAGAGAATTGAAAAAATATATTTGAAATCCCTCTACAAGGACACTTGCACCCAAGGTGAATTAGTTCTCCAAAATTAGGCTCAAATTTATACCACAGGTGCATAGTGTCCTGCTCTATCCATTTTTGTTGTTTGAATTTATCTATGACTTTCTACTTTTTTGTATTTGCATCAAAACTAAAATTTACATCATTAGCCTAGTTATATCATTGTATTTCATTCCTAAATTCATCCTAGATTTGTTCAAGGGTTGGTTGACTCACCTTTCAGGTTGTAATTCAATCACATATCTTGTCCAAGTCCATCAAACCCCCACAATCATACCATTTTCATCCCAATTCTTAATGATAAATGGAAAAAGGTGTCAAACCCTAAAGAGCACAAATCACCAAAGGATAGTTTCCTTTTTTTCTACATTTCATTTTGAGGAACCTGGCATGTTAACATTATATACCTTCTGAAATATGAACCAATTGATCCTAGATCTAGGTTTTGCATTGCATGATTTTCCATTGTTCTTTTAGGCATTCAATTTTGCATCATAAAAAGACATAAAAATTCAAAAAATTGCATGCAATATTGCATCATAGGTTGTACTAGGGTCAATTTTAGCCATTCTAGCTTAGATTTGCATTTGAACTGCATCTATAAATCTGCATTAGGTCATTTAAATCTAAAAACAAAATTGAAAGTGTTCATTGCATGTATTTAGGTATCTTTCATATAGTTCAAAAAATTGAAAATTTGGATTATTTTGTTTCAAAATTACATCAAAGTAGTCATTTGTAGAATTTTTCATATAAGAATTAGTCAATTGTTACATTTTAGATATGGAAATTGCATTCAAAATTGACATTTATTGTTCAAAAAATTTCAACATTGTTATACACTTGCATTTTGAAAGTGTTCATTGCATGTATTTAGGTATCTTTCATATAGTTCAAAAAATTGAAAATTTGGATTATTTTGTTTCAAAATTACATCAAAGTAGTCATTTGTAGAATTTTTCATATAAGAATTAGTCAATTGTTACATTTTAGATATGGAAATTGCATTCAAAATTGACATTTATTGTTCAAAAAATTTCAACATTGTTATACACTTGCATTTTGAATTTATCATCTTAAATTAAGAAAATTTTGAAAAAATATTATCTATCAAACCTATTTGCACATAGACCCAAAATCCTTAAATAATATCATACAAAGTCAAACCTTGAATTTTCTGAAACCCTGTCCAAAAAACAAACACACTAGGTAGCTTTGTCCTACTATTTTTGGCTCAAATTTTACTCAGATATTTGTTTTTGTGTTTTCTATATGCTTTTGTTGTTGAATTTTGTTTTTCAATGTGTTGTGTTTGTTTCAAAAATTTAGTTTTCATAGTGGGCACACTTGATCTTTTGAAACTCACATGAGCTTCATGACTTGATGTCCTATTGCCAATACTTCAGTGAGATTTAGTTGTAGACTTATGGCATCCAACATTGTTGTTACATTTGTTGGTAAACAGATTTTTCCTTTATAATAGTTAATACAAAATGACTCTATAATGCCCAAGAAGGACCAATAAATCCACAACAATTGGAGAGATTACCATTGCATTGGTAATCTTCCTCTAAATTTTAATTGAGGTACAACTCCCTCTTCTGATATAATTTTGATTTCTTGGAAAACATAAAATGGAGGTGTGTTTTTTACCAAAAAGAAAGAAATGAAAACTAACACCTATTCATAGCCATAAGATAGATGCAAAGAGAAATTCTTTAAACTTAAAGAAACTACTTCAATGTTGAAATGGACTAGAAAACAATAAATATTGTGGCTTACAGACCAGACTACCAATGCTTGTTGACTCGACTCAACACAATCTTAATCATTCACTGCAAATAAATGAATTAAACACCACTAAATAACACATCCTCACAAGGAAGGAATACTCAAATGTTCATCTAAGCTCACAAACTTCTTCATAAACATTAGCATTCAAAATTTATTGCTCACAGACAATAAACATTCACAACAATGAATTAAAACTGCAAACTTTGATCATTCTATTATGATCTTGTAGAGAAGGGGGATTCACTACTAATGAGTCTCTTTATTCTCAAGAGAATCCCAAGGGGCAACTACCCTCAAGGAATAGTGTGATTTTTTAAATCACAAGAGTAGAACATCACAAAGATTCCTAGATAGAATTGACAAGCTCTCAGCCAAAGGAAGGTAGCATGGAACAAGGATGAAAGCAAGGTGCATTGTAATCCTAGAGGTGCGTTGGCATCTCAAATGGACCAGAAGTTGAGTTTGTCATAGAAAACAACAAAGAAAATTCTAACAATCTGATTACTGAGAACTTCCAAGATGTAGTAAAATAATAGAAAGTAATAGAACTAAAATAAATTAAATTCAATGATAAGAATAAAGAGGATAGAGAAAGTAGATGCTCACAACAACCCACGTAATGAAGCCTCTAGCACATGAATATCTTCAATACCTACACACATAAAATCGAAGGGAAAATGTTGGGGTTGTATAGGGTTTTCCTTAGTCAAACTCCTGTTTTGGTGTTCCCACCTCCATGGACAGCCAAGTAGATAGAGAAAGTGAACAAAGTAAGCAAATATAGTGTGATAAAAGCAATCCCCACTCAAAGAGGAGAACCCATATCTCGAGTTAAAGATGCAATTCATAGGGGATGTGTGAAATCCTAGGATGATCAAAGATGCAAGTCACAAGATAGGTATCACTTGCAAAGCTTGAGGAAGCCAAAGAGGGAGCTATGAGAGCCAAGAGAGCAATGTAGAGCACTGTAAGAACGCAAGAGTGTTGTTGTAGTGAATTGTGAAAATCAAGAGAGTAAGTCCAAGAGAAGAGGAAAAGGCATATCAAAAGCTAGAAAGATCCAGAGAGTGCAAAATGAAGTGAAAAAATCACATTTGAAGAGAGAATAGGAAGGAAAAGAAGCTTTCCGAGCCATTACAAGGCATCTAAGGCCATTACCACTAACAAAATGAGTTGACAAGTGGCAAACCTACTTGAAAATGGTCATTTAAATGTTGAAATGTCACAGGACACTAGCGTGGTGTGCTAGTGTCCAAACACATCGCTACAAAATGACAAGAACGGGAAAAGCACAAGGTTTGATGCAAAGCTGACATGCGAAGGTAGCTGCTTAAAAGGGGTCCTTGAGCATCCTGAGAAGGGAAAAGGCTAATGTAGGGGCTAAAATGAGCCTACAAAAATGCTAAGGGAGTGGACACTAAAGTGGATGCAAAGATGTAAGTGAAATTACAAGAGGTGCAATTTTACCACATTACATTTTTCCCCCACTTTAGCAGGAATATGAATCTATACTAATATAACACTAAAGTAAACCTACTAAACATAAATACATCATGATATCAAAAAGGATACTGTAAAGGAAGTAGACAACCCTTCAATCCAAGGAAGCATGCCTCTAGGATGAAGACCTACAAAACAAACAAATTAGACAAGAAAGACCTACACAAGACAACAATGTTAGAAAATAAAAATCATTACATCACGAGGTTAGAACATATAAAAACAAAAAAACACAAGCACACAACAAACTAAAGGATTTGAGTCAACAAAGTGAAAGAGACCTTTATGTAAAAGGTTGTCTCAGTACTATGTGTCATCCCCAAATTAAAAAATAACACATAGAAGAATTCTTAAATGACTTGAGAAGAAGGTAAGGATTGATTACTTCAAGAGAAGAAGGCACCCAAAAGTCATGGAAGCAACCAATGTCGAAGAGAAAAAGAGGTATATACTTAGGATGAAGAATAAGCAAGCCTTTGATTTGGTATACAAAATTATGAAGACTAAAGATAAAATAATTTAAGAGCTAGAAAGGAATGAAAATTCCAAGAGAGATGGCTCCACAAGAATCTCTCTTAAGGAGAGTTGAACAAATGCACCGCAAATCTGTAGACCTGCTGAAGGGTGAACAAAAGACTCTATAGGTACTCTCTCCTACAAAGTTGAACAAAAATATCTCGCACAATGCAAGAACTTTACAGGTCTTCAAACTTGCAAAGAAGGTTCTCCAAGTACTCTCTCCTAAGGGAAGCCCAATGTGAGAGGCTCTGTAGAGTCTGATGGTCCTTATAGGTTCTTGATCCTGCAAGGTTGATTGAAAAGAAACTTCATTGGTGTACATGCAAAGAAACATGTTAATTCACAAACTAAACATGATAGGAAAGCTTGATGCAAAGGAGCTCTATAGGTTCTCAATCTTGTAGATAAAGACTAATTAGATGAACCTATGGCTATTGCAAGTTGCGTTGCAAGATGGTCATAAGAAAGATAGGCCTAGTCAAGCTACCCCCACACTAGATGCCATAGAATTCATTTGAGATAAAAGCTTTCAAAGGGGGTCCTTTGGGAACCCTTCAAAATAAAAGGGGTCCACTCAAGGGATACTCCATTTGAAAGATGTAGATAAGAGAGGGTGTCCCTAAGAAAGATGCACATCTCCAAAAAAAATTATCACTGCCCTCAACATACAGGAGAGGAGTACCATGCGAGACACTTAGAACATATAGGATAGAGGTAGACCCCGATATCGCTTTTCATTTGAAGAGGCGGGTGCATCAACAAATAAATGAGTGATGGTACCCGAATCAAGAAGTTGTATTTTATCCTTCAAGACCTTACATTCACAAGTGGAATGACCAAGCACTCGATGGTATGCACAAAAAAAATGTTTTTCTTTATCATGCTTATGAATTTTTTATGTGTAGAAGGGGGAAGAGTAATCAAGCGAGCTTTAAGAATCCTTAACAAGATATGCTCTTGCTTAGATAGAGGATGAGGAGCAGGAAGCAACCCTTTCTCTTATGGAGAAAATTTTGACTACTCACAAGAAGAAGGAACAAAGACAGCGGATAATGGCTAATGAATCAATCCGAGAGAATGAGGTTGAGCAGAAATCATGTCAACATTCAACCATGATTTCCGTTTAGATCATTCATTCACGCAACTAAGTCCAAAATTACACTTACAAGGTACACATTCTATAGGGACCTGAATTCCTTGTTCATTATGACCATAACCTTTACGCCCATAGCCATATTTTGAGACAAGCTTAAAGTCGGGGCCATAACATGTTTTCAAATCTTGAGAAGGAGGATCATCATAGAGAGCATTATTCCAACAATGGGGATTATACTCTATAAGATCGCCATCAACCTTCTTGATAGGACTTCCAACATTAGCTTCTTTATCAGAGGTGTGATCATCTTCCTTAGAAGGAGGGTCGACATTAAGGACATTACAACTATTGCTCACCTTACCCCATGATACAAAAGAATAATCATCTTTGATAGCGGGTGTGGATGATGTTATCAGAAGTCTTAGGTGGATCTGGTCAACTCTATATTCTCTAAGGAAGGATTATGTAAAGTCTAGAGAACCCCAATCATCATCAAGACATGCATTTTCTTGAGAAGGAGAAGGAGCAGACTTAAGATTTATTGCTTCAAAAATATCTTCTTTAGGGGCATCTGCCTCAAGAGTATCATTTGTAATGGGTACTCCTGGAGTAGATGTCAACACATTAGAAGATATTGAAGGGATGAGAGTAGGCACAACTGAAGCCTGACCAACAGTTGCCATCTCACATAAGTGCATATCATCTGGATCATCCTTGACTGTGACCACTCGATTATTACAAATGAACTTAATAGATTTATGCAAGGTAGACAGGAATACACCCATAGCGTGAATACATAGTCTATCGAGAAGAAGGTTATATGGTAATTTTTTTGACATAACATACACAAGGTGGGTATAGTAATGGGTCCCAACCTTAAAGGCAATACTATCGTACCTAAAGGTTAATAACCAACATTATTGAATCCACGAATAACAAGAGAAGAAGTAGTTAGAGGAAGAATCAATTTTAATCTTAGGAAATAGATCAATACTACATCCATTGAGCATCCAACTGGCATCAATGAGAATACATCTAATGTTGATGTTATTAATGTTAACTATGATCATTAGAGGGCGCACTTACTTCTTCATTTCTAGAGGTGGGAGTTCTTGTGGATAGAATGTAATATTCAATGAATCCACATGAATGTGAGCTATCAACGCATTAACATCTACTATCCTAGCAAAAGAAGGCAAGAGGATATTTTGCAAGGCTTCCTAAAGCATATCTTGATAAATTGGAGCAGACTAAAGCAAGTCCCATATTGAGATCTTAGCCAAAGTAACACGGAGTTTCTTGACAAGATCATAATCACCAAGTGCTTTAGTTGTAGGTTTAGGCGCTTGAGGAAGGCTTGGTTGAGAAGGTGGTAAAGAAGTAGGTTAATCAACATTTAGTTTATTTCTTCTATTATTGTAAGTGTGGGCTACCGCTTTATAAGAGGGAGCCTTAGAGGGATCAGGAGAATCACTATCAAATGGAACACTATTAATAGAATAAATCCTTTTAGGAGAAGTACTAGCCTAAGTCAAATAAATAATAGGTCTCTTAGGCCCTTGAGGGGTGATAGAGACAGATAATATTTGTAGATTCCTTACAACTTATAGATGAATCATTTAAGACACATTCTCAACATCAATCCAGTGAGGATCAAATGTGGAAGGAGATTCATCATTCACTAATGTGTCATCTCTAGAAGAGAGTGCATTGGAATGAAGAGAAGGTAGAATAACATTAAGAAAGGTATCAATGATTTCATCTTCTTGCAACAAAATATCCTCCAAAGCAAGAGAAATTTAGTGAGAAGGATCAAAGACACCAAGTGACATGGGTAAATCCAAGTCACCATAACATGCATAAAATGGAACATCATTAACACTTTAAATCAAATCAGATACTAAACTAATAAAAGAGGATATTAAATTCATTTTGAAAGTAATAAGTTAAATATAATAAATAATGTATAAACAAGGCATTTTCACATCAGTTCAAACAAATGTAGAGAAGGGGGTTTTGCTACTCATGAGTCTCTTTATTCTCAAGAGAATCCCAAGGGGTGAACTACCATAAACTACCTCAAGGAACAAAGTGAGAGTTTCAGAATTAGAAAGAGTAGATCATGAAGGTTTCCTAGATAGACTGACGGGCTCTCAGCCAAAGATTGTAGCATAGAACAAGGATGATAGTGCGGCACACTATAGTCCTAGAGGCACGTTAGCATCTCGTACAGACCAGAAGCCAAGTTTATCACATAAAACAATGAAGTGACTTCTAACAATTTGATTACCAAGAACTTCCAGGATGTAAAATAACATAAAGTAATAAAACTAAAATAAAGTAAAGTAAATGACAAGACTAAAGAGGATAGAGAAAGAAAATGCTCACAACAACCCAAGTAATGAAGCCTCCAACACATGAATATCTTCAATACCTGCATGCATAAAATCAAGGGGGAAATGTTGGGGTTGTATAGGGGTTTGCCTCAGTCAAATCCTCATTTTGGTGTTCGCACCTCCACGGACAGCCAAGTAGATAAAGAAAGTGAACAAAGTAAGCAAATATGGCATGATAAAAACAATCCCCACTCAAGGAAGAGAACCTGTATCTCAAGATAAATATGCAATCGATAGGGTATGATTGAAATACCAAGATGCTCAAAGATGCAAGGCACAAGATAGGTATCACTTGCAAAGATTGAGGAAGCCAAGAAGGGAGCTACGAGAGCCAAGAGAGCAATGAAGAGAATTGTAATAATGTAAGAGTGTTGTTGTAGTGAGTTATGAAAAGAAAGAGAGCAAGGCCAAGAGAAGATAAAAAGGTAGGATCCAAAGCTAGAAAGATCTAGAGAGTGTAAAATGAAGTGAAAAAATTGCATTGGAAGAGAGAATAGGAGGGAAAAGAAGCTTCTCGATCCATTACAAGGCATCTCAGTTTGTTACCACTGACAAAAGGAGTTGACAAGTGGTAAACCTACTTGAAAATGGTTGCTTGAACATTGAAATGTCATAGGACGCTAGTGCAATGCTTAGACATTTGTGTGGCATGCTAGTGTCTAGACACATCACGCTATAAAACGATGAGAACAAGAAAAGCACAAGGTTTGACAAAAAGATGATGCACAAAGGTAGCTACTTAAAAGAAGTCCTTAAGCATCCTGAGAAGGGAAAAGGCTGATATAGGGGCTAAAATGAACCTACAAAAATGGTAAGGGAGTGGACACTAAAGTGGATGCAAAGATTTAAGTGAAATTGCAAGAGGTGCAATTTTACAACATTACAGATCTATTCTCACTCATGCATCACAGTGGAAGGGGGATCAAAATGTTGGAACCTTGCAATATCCAACTATGAGATATTTAAAATTTTACAATGTAATGGTTATGATTTCTTGAAAATTGATTCTTGGATGCTAATCGTCATATGGCCAAATAAAAGGTTGGATGAAAATTGATTAACCTTGTCAGATTATGAAAACACCTCTATTAATTGTTAATTTTGAGGATGGTTATGATTGCATGTCATTTTTTGATTGATAGGACAAGAGGATGAATCGTTGCTTGTCCTAAGTAGACCAAGTGGATTACATTCATGCAAAATACCAGCCACCTTTAACTTTTGGTGACTGTTGGCATGCCACCTAAGATCATTCCATGCAACTTCTTTAAATGTTGAGGATTTCCCCACTATTTGAATCTAGATTGTAAGATTTCCATCACATTGCCTTGTTTGAGTTAATTGATTTTAAAGCAATTGGAGTTTACTTTCAACATTCATTGCTTCTAGGCGAGCTTTGCCAATTTACGTTCAGCACTCTATAAATTATCTCTACCCCTATTCATCTACACAATGCTAATTTTTTCTTCCAATATGTCCAGTTCATCAAGTGAAGTGGCTATGGAGATTGATTTCTTGGTTATAGAGGATATTGAGTGTAGTGTCATATATACATTGGTGATACACCAACTAAGAGAAATATTCTTAATCTGCAGTGATGTGGTAGAAGTAATCAGTAAAATTATTGGAAATCACTTCATGTCCCAAGTGCACGTCCATAATGCTAGTCTTCTTGAGTGTTTTTTGTATAAAATCATGTGCACCTCTAGGAGTTTCAGATGGGGATTGTGAGCTGCTAAGTGTTTGGTTTTTCCACATTACCTGTTGTGTGTTGAAGATTTCTGAAGAGGCCTCTCTGTTCATCCATGTGTGGGCCTAGTCAGTGATGCAATTTGCACCACTTCTATGTTGCACAATGAATGGGTTGGTCAATCCATTGCATTGTTTTGTGCTAGTCTAGAGAGAAACAATATGGAAACATTTTCCCACTACATTAATTTTAACAAGAACCTCTTCTCCCCTACACAAACAGAGTGCATGCAAGAAGTAAATGAGGTTATCAAAGTCCTCATGTTCACTCTTTGTGTTTGAATACCTTGTGCTATGAAATCACTCTTTTTGGCAATGTAATACAAAACTGTTATCGATAAATATATAAATATATCTATCTTTATAGATTTAAAATGCTTTGATTTATGGGAATTCCTTGGAATTTTTTTGTCTACCTTTATATTGATTGCTTATAGCTTTTCATTTTATGCTCATGGTGAATAACTTAGTTTTCATGGATGAAAATATTCATTTCTTGCAAGAAATTTTCTTTTATGTAAATGCATCCTTGATGGTGAAGCAATTTTTTAGCCTCGTACATACTAGTTATCTGTTTTTGGGAAAATTCTTTAAATTCTTTAGAGTCTACCATTGTTATGAAATCTTGCTCATATGTAGCCTCTCCAATAATCCACCTATTAACCCTTATCACTATTATAAAAATCATTTAGAGAAATATTCATGGCTTATTTTGAAGCCAAGGTGGGAATGAATAAGTTTTGAGAACCCTATCGGGAACCACCACAGGTTTCAAAACTTTGTGAGATACCACCAAGCTTTAATTACTTCGATCTGCACTCGTCCAATTCTCTTCTTCGGTGAAAAAATCTTTTTAATAACCACTTGACCCTCTATCAACTTATCACAAAGACCAACACATGAATTTTCAAAAACTACACTTGTCAAATGAAGAGAAAATTTTGAAACTGTGTTAGTACCTAATGTAGTTCTGAGAACATAGTTTGAGACTAAGGAAAGAAACTTTTAATTTTTCTAAGTACCTTGAGGTATTTTTAGAGAGGGGTAACTGAAACTAATGGCAACAACTAGCTCTGACTAGGGACAAGGATTGTGAAGGATGAAGATATGAACCTAGAATTAAAAATTTAGATACCAGTCCCTTATCCATTAGGCAATGAAGTCGAGATTATGATTCATGGGACCATTCACACCAAAAACTAGACACACCCAAAAAAGGGCCTAAACCAAAAAAAAAAGTGGGAAGACTAAAGAAAGACAAACTTATTTACAAGGTAGGGGGACACCTACTGATCAAACAAACCAAAATTAATTATACATAGTCATTGATAGACTGGGAAAAGTATGACCCATGATAAATAAGAGAGACAAATCCACATCCTAATTGCATATTTAATAACAACAACTGAAAACATAAAGGACTTACATAGTGAGAGGTTGCTTGCACCATTCCTCTAAATGTTTGGAGTAGCTTTTGAATGAAAATATCCCAAGCCTTGTTTTTATTTTTTCCTTTGATTACATCAGTCTTTAAAGGAGTCATCCAGGTGACAACAACAAAACTGCTTGAGAACTAGTCAACTGATGGGGAGGAAACGTAAAGCATCTCATTCCTACTATTCAATGTGCATGTTTTGTTGTTTAGAGTAATCTCTGCAAGGACCAGGGGCTCATTGGTTTTTCCAAAATTACTTGCACCATTTTCCAACTTATAGACAAATGTGGCCTTTGTTGGGAGTTTTAATTTTGTGTGAAACTCCAACACTCCATTTGTGAAAGAAACTTCGAAGGAAATATTGTAATTGGTACATGTCCCTACTCCTATTTTCCTCTCTTTATACATATCATCTTTAGGAGTAGGACTTTCTCCTTTTTTCCTATGCTTCAAAGTAAGAGAAATTAGAACTTCAAGTTTTTCTACATCATTCTCCTCAGTCCCCTTTTCATTTTGAGTAATTTGAATAGGCCACTCTAAAGGTACTGCAATTGCTTAGATGATATCAAGACTAGGTGATTGCCTAATGTCCTTTCATGTCGTGATATCAACACTTGCATTATTATAGTTAAAGAAATCTTATTCATCATCTAATTCATCAAATTTTTCACCTTCCAGACCTGAGAGTTTGATATAAAATTCACCCTTGTTTCCCATCCTAATGTGGTTAGAAGATCCTTCTTGATGTGGTATGATCAAGTTCATAGAGTTAACCCTAGGGGTCTCATCATTACTTAAAGAACTAAGTACTTCCCTCAGAATAAGGCTTGGACTCGAGAAAGATTCACCTTCAAGATGTTCATGTTTCCTTTACAATTCTTCTTATATTCTTATGGCCTCAACATTTACTACTTCAAAAATGAATATGCCCCTTCTTAAGATGAAATGAATTCTAGGAGGTAGGGCATGCATGAAGGTAGCTACCAAATTGGACTTGTTGGGCCTACTAGAGTGCAGAATTCGATTTAAAATTTTGGTGAACCTATCAACAAGCTTTCTGATGTTTTCCCTTCATTCCTTTGTATACTAAAAAGGGCCCTCAAAAGAGCTCCTACATTAACCAAAACCTTAAATCTATTATTAAACCTTTCTTTAAGAGTATTCCAGTCTATAATGCACCCATCTTCGAGCCACATGTACCATTTTGTTTCTTGAAATTCCAAGGATGCAATAAAAAGGCAGACAATCACATTTTCTTTGATAATTCTGGAGGTGGCACATACAATGGAAAAGGCATGTAAAATATCTTCAAGATTTTATGCATTTTCCCCAGTGAATATAGGAAAATGCTCTCTTGATCCTTTGAGAAGAGGTGGGTAACTAGATAGTGCCAAGGGGCCAAAATTGGTTCCCCAGGCTATGACGATGAAGAGGACATCAAAAGAAATTGTGAGTAAGGAAGTAGGGTTCTTTTCTAACAGATTTTTCACTCTCTAAAAAGATATAATGTCTTATTTCAATTAATTTTGAGGTTCCTCTCTTTCGGCTGGCGGTGGATTCTAGTTCCAATTGGGATGAGGTGGTGAGTTAGGATAATGCATGAACTCAATTCTTGGAAATCTCTCTACCACCAGTCTTGGTGGACATCGCACACATTATTCTTCTTCTTCAAGCACAAAACTCACTCTCATATATTCCACCACACTTCTTCGATATCGCCAAGAAAGACTATTCAACTGGGAGATGATGTCTTCTTGTTTTGACGTAACCAAATCTAAACCTAGATGATAAATACGAAAGATGTTCTCATGTGGTAACACCATCTTTACTCATAATATGGATAAGGTGACTTATGAATGTCTTTACAATGTGTGTCCACAGTAGAGTTGCCAAAATTTTGTTGGTGAACAGATTTTTCCTTTATAATAGTTAATACAAAATGACTCTATAATGCCCAAAAAGGACCAATCAATCCATAATAGTTGGAGATATTACCATTGAATTGGTAATCTTCCTCTGAATTTTAATTAAGGTGCAGCTCCCTCTTCAGATATAATTTTTATTTTTTGAAAAATATATAAAATGGGGATATGCTTTTGACCAGAGAGCAAGAAAGGAAAACTAACACCTATTCATAGCCACAAGATAGATGTGAAGAGAAATGATTTAAACTTAAAGAAACTAATTCAATGTTGAAATGGACTGGAAAACAATAAATATTGTGGCTCACAGACCAAATTACTAATGCTTGTTGAATCGACTCAACACAATCTTAATCATTCATTGAAAATAAATGAATTAAACACTACTAAATAGCACATCCTCACAGGGAAGGAATACTCAAATTTTCATCTAAGCAAATAGTCGTATTCATAAACATTAGCATTCAACTCAATTTACTCCACACAAACAATAAAAGTTCATTGCAATGAATTAAAATTGTAAACTTTAATCCTTCTATTATGATCGATTCTCACTCATGCATCACACTGCAAGGGGGGTAAAAATTGTCAAACCTTTGCAATATCCAACTATGAGATATTTAAAATTTTATAATGTAACAGTTATGACTTCTTGAAAACTAATTCTTGGAAGCTAACCATCATCTAGCCAAATAAAAGGTTGGCTGGAAACTTACTAACCTTGTCATATTATGACAACACCTCTATTAATTGTTAATTTTAAGGATGGTTTTGATTGCATCCCATTTTCTGATTGATAGAACAAGAGGATGAATGATCACTTTCCATAAGCAGACCATGTGGCTTACATTTGTGTGAAATATCACCCACCTTTAACTTATGGCGACTGTTGGAATACCACCTAAGATCATTCTTTGTAGCTTCTTTAAATTTAGATGATTTTCCCACTATTTCAATCTAACTTGTAAGATTTCCATCACATTGCCTTGTTTGAGTTAATTGAGTTTGAAGCAATTGGAGTGTACTTTTAACATTAATTTGTTCTAGGTGAGCCCTATCAATTTACCTTCAGCACTATAAATTATCTCCACCACTATTCATCTACACAATGCTAACATCTACTTCTAGTGTATCAATTTCATCGAATGAAGTGGTTGTAGAGAGTGATATCTTGATTATAGAGGATATCAAGTGTAGTGTCATTTGTATGTTGGTGATAGACCAATTGAGAGAAATCTTCTTAATTTGTAGTGATGTGGAAGAAGTAATCTGTAAAATTATTGGCGAGCACTTCATGTCCCAGGTGCATGTCCATAATGTCAGTCTACTTGAGCACTTCCTCTATAACATCATACACACCTTTGGGAGTTTTGGATGGGGATTGCAAGTTGTTGAGCATCTAGTTCATTTATGTTACCTAATGTGTGTTGAAGACGCCCTAAGAGGCCTCTCTATTCATCCACATGTGGGCCTAGTCAATGATGCAATTTGCATTGCTTCTACGTTGCAAAATGAACGGTTGGTCAAGCCATTACCATTTTTTGTGCTAGTCTAGAGAGCAACAATATGGAAACATTTTTCCACTGCGTCGATTTTAACAAGAACCTCTTCTCCCCTGCACAAATAGAGTGTATGCAAGAAGTAATTGAGGCTATCAAAATACTCACATTCACTCTTTGTGTCTAAATACCTTGTGCTATGAAATCACTTTTTTTGGAAATGTAATATAGAACTTTTATCAATAAATATATAAATATATCTATCTTTTTAGCTTAAAAATGCTTTGATTTATGGGAATGCCTTAAAAATTCTTTGTTTTCCTTTATATTCACCATTTATAGCTTTTCATTTTATTCCCATGGTGAATAACTTAGTTTTCGTGGATGAAAATCTTCATTTCTTGCAAGCAATTTTCTTTTCTGCAAATACATCCTTGATAGTGAAGCAATTTTTTGACTTCATACATACTAGTTATCTATTTCTGGGAAAGTTCTTAAAATTCTTTGGAGTCCACCATTGTTGTGAAACCTTGCTCGTATGCCCCCTTTCTGATAATCTGCCTCTTAGCCCTTATCATTGTTATATAAAGCACTTAGATAAATAATCATGGCTTACTTTGAAGCCAAGGAGGGAATGAATGTTTTGAGAACCCTGTCATGAACCAACAAAGGTTTCAAAACTTTGTGAAATACCGGAAAGATTTAATTACTTTGATCTTCACCCATCCAGTTCTCTTCTTCAGTGAAAAAATCCTTTTAATAGTGGCCTGACCCTCTACCGACTTATCACAAAGACCAAGACATAGATTTTTTTAAACTATACTTGTCAAGTGAAGAGAAAGTTATGAAACCATATCGGTATCCGATGTAGTTCTAAGAACTTAGTTTGAGACTAAAGAAAGAAAATTTTAATTTTTCTAATTACCTTGAGGTATTTTTGGAGAAGGGTAATTGAAAAATATGGCAATGACATCCATTTTGGATCTCGGGTCTTCCAACTCTTTCATGCAAGGTACTTCTAATATCATGCCCATTTTGGACTCTATCCCTAATACTACCATACCAATGATAACTTTACAATCAACCATTTTTATGGATTTTGAGACTATTGTTTCCCATGTTCTTGAAGACAAACTCAAACAATTGTACAAAGATCTAGAAGGACTTTAAGACTATGTAAGTACTGAATCTCTAGCTGGCCTAGTGGTTCCTATAGTCGATAACCTTAGGAAATTGATTGGCGATTTCCAAGGATTAATTTTTCTACATAGTATAGCCCATATAGTTGATGCCAACATACCTACAATGGCTAGTTGCATCTAGGATTTTGGATACACTCAAAGTAAAGGAGGAATTCAAATCTCCCTCCCCAAAACTATAGCCTCTATTCCCACATATAGAAATCCAACTGCCACTTCAACGATACAACAAAGCATTGGCATAACTCCAACCTTATGCTTTTCTACTAGGAATCCTTATAGTTTTGTGTCCTCACGTATTACACCTCAAATTTCATCCCCTCTCATAAATTTGCAACACAATTGTCTTCTAAGCACATACACAATCCCACCATATTCACCACATTCCTAAAATATGTCAAGCAATGATTCGGTCATTGATCAACTATTGCAAAGAGTAACCTCACTTCAACAAAAAAATTCAACATTGAACTAAGCTCAAAATATAAAACCATCATAATATGTCAAAAGGAGCCCTTTCTCACTTGAAATTTTGAAAATAACCATGCCTCTAAATACCAAAATTCCTAGGTTTGAGAAGTAAAACAGTAAAGGAGATCCTAATAATCACATATCGTCTTATATGACATTATGTAGTGACTTCATCTTTGAAGATAATCTCCTATCTAAAATTTTTCCTAGGTCATTGAAAGGCATGGCCTTGGAATGGTTTTCCTCATTTTTGAGTAACTCGATTCATTCATTCAATGAACTTGTTGATGCATTCCTACAACATTTCCAAGCAAACATAGGTCCACAAATCACAATAACTAATTTAGTAAGGTGCAAACAAGGAAAACATGAAAAAGTGACTGACTTCATAGGATGATATCAATTACTATACTCACAAATCAACCTTACTCTTTTTGTTGTTGATGTTCAAAGAGTATTCATTGAGAATTTACAACCCGAAATTAGAGATAAGATCTTATTGATGAGGTATCCATCCTTTACACACTTGTGTATGGATCTTCATGACTATTAGAATGTGATTAGTTAGTATGAAGAAGCATCTTCATCGACTCCTAATGAGAAATCTAAATTTTTACCTCAAAACAACAATTAACTATTCAAGAAACAAAACAAGGACTTTATCAAGATAAACACACCTCAAAAAACCAACTACATTGAACCACAAGTCACAGCCATAAGTTCAACCCCATACTAATTTAAAACAAGAGATAGAAAATTCACACAGTTTCTTGATTCCCTCCATTCAATTATGTTACAGCTTTTGAGAAAGAACCTAATCTAGTTACCTCTGATAAGACATGTGGATACATCAAAGTCATTCTCTCCATAATTTAATCCAAAATCCTTTTTTCAATATCATCGTACACATGGACATGATATGGAATGATGTTAATGATAAAGGAAATAAGTCTATTGCCCCACCAAATAAAAATTTATAGCTTTACAAATCCCATTCCAAATCATACATCCAACTTTGTGCAAGCTTGTGATGATATGAATGTCAACAAGAATGATGATGATAAGGATGATGATAAGAGTGATGATGAGGATTCCCTAAAAGATATGGTCACTCTCATCAATGTTCAACCTCTCAAGGGCCAAACCACTTTATTACTTGACATTAGTTTCACAAATATTGATGCATCTATGCATGTTTCAAATGGTCCTCTCTATATCATTGGTTGTATCAATGGAAAACCTACACAAGGGATACTCATTGATCCTATGTGTGTAGAGAATGTGATCACTGGAGAATTCTTGTTTGTGTATCAACTTTATCAAGATTCTTATGAACAATTGAAAGCATGGTTAAAAACTCATGATGGTTTTGCTCACCCTGTGATAGTTTTTATCACTCTTCCACTTACAGTTGGATCAAAAAAATTAGATGTATCATTCTTCATCATCCTGAGGTTGGACCAATTCTATGTGAAGCTAGGCTATCCATGGCTACACTCCATGAATGTTGTCTCGTCAGTAATTCACAAGTGAATAAAGTTCCCATTTGACAACCAAATATTTATAGTGCATCATAGTTGGTTTAATCAATTGCATTCCCATAGAAACTTTTCATTGGATTTATTTTGGCCTCAACCTATGGAACCAGTCAAGCCTCGTGAGGATTTATTTTTTAGGTCATACCAAAATTTTAAGGAAAAGTGCATAGCAGAACTATCCCTTAGCAATATCCCATGTGAGAATGATCAGTCTATGATTATTCCTCTCACCTCACAAGTTGTAGATGAACCAATGACCATAGCAAAGGCCCTTCCAAGTAACCAAGGTAAGTATGCCATAGCTCCTCCACCCATATCATATAAAAGACCAAGATACAATCATATAATTCCCTTCATACCTCCAAAGGAAAAACAAGTGTATAGGCCTAAAAAGACAGTGGTTTCCTAACCCATAGTCGTCCCTTCCCTAAGGGAAGAAAATAAATCGATGGCCAAGAAACCCGCCCATACACCTTCACAAATTGAAAATTGTGCAAGAAGAAATAGAAATGCTAAAGAGCACAGGAGTAGATGGCATGATATTGCTCATCAATTTGAAGAAAAGAATAAAACAACACCTCATGACCAAACACCAATTCAAAAAAATAATGATGAACCACCACCTTCACCAAAAAATGAAAACAAACCTCACATGTCTCAATCAAAACAAAAAATAAAACAAGAACATACAACTGATATTGTCATTAAACCTCCCATTGTGATTAACTTCGATGATTAAGATAAAATTGCTAAAATTGATGAACAAGTGCATAATGAACTAAATTTTTTGTTTTCAAAGTCTATGAATTTAGATTGGGGTATTCGTGATGATCCTCCTAATGAGAGTGACCCACCACATGTTGAACCTAGTAATGCTCTTAGTACAACACTTGTAGTCCCTTTGGCTAGTTGTTCACCTCTCATATATGATGAGCAAGATTGGGATGTGAACGACCTTATTTAGGTCAACTCACACTTGCAATATCTATGTGTGTTTGTTTCATGTGTTCTTTTAATTTTCTTGCGCATGATGTGATCTCCCATGTTGTGTTGCTTGGTGTGTCTTTGTGTTTTTGATTTTTCTTTAGATGACCCTTATTGCTCCATTGATGCAAGGATACAAAGGGTATGAATCTATCGTGACATTCTTCTATTTCTATCTCTATTCTTCTCTATGTCATGAATATTGTTGTCTTGTGCTTTCCTTTTGGCAGTGATGCAAGGTGTCAAAATATTTAGGTCCCTTCCATGTTGACCCAAATTTTTATCATTCTCCTTTTATGTCATTCCTCTATTGTGTTCATTTTTCCACAAGTATTTGGGGAATGATATTAGTTTCTAGCTCTATTATATCATTGTAGCAAAGACATATACTGACCCCAAATTTGTGGATCACTTATGTGTTCACCTTTTGTTTGTGCAATTGCATTTGGGGCAACCCATTCGCATGTCGTAGATTTATTTGGAAACATATCATTGGAATAGGTATTTCCAAAGAGGTTATCATCTCTTTATCACATGGCATTTATCATTTTTCTACCTTAAAGAAATTTCTCATTGCATGTTGTTCAACAATTTCTTTAAGGTGGGGTGGTGTAGGGCACCTTCAATTTTGACAATTTTGGCTTGTACATAGAATCTAGGTGGGGGTAAAGTCTTTTCATAATGTGAGCAGGTTGAAGGGACGATTTTTACCAACAAATCATGAAGTGCAAGTGTTTAGGAAGCTACAAAGCCTAAAGCAAAAGGAAATGGATGTAGCAACCTATACTAAAGATTTTCACAAACTCAGTATGAGGTGTGGTCATGTAGAGAATGACAAGGAGAAAGTGGCCAGATACTTGAATGGCCTAAGGTTTTCAATCCAAGATGAGATGATTCTTGTGACTCCTAAAATAGTAGAAGAGTGCTTCCAAATAGCATGCAAGGCAGAGAAGAAGTTAAGAAGAAAACAAGAGTAGCAAGGAAGGGGTAGAGGTAGAAATTCCAAGGGAAGAGGCAATTTTGGTGGTAGGAACCAATCACAAAGGAAACAAGGGGAATCAAGTGGAAAAGAGGAACAAATCCAAGAATCAAGAGGAGGATTCAGAGATAGGAGGTCTAATGGAAGGGGCAGATTCAATGGAAGAGGTTCTAGTTCATTCTCTAGAAGGTGTTACACATGTAACCAGTTTGGACACCCATCCTTCAAATGTCCTAAAAAGCAGTTTCCAAGTTCTCATCGTGGAGATAGGAGGAACCAATTGGTGCAAGAAGAGGATGCACAAAGTGTAAATTCACCTTCTAAAACTATTGATCCTGAGTTTGGAGAGAGCCTAATGATGAGGAGGACACTTTTCAAGGTACCAAGCATTAAGGAGCCACCACAGAGGAAGTCCTTGTTTAGGACTACATGCAAATCTCATGGTAAAGTATGCAAGGTAAGTGTAGACTCAAGATCTACTGATAATCTAGTGTCTCTTGAAATGGTTGAAAATTTAAAACTAAAAAAATTCCTCACCCTACCCCATATAAAGTGTCATGGTTGAAAAGGGAGCAACAAGTGCTTGTCAATGAGCAAGTTTGGGTAAATTTTCAAATTGGAGAGTATAGGGGCAGAATTTTGTGTGATGTTTCCCCAATGGATGCTTGTCATATGCTCTTAGGATTCCCATGGCAATATGATAGCAAAGCCCAGCATGATGGGCAGAAAAATACATACACAATTAGTAAAGATGGGAAAACTTTCACCATGAGTCCCTTACCAAATGAGGGAGTAGATACGAAAATTGGGTCTAGCATTATGGTGGTAGGGGAAAAGGGGTTTTCATAGACCTTAAAATAAGAGGGAGGTCTAGGGTTTTCCTTGGTTGTTAAGCCTAAATTCAGGTCTATTTTGTCCTCAAACAAAGAGAAACCCATACCTAGTGAATTCCAAACATTGTTGGAGAGGTATAAGGAGATTGTAGTGGATGAATTTCTTAGTTCCCTGCCTCCAATCAGGGATATCATTCATCATATAGACTTGATACCAAGTGCTACACTACCTAACAAGGCTTCCTACAAGATGACACCAGCCCAAAATGAAGAAATAGCAAAGCACGTGCAAGAGTTGTTGGATAAGGGCCTAGTGAGGAAGAGTTTAAGTGCTCATGTTGTTCCAACCATGCTAGCTCCAAGAAAGGATGGTAAATGGAGATTATGTAATGATTCAAGAGCCATAAATAGGATAACCATCAGATATAGGTTTCCTATGCCAAGGATAGAAGATCTTATGGATTGTCTTGGAGGAGCCTGTTATTTCTCAAAAATTAACTTAAAGAGTGGGTACCATCATATTAGGATCCGTGTGGGGGATGAATGGAAAATAACTTCCAAGACTAATGAAGGTCTTTATGAGTGGATGGTGATGCCTTTTCGCTTTACTAATGCCCCTAGTACCTTTATGAGACTAATGAATGAGGTATTGAAACCTTTTATTGGCAGATTTGTTATAGTTTATTTGGATGATATTCTTGTGTTTAGCAGGTCCAAGGAGGAGCATTTGAAGCATCTAGACATGGTTTTAAAGAGGTTTCATGAAGAGGGATTGTTGATTAACATGCAAAAATGTGAGTTTATGAAAGAAGAATTGGTCTACCTTGGGTTTGTTATCTCAAAAGGCAATTTGAAAATGGATCCAACAAAGGTTGAGGCTATTCTCAATTGGCCAACACCTAAGTCAGTGGGTGATGTGAGTATTTTTCACGGTCTTGCAAGCTTCTACAAAAAATTCATCAAGAATTTTAGCCAAATTTGTGCACCTATCATTGATACAATCAAAGGAGACAATAAGAGTAAGTTTCTATGGACCCAAGAAGCAAATGAAAGGTTTGAATATTTGAAAAGAAAGGTATCCCAACAACCTATTCTTGCTCTTCCATATTTTAATAATATTTTTACAATAGAATGTGATGCAAGCAATCAAATCATAGGTGTTGTTTTAAGTCAAGAAGGAAAACCAGCTGCATTTTTTAGTGAAAAGTTGAATGAGGCTAAAAGAAAATACTCTTCATATGATCTTGAATTGTATTCTTTGGTTCAGGGTTTAAAAAAATGGAGGCACTACTTGTTACCAAGGGAATTTATTGTGTTTACTAAAAATCATGTACTTAGTTTCTTGAATGGGCAGGAAAAGTTGAACCAAAGGCACGTGAAGTGGATTGAATACCTACAAGCATATACCTTCTCCATAAATCACAAGAAAGGGCAGGCTAATAAAGTTGCAGATGCACTTAGGAGAAGGGTCATGATGGTTCAAGAGATTCAACTTCAAAGTGTGGGCATTGAGGCTCTTAAGGGTATGTATCAAGAAGATGAAGATTTCAAGGAAGCTTTTGATGTTTGTTCTCAATTTTTAGATGTTTTTCATGGTGAATATGTTAATTATGTTTTGCAAGATGGTCTTTTGTTTAAAGGGGCTCAGTTATGCATTCCTAACTGTTCTATGAGGGATAATATAATCAAGGAAAATCATAGTGGAAGTCTTGGAGGGCACTTTGGGCTAGACAAAACCTTGGAGCAAGTTAGGATAATTTGCTTTTGGCCTAAAATATAGGTTGATATGAGAAATTTTTTGGAATCTTGCACAATATTCCAAAGAGCAAAGGGAACTACCTCTAATGTTGGTCTTTATCAGCCCCTACCAATCCCAAATAGACCTTGGGAAAACATAAGTATGGACTTTGTTTTAGGACTACCTAAAACACCAAGGGGAGTTGATAGTGTTTTTCTAGTGGTTGATAGATTTGGAAAAATGGCTCATTTTATTCCTCGTAAGTGCACTAGTGATGCTTCTAACATTGCAGGTTTATTTTTTAAGGAGGTTGTGAGAATGCATGGTATTCCTTTGAGCATTGTATTAGATAGGGATTCTAAATTCATAGGTCATTTTTGGAGGACCTTGTGGAGAAAGTTGGGGACTAATTTGCAGTATAGTTCAGCCTACTGTCCTCAAACGGATGGATAGAAATAGGTGGTCAACAAATCACTTGGTAATCTCTTGAGGTGTTTGACAAAAGAACATGGTGTACAATGGGATCTAGTGTTGCCTCAGGCCGAGTATGAATATAATGATTCTATCAATAAAAGCATAGGTAAAACCCCCTTTGAGGTAGTGTATGGGATGAATCCTAGAGGTATCTTTGAGTTGAGGGATCTACAAGGAATGGAGAAAAGAAGTGCAAACAATGAAGATTTTGCTATAGAAATGAAGTTTATCCACGATCAAGTGAAGGAACATCTCAAGAAAAGTGTGAGTCAATACAAAGAAAGGGAAGATTTGAAGAGGAGGAATGTGCAATATAAGGTGGGAGATATGGTTTTTTCTTATTTGAAGAAGGAGAGATTTCCTAAAGGAAAATACACAAAGCTTCACATGAAGAAAATAGGCCCATGCAAAATAACTCACAAGTTTGGGAAAAATGCATATGAGATAGCACTCACTCCTGGAGTGGCTATCTCTCCCATTTTTAATGTTGCTGATTTGTACCCCTTTAAGGGATCTTTGGATGTAGGTACAGGTGTGGAAGCTAATGAATATTGGGTGTAGGACCTTCCACCATTTGAACCCTTGAAGCTTGAAGCCATCCTAGACACCAAAGAGGTAAAAAGGACAAGGAAAAAGGTATATAATGAGTATCTTGTTAAATGGCAGGGTCTTCCACCTGAAGATGCAACTTGGATGAGTGAAGAGGACATCAAATAGCATGATACTACTCTACAGCAACTAATCTCATATGGTACTTGAGATTTCTTCCACCCTGGGTGCATGGTGCAAGGGCACCTTGGGCTTCCATGCCTCTTTGAGGCCTTGTTTGGTTTTTGTGTTTGATGTCAAGTGTTTTGATGTAATAAGGTCCTAAGTACCATCTTAAATGACTTGTAATAGGTTTTCTATGCTTGTTGTTGAGTTTTTGGTCTTGGTGATAAATTTCAGTGTAATAATGTCTCCATCCTCACTTTATAAGCTTGGTGCACCTTTGAAAATTAAGGAATAAAATTTCAATGTTCCAACCAAGTGCTTGAGGGGAATTTCATTGGTGTTTTTAAAGTGTTGTTAGTGCTTTTGACACCTCTTAAAGTCTCCTTGTAATTAGGTTTGTGGTGATTGTGTAATTTTCTTTAATGAGGTAATTTGGTGTCTACAAGGAAGTTTCATTAGTTCCAACGTCCAACTAATCAAAATTTCAGTTGTAGGACATTGGGAAAGGTTATTATAAGTTGAAATAAGCCTCCCATGGTTGAGTCATGGTTGATGAAACACTTTCTTTGAAGTTCTAATAAAAAATTGTTGTTTTCTGGAAAAATATGTGTGTAAAACTACTGCTAAAACATGTGGTACAGACATTGTACAGACTGTACGGGTACAAAATTGATATGGTTGGATAGAGGGAAGACCTAGCTTTCATTTTGCATTGGTTTGATAGAATTTTATTTAGTATAGAAAAAGTTATCACCATTTTAGCAGGGGCAGGTCTGAAACCCTCAAAACTAGGGTTTTGGTTGAAAAATGGCTCTTCCTTCCATCTCCACATTGTAAAAATGTTGAGTCTCTATGGGATGGAAGGTACTTGTGTATATTTTCATATTTCCTTGGTACTGGAGAGCAGCAAGGTGTGTGGAGGAGTTTATGCTTTGAACTAGGTCTGGCATCTTCATGTGACAGGCCTAATTGGAGAAGCAAAAAGTGAGTTTTACTTGTTTTGTGTGGATTTTTGTTCAAAGTGGCACTGAGGAATGTTGAAATTGGTTGTAATTGTCCTATAGGATTATTAATCAAGGCTTTGGGGTGAAGGGGAGATCCTAGGTAATCAAAATCCAGTTGTGATCAGCAAATTTGGCCTCTTGGGGACAGCGGTACATTGGTCCATGGTTGTTACTCTTCCATCCATTGTCAAAAAGTGAGACTTTGGGGTCTTGTAGAGGCATATCATAGTTGCCTAAATTCAGTAGTTTGAGCTTGATACAAGCTTTTGGGTGGATTTTATTTAGATTGTCCTACCGGGCAGTGCTACAAGCATTCAAGGCTAAAGAGGCCTAGTGGTATGAGCGATGAACAAATGGAATTTCCTAAGTGTTAATTAGGATGTTGTGGCCTAGTTTGTTCATTTGGAACTTGTTAAAATTAATTCCAAGCCCCTTTTTTTTGTTGAGTACAAGAACCCTAGGTGAGTTGGGCCATTTCCTTAAAGGAGTAGTGGATTGACAAAGTCCACTTAAAGAGTATTTAAGAGAAGTTGTGCTAAGTTTGTGGTTTGATCATCTAGTTGATCATCTGAAGAAGCTTCCCCACTCACTCTGTATCAAGATTTAAGGATAATGTCATTAGCCATTGGTTTTATTTTTCCTTCATTCTAACATGTTTGCAGCTGAAACTCATTTATTGTAAGGCTAGTTAGTAGTACTAACAGTGATTTATTTACTTGTAATTAAGTTTTGTTTTTAGTTCCCACTGGATAAGTGGTTTAAGCATTTACATTTTAGCACATTTAAGTTTAATAATTTCCCCCCACTGAATAAGTGGTAGAGCGGATTCATGGTCGGCTTGCCACCTATTAATATTTGTAATTAGTTTGCTCCTGTTGAATAAGTGGTCGAGTTTATGGTCAGTTATCTGCCTACTCTTGTATTTACTTTCATTTTTCATGGTCAACTAACTGCCTAGTAACTTTGTAATTCATTTCCAGTTGCTAATGATCCCTAGCACCGTATGCTCTCACCTCGCCCACATTGGGATCTTGGTGATCAAAAGGTGAAGGGTTACTTTCCAAGTATTTTAATATTTGGAGCTAACGCTAATAGTGGGTGTTTGTGCTAATTAAAATCAAAAAAAAATTGGGGGGAATATTACACCTTCACTCTCTCTCTCTCTCCTCAAGAAACTTAAACAAAATCATAAGATCTCAAAGAGGCAAAAATGATCAAGCAACTCTATCCTCTTCATGAAATAAGTGTTTTAAAGAAAAGGAAGGAGTAACTTCTTACCACAACTAACTCAACCACCCAACTACCTCCCATTTTCACCACTTTTGAAAATGGGGCATAAACAAGGGTCTAGCCACCTTTTAAAAATTTATAAATGAAAAAAATAAATTTCTAACCCATATACCCTAGACCTAAGCTAATTTCCCAAACATAAAATACAACCTAGACCTCCTAAAATCACTTTAAAAAACACAAGGTTAAAATTTATGCAAGAAAACAACATAATAAAATTTTACATTATCACATACATAACACTAAAAATCAAATTTTTATATCATGGCCAATATACCTTAGGACTCCATGTGAGCCTAGATCTAGCATAACACTAGATGACATAAAGTGGCTAAATGACCTCATCGACCATTGGCATTATAATCCACCAGTACACTCAGCAAAAATGTTAGTACAGTATCCAAAGTATATAGCCAGAATAAATCCATCATAACCAATAACATTTCATCACAAATCAACTAGCAACCATAGAATAACATATGTAATTCATCATTAACAAATACATCAATCAAAATGATTTCATCAAAGGATATCATATGAAATCGAATAATCAACATAGAATATAACACCCATAAGTATATCAAATACCATCCACAATAAATAAATATGCATCACACATAAGTATTGGGTATCATAATCATCAAAATGTATCTAGAAACTCCAAGGATCACAAGAAATTAGAAGTATATAGAAAGGGGTCTCAAATTGTCTTCCCAAAAATGATCTTTATCAAAGGCTATACAAATCTCAAGCTCCCCAAACACTCGACCCTTCCACCTCTAGATAATAAATTGCCCCATTTATGTCATTATTTTCCATAAGGGTTATCCAATTTCTCACCAATGACATAGTGATAAAGGACCTAGCCTTATAGTAGTAGCAAATAAGTTAAGTCCACATCACACAATGAAAGGAGGTCAAAAAGAATATGAAAGAAGATACTACTACAAGAAACAGGGTTGGAACCAAATATGACCCAATGTGAAGCACTGCATTTTTTGTAATTCACTCCCCTTATTGATAAGCCTATATGCTAGATGTAAGCCAATAACTATCAAAAGGGAGAAATCCACATTACCATTAGTGACATGACGCTTGAATACTAAACTAAATCTTGAAGTAGGGAGCAAAGGCTATCATCTCCACTATAATCATAATAGAGAGGAAGTTTAAGAAATGTACTAGCAAGCAATCAAAGCTACAAAGATTAAGGTCAAAGTGTTGGAGGGCCAAGTTTCTTTTGTAGTACAAAATGTAATTAAGATCCAAGAAGTAATTAGAAAATTCCTAGACACAACTAACATAGGTCAAACTGGAATTTGTTGCTATGAAGAGCTAGATGATCACAAAGAATATCATAGTAGATATATAAAGGAAATATGTAGAGGACCTCAATGCTTGCTTACCCAAGAACAAGCTAATGTGATTGTCACAACCATAGAGATCGAGTCCATGAAATAAAATATAAGAGTGTAGAGCTATCTAATCACTAACTTGCATAATTAAACCCAACCACAAACCATTAAATGGATCGTGAAGAAAAGAAATGAAATTGAGGCCAAGTTGGAAGCATCTAAGGAAGAAATAAAGTAGTTAAACACTAAGATAGATTAGCTAAAATTGTCAATAGGCTATATTTTGTTCATCAATGCTCTCAATAAGGCTTACTAGAAAGAAAATGAAGAATCTATAACATCCTTTACACTAACACTTCAATTTAAGCAATTTTTCAACGTATTGCATGATATGGTGAAAAAGGAGGTTTATTCCATGCAAGTGAATCTGACTTCAAACATGGATGATTGATGAGGGCCACACTGGCTGAAACCCACAAAAATCACAACAATAGATACCAACACAGTAGATGTGAGATAGAAAATAACTCACTTTCAATTATTTTCAGAAAATGAAATTACATATTCAGAACTTACAATGCTACAACCTCATGGGCTTGATTCATTACAACAAAATCAACTCTGAAAACAAAATATATTATTCAGAGCCACAATTTGCACTAATCGAGCCACCTTCTACAACCCCCACTTAACCCTTTTATTTTACCTAATAACCACCCTAGAATGTTCTAGAAAGTTCAACCTTTCCTTTTGTTTTGGCGCCAAAACTCTCGTCATTTGATTTTTGACCTAGGAAAAAAAATTAATCAAATTCACTATTTAGAGGGGCAACTTTAGAAGGCCATAACTTTTGATCTGGGTGTTTGATTGGCTATTATAATATATCATTGGAAATCTTTCAAATAGATCTACAATACTAAATCCATCAGAGATCAATTTGTCAACTCTTTGAGTTGTTTCAGGGCCTCTAAGGTTTTCATATTTGAATTTGAAGCTACATTCAAGAAATTTCTCGGGACAGAAACTTTAATATCTCCCAAACCGTGTAGGGTATTCAAATGATTCTTTTGAAATTGGAAATTTTTTTTAGTTCTACTCCTTGGGGTAAATTTTTAGGTCCATACGAGCCCGTTTAGGATGACTTACTACAAATAGTAAGTGACTATTTTTTTCCTTTTTTGACTTCTAACTTACACCCCTTAAATGTCATCATGGGACTCAAAACAACTAAAAAAAATAAGGAAAAACATTTTTTTGGAGTGATGCAAGATTTCCCTACACCATTGGATGCTCTTGCATCAGACACCCAAGGTAATTTGAAAAGTGACCCTTTCACTTCTTAAGAGTTAGAGGGAAACCAAGACGGTTAACCTCAGTCTTAGACAACCATGATGAATCTTCAATAGGCCTTCTTCTCCATTTCACCAAGTACTCTATGTATTTCCTATTTCTTATGCTTCTACCCACACGACTATCCAAAATTTCTTCAATCTCCTTTTCTGAAGTAGGTATTGGAATATTCCAGTGTGCTTCTATTATTTCTTCATCAATTCCCCCTTCATGATATTCTGCTAAATCTAAGATGCTAAACATAAGTGAAATATGAATTTCATTAGGAAACTCTACCTCATATGTATCTCCTAAATCATCCTTCTTCAGGATCTTGCATGGTCTAAACTTCTTCATCTTTAACTTATTGTATATGCCAACTAGAAACCTCACCTTTCACAAATGAATTATGACTTCATCTCTTACCTGGAACTCCTTATGCTTCCTTTTCTAATCTACCTTAGCCTTATATTGTGATTTCATCTTATTGGTATGTTTCTTCACCTCTTCATGTAAATTCTTTAGGTGCTCAGGAAAATCTTCAGCCTTGACACTACTCCCACTTATCCATCTTTCTCAGTTTAGATGCAGTTCTTGGACTACTCCCATACACAATCTGGAATGGTCATTTACCATTGCTCATGTTGATAGAATTGTTGTAAGAAAATTCTACCTATGGTATAATCAAATCCCATCCCTTGGGCTTATCTCCTACTAACCATCTTAGCAGGTTACCCAAACTCCTATTCACCACCTTCGCTTGTCCATCAATATGTGGATGGTGTGCAGAAATGAACTTCAAATCTATCTTCAACTTCTTCCATAATGTCCTCTAGAAATAATCAACAAATTTTGTAACTCTGTTTGAAACTATACTCTTTTGTATACCATTTAGTCTCACCACTTCTCTGAAAAACAACTATGCAATATGAACATCACTGGTCTTATGACATGGAATGAAATGTGCCACCTTTGAAAAAATAGCCACCACCACAAATATGGAATCATGCCCTCTTTGTGTTCTTGGCAAGCCAAGGACAAAATCCATGCTAATATCCTCCCATGGCCTCTCAGGTACAAGCAATGGCTGATACAATCCAATATTCTGACTTCTTCCTTTTTCCATCTTACATACTATGAAACTTTGTACAAACTTCTTCACATCTTGTTGTAACTGTGGCCAGTAATAATTCTCACTAACAAGAGCAATGCTCTTATCTCGACTAAAATTTCCAAAACAATCCTCCACTATGCTTCTCCTTGATTATATTCTCTCTCATAGAACTCATTGGAATGCACAATTGGCTTCCTCTAAACAACATCCCATCTTGGATTAATAAATCCAACCATCTTGTCCTATCCAATGTAATAGGTTCCAAACAAGTCTTCCAAGCTTCTGCAAAGTTTGGATCTTTAGGATACAAACTCTTGAGTTCATTGAACCCAACAACCTCTATATTCATCTCTATCAACAAATTTTTCCTTCTACTCAAGTCATTTGTAACTCTGTTTGACCTTCCACTCTTGTGCTTGAAAAAAAAAGTATAACTCTGCAAAAGCTCAACCCATTTTAAGTGCCTTTGATTTAACTTTCCTTGACTATTGAGATACTGCAAGGCCTAGTGATCAGTATAAAAAATAAATTATTTTGGCAAAAAATAGTGTCTCCATTTCTTCAAAGCCTAAACTATAGCATAAAACTCATGATCATAGATGGAATATTTCTTCTTAGCATCATTTAACTTCTCACTAAAATAGGCAGCAAGCTTACCTTCTTGACTCAAACCAACTCCTATGGTAGTGTCACTAGCATTGCAATCTACCTGAAAGACCTTATTGAAATCTGGAAGTTCCAAAATAGGTTGCTCTAAGAAATTCTTCTTCAACATATCAAAACTCTTTGCTAGTCCTATAGTCCATTTAAAATACTTTATATCCCCTCTCATTGCTTCAATTAGAGGTGCACAAATACTATTGGAGTTCTTAATTAACTTTTTGCAAAAGCTTGCTAGCCCATGAAATGATCTTACCTCTGTAACACTCCTCAGGGTAGGCCATTCAATGATAGCTCTCACCTTCTCTAGATCCATTTTAAGACCCTCTACTGAGACAAAAAATCCCAGATACACCAACTCTCTCTTCACAAAACTACATTTCTTCAAATTAATCAATAGCTTCTCCTCCCTTAGATTCTCAAAAACTCTTAAGATATCCATTAGGTGCTCCTCCAATGTCTTACTGAAAATCAAAATATCATCCAAATAAACAATAAAAAAATTTCCTAAAAATTCTTTCAATGCCTCATTCATAAGCCGCATAAATGTGTTGAGTGCATTGGTTAGCCCAAAAGGCGTGACTAACCACTCATACAAGTCCTCCTTGGTTTTAAAGGATATCTTCCATTCATCTCCTTCTCTTCAAATCTGTTCACATGAATTACTCAGCTCCACTCAAACAATCCATAATGTCATCCATTCTTGGCAAGGGAAATCTATATTTGATAGTAATCTTGTTGATAGCTTAGGAGTTTGTACACATGCTCCATTCTCCATCCTTCTTCGATACTAGAACTGTAGGTATTGCACATGGACTCAAACTCTCTTGAATCAATCCCTTCTGTCACAACTCTTGCACTTGTCTATTCAAATCTTCATTCTCTGTTGGAGTCATTTCATGGGTTGCCTTATCTAGAAAACTATCTCTAGAAATCAGGGCCATTTGATGACTAATATTTCTTACTGGAGGTAAACCTTCAAGTACATTATCAAAAACAATATCTTGAAACTCATTCAACATATTTGAAACCTCTACCAGTACTTCATTAGTATCTTCTTTATCAACTCTAGGGATCCATGCAAAACACATATGCTCACGCCTCATACCTTCTAGGAACTTTCTTCCATCAACCAAACAAATTCTTGCATTACTGCATACCTTTTTCTTTTGCCTCTTTCAAGGGCTTCAACTTATGAAGAACTCCATCCTTTGTCAAAGAATAGGTGTTGGCATGTTCATATTGGACTTCTCACTGATCAAACTGCCACAATCAGCCCAACAACATATGAAAAACATCCATAGGCATAATATCACACAATACCTCATCATGGTAATTTCCAATCTTGAACTTTACCAGATATTGTTCATCTACCAAATCTTTATGGTCCTTATGAAGCCAAGAAATCCAGTATGGATTTGGTTGCCTTCTTCTCTCGAACCACAACTTACTAACCATATGTTCTGAAACAAGGTTATTAGTACTACCTCCATCAATAATAACATTGAAAACTTTACCTTCACACTTACATCTGATGCAAAACAAATTCTTCCTCTAAGTTGGTTCTTTCTCCTCATTTAGCAAGGCTCTTCTAGTAGCAAGTACCTCTCCTCTTTCTGCATCCTCAAAATGTGAAGACTCGACATCTTCATCCACATGTGCAACTCATGCATTACCATTAGGTCTTCTATTTTTCCTTCCTTGATGTTGAGGACACTCATAGGCTCTATGTCCTTCTCCACACTAGAAACAAGTTCCACGAAAGCCCCCTCTTCTCAGTCCTTTCTAGATCTTCCTCTTCCTCTTTGGTCTCCATAATTATGATCATGAGGACAATAGGTGTTATCTCCTTTTTGGTTTTCACTGCTACTGGGTCCTTCACTCTTCTTTTGATCTTCATTTCGACCTCCATATGACCGTCTGCTAGTCTTTCCACCACAACCCCCACCTCTTGGCTTGCTTTCAAATCTTCTATTCAACTTTTCTTCTACCTTCAAAGCAAACTGGTATGCATCTTCAATGGTAGACATTATTACCAAACCCAACGCTTCTTGAATACTCGACTTCAACCCATTTATGTAACGAGCAAATTTTTCTTTGTTGGCCTCAGAATGGCCTGGTCTAATTAGGACACGGTAGAATTCTTTTGTATACTCCTTGATAGATTTTCCCGCTTGTTTCAACCCTTGCATCTTCCTCAACAAATCTAGCTCATAGTCTATAGGAATGAATTGTCTTTTTAATTTGTCCACCATATGATCCCATCTTATTATTTTCTCTTTTCCTCTTTGATTCCTCTCTAGTTGTACCTCTTTTCACCAAATATTTGCATGAACCTTTAGCTTGGTCTTTGCAAATTTGACCCTCTCAGGATCTTCCACCTCATACTCAAAGTACTCCTCCATATCGTTGATCCAATCAATCAACTCTTCTAGGTTAATAGTTCCAAAAAATGTAGAAACATCAATCTTTGGCCTTTTCCCAATCTCAAAGATGGCCTTAAATAATCTAACTTCCTTTGGATCTACTGCATCTTGTTCTTCTTCAAAATGTTCCTCATTTTTAGCTTCATCTTCACTTTCATCTCCTCTTCTTGGCTCAAACCCTCGACGCAACTTCTCTTGCAATGCTTGAACTTGTCTCTACAAGGCTCTAAAATCCTCTTCTAGTACAACATTTCTTCCACCACCACAGTTTCTTCATGGAGGCATTCCGATCGCTTTTCTCAGAAGCCCACATGACCACAAGTCCTAGTGCAAATTGCCTAACGTTTGGCAATCTATTTACACACTTAGGAAAACCTACTATGATACCACTTGATGAGGGCCACACCATCCAAAACCCACACAAATCACAATAATAGATACCAACACAGAAGATGCGAGACAGAAAATAACTCACTTTCAATTATTTTCAGAAAATGAAATTACATATTCAGAACTTACAATGCTACTGCCTCATGGGCGTGGTTCATTACAACAAAATGAATTTTGAAAAAAATATATATTATTCGAAGCCACAATCTGCACTAATGGAGCCACCTTCTACAACCCCAACTTAACCCTTTTATTTTACCCAATAATTGCACTAGAATATTCTAGAAAGTTCAACTTTCCCTTTTGTTTTGGCGCCAAAAGTCATGTTGTTTGATTTTTTGCCTAGGAAAAAAATTTAATGAAATTCACGTTTTAGAGGGGCAACTTTGTGAGGCCATAAATTTGGATCCAGGTGTCTGATTGGCTATTATAACATATCATTGGAAAGCTCATGAAGAGATCTACAATTTCAAACCCATCAAAAATTGGTTTTTCAACTTTTTGAGTTGTTTCAGGGCCTCTAAGGTTTTCATATTTGAATTTGAAGCTGCATTGGACAAATTTCCTTGGACGGAAACTTTAATATCTCCCAAACTGTGCAGGGTATTGAGATGATTCTTTTGAGACCAGAAAAAAAAAAATTAGTTTTGCTCCTTGGGGTAAATGTTTGGGTCCATACGAGCCCATTTAGACTGACTTACTAAAAATAGTAAGTGACCATTTTTTGTCTTTTCTAGCTTTTGACTGTCTTACACCCCTTAAGTGTGATCATGGGACTTAAAACAACTAAAGAAAATAAGGAAAAACATTTTTTTGGGTGATGCAAGATTTCCCTACACCACTGGATGCTCCTACATCAATGATACATGTACATGCATAATGTAACTTCACACTACTAGCCTAGCTAAGCATCTTGTAGCAATAATCCCCATCAAAATAGTTACTACCCAAAAGGTAAGTGATGTATTGTACAATTATAGGTTGAACCAAGAGTGCAAGGTGTAACTTGAGACTAACACAATCATTCAAGGCATATGAACATATTCAACTACTAGCTTGGCAAGGATTGCCCTCACCATTTGATAACATCAAGATGATCTTTCAAAATTTAATTTAGTGAGCCAACAAAAAAGATAATCTAAGATAAGTTTGAATTAGATAGGTTGTCCCCAATGTCTATATTTTTTTCATGCCCCAACTTTTACACAACCACCATTTTTTTTTCTTCAAACAAATACACATGAACACTAAACATTATTAACCACACATATTATAGTCACATAATATTGGTAAGGTGGATATTAAATACACCTAGTAACATAAGTTTTAGTAACATTCATACTAGTATTATATCTACCTTTATTCCTAACATCCCCTTTTATATTTACATCCAATAACATTATTAATGTCCACACTATTGTTCCCTTGATAAGTAATGATTATAATACACTTACCTTTAACTCTCAACATTAATATTTTCACTTCTTGGTACCTTCCTCATAAGAACTAAGTTAAATATTAATTCCACCCATAATATCTTTATTTAATATTTCCCTTCATATAACTCTAAACTTATTTAACATCATGATTCATATCAACATATAAATTTACTATTATTGCTACTTAACCAAGTGTAGACTTCACCACAAATATTTGCATGATTATCCAATCTCTCACCTACCAACTTTTCAACTCTGACATGCCCCAAAAATTTAACTCACCCTGACTCAAACTCAACCTACCAAATTATTTCTCAAATTGCTCATTTTTTTATTGGTGAATTCAAGTTCTAAGATTAAACTATGATTGATGATATCAAATTCATAATGTCATCACATCGCTTAACCATTCTAGTTTGTGTTTTTTCCTAAGTGGTTTCAACTTGGTATTGTTAAAACAACTAGAAAATCTTATAATTCCTAAATTGGAAACGATCTACTCACATTTACAAATTGCTCTTTTTCTATCTACATTTGTTTTTTCTAATAAAACTACAAAAGGATGACTATTGTAATATAATTTCTAGACTATTATGAGTTTGATTTGAAGTACATTAAATAACATTTCAAAATAATCATACTTGAAAAAGTAGATGATCACAACTTTCCTTGACTTTACTATCAACATCAATAACATAGGAGTTGATATTATACTTGATAGATCCATGTAATTTCAAGTCCTAAGTTAAAACAATATTCACTTTTGTTTTGTATAGTAGTCTAGATTTGATGAAGCTATTCTCTATGTTTAAAACCATAGTCACATTTCATATCCATCTATCATTTAACCACTCTAAATTTTTCACTTGGTTATTCTATTATTAATGATTAATGAATAAATAAGTTTAAGAATTATAGTCTAACTTCATCTTCTTTGTTTCATTACTCAACCATAAAAATTTCTCTTGATTCTTTAAATATTCATAATCAATGAATTAATGAGTTGAGATATTATAAAAAAATTTACTACCTTATTATCATGTTCAAAAACTTTATTTATATTTTTAAATAAAGGTTTAAACTCAATTATATCCCTATTGAATCTAACTAGACTTGATCATCACAATAAGTTAAATTATATAAGTTATATTGTATAAACTTTGTTTCCATCTTACTAGAGTTCAAAAAATTATAAGATTTTTAAATTATGTTTCAAAAGAGTGACTAAAAGATTAAAGTTAACTAGAAACTAATTTTAAATTTAAATTATGACCAATTTGATTTCATTTTTACAAATTGTAAATTAAAACTCTTAAATGAACTTAACAAATAACTAAATTTTATAACTTATTTTCTTCTTTAAAATCTACTTTAATTTCATGGAAAGTTTTCGCTCTTCTTTCCTTTGATCTCTCAATTGAGAAAGGGTTTTAAAGCATTTGTGGTTGTAGGAATTTAATAAATTTTTGTATGGTTTCTAAGAAGATTCAATGGCAGATTTGGAGATTCAATGGCCTTGACAAAACACCATTTTCCTCCAATGTTGTTCCTATTTGTTTGCAGATTTTTTTATGAAAAATAATTGATCTTAAATTCTGAATTTTATACAATCAATATGAGTTTTCAAGTCTAATTTTTTTTTACAAATTTGAAACAAAACAACATGCATTTTAATAGTTTTAAATAGCAGCCCCTAATTAGATTATTGGCTGCAATTTAGAGTATTTTTAAAGTGATAATGTTGTACATATCCTAGTTTTCGTAGCCCTTTAAATTATTTTTTTAACTTTTAAATTTTTTATTTATTTTATTTAGTATATATATTTATGCATGCGTAATATTTTAATAAATAAATCAGTTATTTATATTATTCTTTTATGATTAGCTACAGACATACATATATATATATATATATATATATATATATATATATATATATATATTATATATTATATATATATATATATATATATATATATATATATATATATATATATATATATATATATATATATATATATATATATATATGTATATATATATATATATGTATATATATATATATATATAAACTCGATTTGCAAATAAGTTATTTTTGGACCTCTTCCTAAATTTTAAACAGATTTTGTAACCATATATTTATCTAAGTTAGTTATTCAATTTTCTTATTTCAAGAAACAAAATCAAAGATAGGCTCTAAATTATTTTGTACTTTTTCTATGTTTTAATATTCCTTTTAATTTTCCCTACTTCAAACCAAACCCTTATAAATGCACATTTAATTTTACTTTCACATTTCAAATTAAGTAAGCAAGAATCAAGTACAAACTGAATATAAAACTTTATTGACATGATAAACTTGTAACTATATACTTTTCTCTTTTTCTTGAACAATGTATTATACAAGAAAGGATTCAAGATACAGTATGAAACATAAGATTTATTTTTCTTTACTTACTAACCTTGTAAAACAAAGTAATCATTCCCTTTTTCATAATACTTTTCTCATTTACATAAATGCATGAGAACTACCTAAGTTTGCAAATCTAACATCTTACAAGTTGACTACAATATTGATACAAAGTACATCATGAAACAAAACAACTTTTTTTTTCTTCTTCCTTCCAAGGTTGATTATCACGTAAAATCATTTTTTTTTATTTACAACAAATCCCCCATACATTAATCAAACATGGATTCTTTATTTCTTAACTCCCTATATACATATTAGACAATGAAAATTAACTAAATATTTCCTTCAAAAATTACACAAACTAGATTTATAGAGCATAACACATTTACAAACTTGAAACCTTAGTCACATGTACAAAAGTTACATTCCACATAACTACACTCAAGAACTTGGAAGCTTTCCCCATTTCACAAAGGTCATTTTATTTTCTTGGAACTTTAATTTGATGAACTCCCCAATGGTTTCCAACTTCAATATGTAACCCTGAAAGAGAAGCCAACCCAAAAAAACATGGCCAAAATATCTCCTCCCAACCATACAATTGATATCCAATCCACCCCTGAGCTCTAAGGGTCACACAGCTTTCCCTTGCATACACCATCACTATTCACAAGGGTTCCTTAAACAAATTACACAACATACTATGCACAATGAAAACACACATACTATAATTCATCACCCTATCCCTTAAATAGCTACTCACATAAAGAGATACTAAAACAAGATGGAAATCCACAAGACAATACCAAATACACAATTTCAACAAATAACACAAAATGATCTAGCATTCAATTGCACATAAAATTCAAAGCATAAACAATATTCCTTAACATCTAAACAAAGATCTACAAAAGGGTAGACCTCACCAAAGAAGAGAAAATCCAAAAGCGGTAACATCTTCTTCTCCAATCCTTACACTTTCATTCTTCCTCTCCCATCCTATCCTTTTTCTCCATCAAGTGAGCTCCCCCTGAAATAATAAAAAAACAAGAGCAACCAAAAGAAAAAGAGAGAGAAGCCAAGGCAAAGAAAGAAGCCCCTTCTCCTTTCAAAGATAAGGAATATATAGAAGGAAAAAGGCAACCAACTCCCCTTAACTTCCCAACCACCCAAACAACTCCAATTTTCGCCACTTTTCATAAGTGGGAAATTAGAGTGGGTTTTAGACTTTATTTAAGGGGTTTTATGGAATAAAAAGACTCCTGGCCCATAGACCTACACCTAGGAAACATTTTATACACTTAATACCACATAAAGACTTCTAAAAACATGTACACTATGTAATCATAATAAAAAGGTGACTTAAAGGTCTAATAAAACAACCTTTCGCATATTCACAATCCTTACAAAACAAGGTTAAAACACATATCTTTGACAAGACTAGGAATTGACCAAAATAACATAAGGGAAATAGCTATGTGACCCCTTCACCAATATTGGCCAATTTTAAACTGTTTACTCAACCAAAAAAAGATGTCAGTATTTATCATAAACAATAGTAATTGAAACAATTAGTATGTGAAAAAAAAAGATAACCTTCTAATAATAATCGACTAAGGAATTAAATTTACATATAATTTAACTCAACCTACTTGCATAATACATTTTAGAGTCAAGCAATAATTGATCATGTTATTTAATATCAAAATATTACCACTTATCAATAATCTATTTTACCTATAATGAATACTACTACAACCAAATATTGAATATCAATCATTACCTTTATATTCACTTACTCACACTCATAATATAAATCACCTAACATGATGAAATCCATTAATATACATAATGATATTACCAATAATGAAACCTCTCAATCATTACATACTTACATAGATTTGGAATAGACCTCATCTGGCTATTACACAAAATCACAACAATCACTAGTTAGTTAGTTAACAATAAAAAATATAAACAACTTAATGTATAGGAAAAATGACCAATAATATACATTTCCCATCATAAAAGAACATAAAATATAGGACATAAACCATTCATGACTAATAAGATCAACAAGGCCACAAGGGGTGGGGCCTTAGAAATTTAGCAATCGTCAAGTTGCAAAAATTGCATCCTTATATAGTGGATACTTGCTCAGGCACAAGAGATCTCTTATAAGAACAATATCATGTTGGGGCAACAATATAGGTTTTCAAAAGGATCAACCTACTCAAATACAAATAATGGGAAGCACTCACGGCTTCCCTTGGCCACCTTTAACGCAAGTATCCTTTAACTGTTCCACAATTTTGAAATTTTGTAGTTTTGTGGTTTAACTCAATGCCTAAAGGATACATCCTCTAGGTTTGCATTCTTCTACCAATGAAACAACCCTCAAGACTCACCAAAAAAATAATGCAATATTCACTATAGGTGGAAAAATTATCCCCCCTTTGATGTGATTGAAGAATAATGCCTTGCAACAATGGCAACATGTCTATGTTCCCTCAGGTTTGTTGCTTTGTTGCATTTTGTGTGCCTTGACAAAACTTTGAAGTGTCAACATACACACATTATTAAACCTGCTTGGGAGATCTAGATATTCATGGGAATTTCCACTATTATAAATTGAGATCTAATCATTAAACCCACCATTGATCCACATTATCTATCAATTCACTATTTATTAGCACAAAAGTTTTCCACATGATGACAAGCCCCACCTGTCCTTTTTTTTCATGAATTCGTTATTTTAGATTTAATAACATGTGGCTCACTCATAGGAGTTTAGCAAATGAAAATGATAAATCTTGCTCTAGGATAGCACAAGTCATCCACTTTGTTCCAACCAACTTCATTCAATAGTTAATGGGACATGTGACCATTCTAATACTCATCTCCTCAACATTGCTCCATGTGAACACAATTTTCACATCCACAAGCTATCCTTTAGCTTCATAATTGTTTGCAAAATTATGTATTGCATTTCAAATTCAATATTTCCTCACAACTTCATGTCTAGAATTTATGATCAGCAAACATCTATCGTATGTGGTGTGTAGCAGGAGAATTCACGTACCTAGAGACATATAGTACAATAGTGCATGACAAACTTCTTTGATCATGTACCCTTGAACCCCAAAATAAATTCCAACCACCCACAACAAAATTCTAGGTGTCAAATTCAAAAAATTGTACTATTCTCCTTGAATGCAATCTAGCTTAGGGGGATTACTAAAAAATTGTCAAAACTTGAAACTTCAAACACAAACAAATTGGAAGTTGAACACCACTTAAATAATATTTATTTTATTGTGGCTCAACCCAACATTCTTGATAATTTAAAAAATTCAAGGACCTTGTCCCTCCTATGTTTGATAGTCAAACACTTTACTTTGTTGCCCACATGTTTTCAAAATTATACCTTGCTTATAGGAAATTATTTATATATTGCTACACTTTACCGGTGCTTCTTTCTATTGAATTCCTTCCTCTATTCAATTATTTTTCCCTTATTTTTATCTCTAGCTTTATGTACCATTCATTTTAAAAACTCACTTTTAAAGTGTTTTTACGACTTCCTTTTCACCTCTCCCAATTCTCTATTCAAATCCCTCCTCTTTTAAAAAGAATTGTCCATATGGTCCCTATAGGAAAAATGGAACAATAAGAGGGTAACTACATCATACAAACCTAGAAGTGAAAACGTCAATTTTCATTTTTAATGACTAAGGCATAGAGATGGAATAATCCCTACATGGCCCACAAAAAACGACAAAAATAGTTTTGCAAACAAAAATCAGATTAAAAGCTGAAATTAGAAGCCACATAACCCAATGGCCATCAAAAGTCACAATCTGAAAGGAAGAACCTACCAAAAAATAAAATAGAAGTTATGTGATATCAATGGCTATAGAAACTACCAAAATAAAGAAATAAATCATGCCCAAATTATTTTCGATTATGATACTAAACTTAGAAATAATAAGAGAAAGCCTCTTTTCTAAAAAGATGATAATTGCAAAAAAAAAAGGAAAAGAACAATGAGTTTCATCACTAAATCACAACTTTGCAAGTAATAAAAATATTCCATACAACAAGAAAAATGTCACATCAAATCAACATAGAACTCAAGAAAAATATATAAGATTTTACATTAATTACTTGACGAATGAAACATGAAACTCACATGTCTTCCTAAAGTTTCTACCCATTCCTTATTCTAACTTATATTGCTCACAAATCCTAACACATTTTTTCACTAGCTCCATAAACGCTAGATAAACCTATAGTTCTCTAGACTTTGAGTTACAATAACACCTTGATAACTTATCAACACACCTACAAAAAAGTTTACAATAGATAAGAGCCATAAATATTAGTATAGGTTCTTTAAAACATCGAGAAAATAGACACATCCTTAAGTTTACTAAAATTGTGTAGTTTATCCTCATACAATGTCTATACCATTTGTTAAGAAATCTTCTATATAAAATATAGACCTAGAACAACTTCATTTTTCCTTTGAAATAGCATAATGATGAATCCAAACACTATTATGGTGATCTCGACAACACATAAGAATCTAAAATCTTCCTTAAGCTCTCATAAATTAGCAATTTGTCATCAATAAGAAGAGGGAAAAGCACAACAAAAATATGGAAAAAAAACTAAAATCCAACTCAACTAGTATTTTTGGGGATGCAAGATTGCCTATGGACCCAAATGCTCATGCATCACCAATTTAAAATATTTTTTAAAAAAATGTGGGACCAATATTGCAATGGTTTGAGCATTCTAGTAATAAATATTCACTTGCATGATGCATAGTAGGGAGATTCTATTCGAGAAAATTGAGCTCCTAAACCTAACATATGAACTTAGTCTCACACTTCTCATAGTTATATAAAGCAACCTCTATGCATGTTTCTAAAGTTCATTATATGTATTGTATGTAGTGGTTAATCTATCTCATAAGCATTAATCTAAGAAGTCATTATTCTAGAATAATTATTCTTGGCAATGCTTGTGAGTTATTGTTATGTACATTATGTATTCTTGTTATATTGATTATTATATCGTGGGTTGCAAAGCTCTACACTAATTGTGAGAGTTATTTGTGTAAATTAATTTTCTATAATATCCTTCCCTTTTCAACTTTGCACAACTTTAGGCTTAGCTTGGGATAGACAAGTTGTTGACCTTTCAATCCCAAAGACTAACTTGTAGGATCGTCCAAAACTTGCAAGGATTTTCATGGTCATCATGTTTGGCACACTTTTCGTGAACAATCCATTTAGACAAATAAGAAAGGACAAGCAATAAGAAACTCTATCATGGAGAATAATTTTCCAAAATATTAAAGCATAAAGTATGAGTGAATGAATGAAACAAGGAATGAAAACAACTCAAAATATGTAAAACATGCATGAGTAAAAGTGAAGGACAATGGATTATTAGAATGCATGATAAAATATGTAGCAATCAAGTAAAAATTGAGTATTCAATCAAGGACAAGGTTATGAATCATGAAATAGAAAAGGTAAATCAACCCTAATAAAATCTAAAAGTATAATAAAGCACTCAAAAAAAAAGATCCTAGTTTAAATTCAAATGACACTTGATAATTACAAAAAATATTCAAAAACTAAATAGGAAGATAAATACACGTAGATTTGGGGAAAATGATGAAGAAACATCATTGATATCAAGCTTGAATTATTTGCCACAAGTACAAAAATCAATGCTCTCAATCTACAAGATAATCTCAAGCTCAATATATAAGCTCAAAATATTTTGTGGTTTACCTCTAAGTCCCTCAAGTTCAAACTTGGGTGTTGCGGTTTTCATTTGGTGCACTAGTAAAACCCTAACCACGTAATAATAGTTTCAAAAAATTGTGTAGATATTTGTTTCACTATATCTCCCTTGTGTCTAATTTTTCAAGGTCACGTCCCCTTTTTGCAATAATATTGTCATGTGTCAAAATACCTTGTGACATGTTTATCTTAGTGTGCTTTGGACATGTTGATAGCTTGTTACCATGGAGGACTATTGAAATCTTTAGTTCATGTGGTACTTATTATTTTTGATGTTACAAATGATCCTTGGTTTATAGAATGGTTGTTATTGTGCCATTGTGTACTCTTAAGTACAAGTTAGATTTTTTCCATGATATAGGTGCTCTTGGGTGCAAAAGTGTTCATCTAAAACAAATAATTTTCTTTTAAAGATGTTCCTAATTATGAATTTGGAGCTTTAGCAATGATTTGTGGTAATCTACTAGATGAGCCTCATGATAAATTTTACTCCTCAATTTCTCATTATTGCAATGTTTGAATTTGAATTTGATTGACATGAGATGATCAATTTTACATGTGTATTAGATTTGTGTGAGGTTAGTGGTCTCTTTTTTGTGGATATTGTGTGTTGAGATGAATATTCTTTGGTGAGATTTTAGTAAGGAAACCGAGGAGCCTACAACTAGAACTAGACATGACTACTACATGGACCTATTGAGGAAGTTGTTCATTCTTTAGAGTTTGAGATTACTCGATATTTCATGCATAGACAAATCTCATTCTAAACTCCTAGTCCTCTTGGCAGTGAACGATTAGATAAGTATTGGCCACCTATTTTTCAAATGCATTTTTCCTTTGTCTTATCTTCTCATGTATGTTTGAGTCTCAATCTATAGATGTTACTTCTAAGGATTTTTTTGAGTAGATGCATGGTTATCATCTGATATCTCCTTATATTTGAATCTTGACAATTTTTAGGTCAATGTGTTTTGAATAATATAGGAGATGGTTAATAACTAGCATATTCACTTGTTGAGGCAATGGACATTTGCTGGTTTGATTTTCCTTCGATTTAAGAGGCTTACATCCTAGCTAGTTTAATGATATAAAGTATGTGACCATGTCGTTGAACAGCTAGATATTAAGGATGTTTTTCCCTCTATGGTTCTTTATCACAACTTCAATAAATTGGTATTAGTAAGACATGGTAACGAATTATAGGTTTTCTCTCTTAATCAATTGTTGTTCCTTCATAGAGGTTTTTGTTCACATGAGATTGGATTTTAGGTTTGTCTGGAAGTCTTGTTTTCATTTACTATTATTGCACTTCATTAATTATTAGTAACATTATGGAGGCTCTATAATCTCTATCTACTATAATTTGCAAAACTTGGGATAGCTATAGAGACCAGTGGTGAGAGAGTATTTTGGAGCAATTTAGTTTGCATATTTCCAAATCATTGTGTATGTTCTTTCGTACTAAATGGCATTTATTACATTTTTCACACCTTTCTTGTGAGTACTTTTGGTGGACTTTAGGATTTTTTTGTTATTTTTAGGTTAGGCATTATCCATGTAACAAGAATTCTATGATCTATCTATATTTTGTTTGATGTTCTCATTATCCTATGATATTGAAGGTCTTCAAGTTTTTTTGTCACATAGTTGTGTGTAGATACATTCAAGGACTTTTGTCGTGGATAAAGTATAAACATGGAATTGTGATTGTGGATTGGTTTGGATATGGTGATAACAAAAGGTCTATTTACAATTATGCATATAACTTGGTTTCTAAGTATGGTTAATTGGATGTGTTAGCAAGTAGTTGTGGTTGTTACTATAATTGAATGAATTCTTGATAGCTACTCGGGCCTATTTATTAGCATTATATTCGGTGTCTGTGTTTGGGTATTAAGTTGTGGTTACATTTAGTAATACTTCTATACCATGGTAAGTGCATCATCTCCTTTAGATTGGATCTTATATTTCATGCATTTGCAGATGGAGGATGAGATGGTTCTTGTTGAAAATGGTGGTCGCCTCGTTTACAATTGTGGGTATCATGATGGAGAAAATGGAACACATGGATGTTTAGATGGTACATATTGGTTATAGGGATTGGTTATAGGGATTGTTCTCCTGATAACTAAGTTTATTCTTGACCCCTTATGCAATGTATACAAGTGGGAGAATGTTGGGATAGATGTGTTATACTCCTGGCATATTGATAATAATGCTAATAATAATAAAAAAAAAATATTACTATGCATCCCAAAGATGTGGGTATCACATGCTTTAGGAATTCTTGGGGACATTTGTATGTTTTGTGCCACATTGGGATAAATATTTAATATGGGTTCATGGCTTGGAATGCTCAAGGTTTGAGGTGCATGGCTTATGTAATACCACTTAGTTGTTTTGTGCAAATTTATTATATAAAAGAAAACATAAGTACTTGAGATTAGCTTGTTGAAACCTTGGCTTGTTGGCTAGGTTCGATTGAGCATTTCTATGTTGCATATTTGGAAGCAAATATTGGAATGTGGTTACATCTTTCTCATTTTTGCTTGTTCACGTGGAGAAATGCAACTAATTTACCTAACATTTCAAAGTTTTGAATGGAGAAGCTACAAGTGTATTGTAACATTGTTCTTGAGATAATGCATTGAGTCTGTGTACTTTTGAAGGCTAAGATTTTACCTTGTCAAGGTTTTTTCAAGGTACATCTTCTTTTATCTTGTGTCATCATGTGTTATTCTTTTGTGCTATGGATTTTGAATACTTGTTTTGTAATTTTTATGGATTTTAAAATAACATCCCAAATCCTAAGATTGCAAAGTGAATCAATTAGTCTTAGCATTGTCTCACTTGATGTTTACATTGCAACAACATAAATGTCACAAAAATAAATGAATTAGGTGCTATGAGAGGCAAGGCCCATAGTGTCCTTGTATCAACAAAAGTTCTTTGTACTTACTCTCTTAGTGAGTGAATCCACAACATTCATCAAAGTGTCCACCTTTTGAATCACCACCCTCCACCATATCACAAAAAAAATGATATTGCACATCAATGGGTTTAGTATGAGCATGATACATACAGTCCTTAGTTAAACAAAGTGCACTCTAACTGCTTCACCCAATATTCACCATTTTATAAGTAAAATAATCCCTAAGCATAGTCCCTATAGACAACCTACTTTCTTGCAATCATGTGTTGGAACTATATGCTCTAAGTGTGTAGTAAAAATAGAAATTGTAAGCTATATATTACTCATCCAACTAACTGCACCACCAAATAGAGTGAACACATAGTTTCTTCTAGGCCTCTTGATATCTAGATATCCAACCCAATAAAAATCAACAAAGCATAATAAATATAATGTCCTGCCCATATCATTAATCTCATGTTAGAAAATACAATAATCCAAGTCTCCTCGCAAATATCTAAACGCCTTATTAACATAAGTCTAATGTTCCTTACCAAGGTTAGATGTAAACCTACTGAAAACTCGCACTATTTGGGAAATATTAAATCTTATACATACAATTGCATATATAAAATTTTCAGCAACACTAGAAAAGGGAACTTTCTCCTTATCTATAAAAACACCTTCAAATTAGAACATTGTTCCAAAGAAATATTAGTGCCTATAGACAAGGAGTTAATAATTTGCAACCTTGCATTACAAGATGATACAAACTACTACCGCCATACTTCCTTTAATTTAGCTAAGGCCTTCATTCAACCCTATCCCTACAGATTTCCATACTTGAGATGTGCAAGGAAACCCCTAGATATGTCACATTAAAAGCACCAAATAGCTAATTTTTAAGCTCCTTAATCATCTCTTTACTATTTCTAGTAAAATCATATTATTCATATACAAGATAATGATTAGAAATTGACCATAAAGTAATTTAAAATACACAAAATGATATACTACACTCCTATCAAAATAAAGCTCTAAAGCAAATGCATCAAATTTATGATACCACATATGCAAAAAGTGTTTCAATCCATACAAGGGCCACTTCATACAAGAACAAAATGTTCATTGTTCCCAAAAAATTGTTAGGTTGCCTCATATAAATCTCCACTGTAAGTCCCAATTCAAAAATGTAGATTTCACATCCAATTTCTCTACCTCAAATTCATAAACCAAAATCCTATTTGAAAGTAATCTTTCAATGCCAATCAAGCCTTATACCAAACCAATTTACCATTAACTGCAAATTTATTTTTGAGTACACACTAGCAACCAATGGGATTCATTCCCTCATCCAGCTCAACTAAATCCCAACTTGCATCCATCCAATGCTATTATTTAATTTATTCTTTCATACCCTCAAACCAAAACTCTTACTCCTTTAAATATAGTACTTAGTTCATGAGCATGAGTTCATTTTCAATACATGATAATGAAATGATAACATAAATCGAACGGCCTATACCTTTAAAAGTTGTAATAATGGACTCCTATTGTTCCTCATCAAAACTCTCATTTCAAGCTTCTTCTTCCACTACAAATCAATATTATTATTCTACATTGGCATCTTCATTCTCTTCATTCTTAATTTCAAAATGCACTTTCTTCAATTTCTCTAAGGTTATTCAACATCTAAGAATACTTTCAGCTCCACGAAAATCACATCCTTAAATCAAACTATTTTTAGAGCTACATCATCTTGAAGCTTATGAATTTTCATGTTCTTACCATACCCAAAAAAAACACTTACTAGCCTCAAAATATAGCTTAGATGATTTCTCATTTGGGACAAAAACATAAGTTTCACTACCAAATTCTTCAAAATGAAAAACCAATGGTTTTTTTTCCTATCCATAGGAAAAAAGTGGGAGCTCTATTTACTACATAACAAACAACACTTACAACCTTATTCTAGAAATAGTGTTGTAGCTTAACACTACCTTGCATATTTATTTTTTCAATCGAATTTTTATTCACCAGTTATACAATTCCATTTTGTTGTGGATTGTATAGACTAGTCTTCTATCTAACCATACTTCCATATCAATTATGTAGGAGCATTATTGGGGGAAATAGAGATACCAAGCATTGCCAACACTCAGTTCATTTGTCTGTAATTTTGAGTCACCAATAAGTTGTAAAAGATGTCATCTTGTTTTACAATCAATTCATGCGATTTTTATAGAACATTAAAGACCAATATTTGAATATATTATCTATTCTTTATGAGAAGAAGATTAATATAGTAATTTTTTTAGGTTTGTGAGCCTATATGGGATAGGTGAATCATCCCAACTCTAGAACTACTTTCAGTGCCAAACAATTTGAAGTTTTTGGAAATCAAGGAAGACAACTAATACCTATTGGAACCATGGAACTAAACATTAGACACCACATAAATTCAATTTCCTTCATTTCGGATTTAGTTTAAGAAATTAACTCACTTTTCAACCATAAATTATAAGGTGTATTGGACTTTGTGTCACCTTGCAAATGATGTATAACATTGAAGGTTAAGATGGTATATATTGGGTTTTATGATCATTGAAACTAATCAAAGGGAAATTAGATATACTAAGTTCAAGTTGGAGGTCCAAGTATAGAAATACAAAAGATGAGTCGGGATGGAGTTCAAGGTCAAATGTATTTGTTATAGTAACAGTTATAACACTACGACTTGAGATTTACGCCATTGTGGCAAGATTGTAACTTGCTTGAAAATTCAATAATCTAAAGATGAATATTTTCAAGGTTGGGTTTTCTCTCTCTGAGGGTTTTCCAAGGATATATCTTATGCCATCTTGTTGTAAGTTTCTTCTTTATCTATGTTTATTAGTGTATGTTGCATGATTGATTAGTCCTTCATTAGAACCTCCTACCTTAATTGCATCAAGTCATATTAGAGTGTAAGGTTCAAATATTAAAAAGGCCAAGTAGTTGTTATGTGGGTTATGTTTTTGAACAGATCACTAAACTAATCCAACATACAAGAAGCTTGTCAACAAATCGCTAAATAACAAGTAATTACAAAGGGTGATTGTGGGTGGACCACCGACTAGTGGCTATTTAAAATAAATTAAAGAAAGATGTTTCAAAGAGTCTACATACTTCCCAATATTGTCAAAAAATTAGATGAGATGTTTAAAGCAGTAGGAGAAAACAAGATAGATTGGAAACTTTGCACGAAGACAAAAAGGGGACAAATCCTAATGGATGATAATGAGTGAATGTGCAAGAAGATGCACAAGAGGATGTCTGAATCTTAGAAGATCAAGAAGAAGAGTCAAAGCAAGTGAAGGTGTTAAAGGTTGCTTCCAAAATCACCAAAAGACCTAGGATGGAAGTTCCAAACAACTAAAGTGATCTCAATCCAAATGACCTAATTGATTGCATAAACGAGTTGGATGAATATTGCAAGCATGAGGAGATTGAAGACCCCAAGAGGGTTAGGTTTATGAATACTAGGATAAAAGCACAAGTTGTTTGGTGGGAGTACAAATACAAAGAAATAGGAAAGGAAATGAAAAATAACAAAGTGAGAGATGATGATTGAAAAATTTAAAAGAAAATTCATTTAAATCGACAATGAGTTGAAACTACAGAACAAGTTGCAAATTTTGAGGCAAAGGGGAAAATTGTGAAAGAATACACCAAGTAATTTGACAAATTGATTATTAGGATAGGGCACAGTGAGCCAAGAAAAGAGACAGTAACAAGATACATCAATGGATTGAGGGAAAGTATTCAAGAAGAGTTAAATCTAATGAGATTGACAACCATAGGAGAAGCATCCAGACTTATGTTCAAGATGGACGACAAATTAAAGAAGAGGTTTCATAATGCAGAGTACTCCCCTTACAGATCTCAGACTCACAACAACAACAAAGAAACACTAAACAAGAATGCAAGAGAAAACAAAGTCTTTGTTTATTACTGTAATAAAAAAATGGCATTACATTACTACATTCACCGTCATATGGACCTTCTTGACTTCACAGTCTTCCAATCTTCAAATTGGAGCTAACTCACCTTCAAACTTTGTGCCTTCACCCTGAGAAATCAGCTCAATCCTTCATCACTGTCATCTCCCTCTCCTGGTTTGATCCATTTATTTTCCCTTCTAAGCATCCATGACCTAGGGTTTTTTTCCCTCTTCCATGAGTTTTTTCTTTTCTTCTCCCTGTCAATGGAATCTACATTCAAGTCGGTCACCCATCCTTGTCTAAGTGCCACCATCCACCTCCCTGTAGCATTAACATTCATGTAACCATCGCTCATCACCTGCACCATCATCTCATGCAACCATCAACCAGAAGATTTTGGTGCAGGGGCACCTTGGGGTTCTCATGCCTCCATGAGGCTTTTGTTTGGTTTTGCTTTGTTTTCAAATGTGTTCATGATGTAATAAGGTCCAATGGACCATTTCAATTTTTGTAATAGGTTCTATTAGGTGTTGTTGCGTGTCAAGTCAAGGTTCAATGTAAACTTGCTGTATCCAAGTAGTGCTTTGTGTAATTTCTTCAAACTAACCTTGTAAACACACAACCAACAGTCTCCTCATTCAAAAATCACATGAGGACCATTGGTAGAGGTATTAGCATGCTTAAAAAGCCTCCTTGTGGTCAAGGCAAGTTTGTTGTTCAATTTTGTGAAGATTTCAATATAAAGAAGCTTTGTTTTTTCTGGATTTCTTACATTTTCTCTCTGGTATTTCAATTTGTACAGCCTGTGATGTTACTGTACAGGCTCCACACATATATGGATTGAAAGAGGGAGGAGTTACCTTTCTTTTGGTGGTGGTTTAGCGTAATTTCATTAGAAACAAGAAAGTTATCTCCAATTTTCCGGAAGTGGGTCTGAAACCCTACCAAACCAGGGTTTGGCCACTAAAATGCATATAACTCTCCATTCCATCATGGTAAAGGACTAATTTTTCATGGAATGGTAGGGTTAGGAGTTGTGCTTAGGTTTCAAGTGGTTTCAAGAGGAGGAATGGAGTTTTGTGAGAGGTCCATGATGAATTAGGCCTGGCATCTCTATGTGACAGGCCTAAAAACTAAACTTTGGAGCGAGTACTTGCATAATGTTGGGTGTTTGTGCAAGGGTGATGGTTGAAATGTGGAAAAGGGGTCCTGGGGAATACTAGGAAACCTGTTGAAGGCTTTAGGGGTATTGGTGTGTGCCTAGGTAGATTGATTCTTTCATTGCGCAGGCCTAATTAGGCTTCCTTGTGGCTTGAAGGTCTATCATTTGAAGTGTTTGTTCTTAGTGTCTTCTCTTGTGCATTTGAAGGCTTGTAGAGGTCCATGTTGGGGGCCTAAAACTAAGTTCTTTTGTCCGGTTCTTTCCACTAAAAAACTTTTATTGTGACTGTCCCGGTTGGATAGGGCTACAAGGTTGCATAGGCCTACCCTGAAGTGATGGATGAGTTATGATTCCTAAGTGCAGGGCCTGGTTGTTGGCGATGTTAGTGTCATAGTGAGAGTGTTCTAATCATCCCCAAGTCCCTGGTTGTGTCTGGTTATCAGATCCCTTGTTGGGTGGTTGGGTTATCTCCATGAAGGAATAGTGGAATTTAAGATTCCACTTAGAGTATTTAAGAGAAGCTTTCCATTAAAGACTTATCTTCCTTGCACACTTTGCATCAAATTCACGCAAGGTCTATCATTAAAACTTGACTACTACACTTCAAATCATTATCATTTGATTAAACCTAAATTTTTTGGTTCAAACAATTATGTGAATCCACCAACCACCTTGTGCCATGTGTCATTAATCTATACTAGTCAACTGAGTCAACTCCTCTTCTGGCATGATTTCCCTCCATTTTTGGCAACTTCAGTCTCCCTTACCGTTGTGAGTTGAGGGTCTCTAATCCATCATACTGCTTCCATGTAATGCATAGAAGAGCTTACAAAGCTCAACCGAACAACAAAATCTAAAGACACCAACTTTATATTCAACTTGTCAGAGGTCGGAGTTCGCCCTTCCCTCATACTCCATACCTTATAGACCGCAAAGAATTTAAGGAATAATCTCAAATAGCGAAGTCTAAAGCCTTCTAACCTATCATTGGTGTTTGAAGTTCCTTCATATCCTTTACCACTTAACAATTAAGTTAGATCCTAAGTCGTAACCACGAAGCCCGATGTCCACCCACTTAGCATGATTGTCTGTTTTATTGCCTGTGTGGCCGCTTTTGGACATGTTCTATCTACAAGTAAAAATGTTGCGTTGTAGGTGCACCTATGAAGTTGCTTTCCTAGTCTACAGAGTCTCCTTCCCTTGGGTTTCCTCCATGTGAGAAATCTTGGAGGACACGTTCCTTGTAGGTATGTGGGCTTGTAAGGCACTTCCTCTGAGCTTCCTCCATGTGAGAGATCTTGGGGGTCGCTCCCTTGCAAATCTATGGGTTTGTAAGGTGCCTTTTTTGGGGTTTCCTTCATGTGAGAGATCTTGAAGGACACCTTCCTTGCAGGTTTGTAGGTCTGTAAGGTGCTTTTTTAGGGGTTTCCTTCATGTTAGAGATATTGGAGAACACCTTCCTTGTAGGTATATGGGTCTAAAAGATGCTTTTTTTGGGTTTCCTTCATGTGAGAGATCTTGGATGGAACCTTCCTTGCAGGTTCACGAGCATGTGAGGCACTTAATTCTCAGGGCTTCCTTCATGTGAGATATCTTGAGGGTCGCCTCCTTGCGGGTCTACGGGCCTGTAAAACGCTTTCATTCTACAACTTCATATTTTTGCGAGGCTATGGAGTCTTTTGTTCTAGCTTGTGCTTTCAGCTCGCCAGATCGCAGTCTACTTCCTTGATGGTTCAAGTATACATTTCTAACCCTACTACCTCTTTGATCTACTTTACCAAAGCACTCATCAATACTTGTGCTCGCTAAAGTAGGGGAAAAATGTAAAGGAGTGAATTTGCACCCTTTATGCAAATTCCCTTTGTACACATCCTCACCTTAGAAAACCAAATCCGAATGCGAATTCCACATTAGAAAGTTTCCTTCCTTCCACTTGGCATTTTTCCTTTGTGTCGGAAGAGGAATATTTTTCAAGGACGCACGCATGACGCACAAACGTCCACACAACGCGCTTACGTCCCTGATGGATTCATGTGTCTGCAGTAAGCAGAGGCATTACACTTTTGATTGGAGTTGATTTTTAATGTCCCTCTTCGACCAACCGAACTCGAAAAATGGCAGATTCTTCCCTCTTCTTCAAATTCATCCATTCTTCATTGAACTCATCTCCTTTTGCAATCTCTAAGCATTCAATCCATCTTTCTCTCACACTCTCAAGCATTTTTCCAGCATTCTCTCCATTCTCAAGCAGCTCTTCAACACTCCATTGCAGCAACAACACTTTGTCAACTCCGCAAAGCAAGTGTGAAGCAAGCCATTAGCAACGTGGGCTTGAGGTCTTGTGAGACTCTCATTTCCAAGTCTATATTCTCCTCCATTAGCTAACTTGAGACCTTGGTGGAGGTGGTACTATTTCACTCCTCTCCTTTGTGATTTGGTTGAGTAGCTCTTTACTATTTTGTAGTGTTATTTGCATTTCTTCCTTCTTTACTTCTTTACCGCATATTTCTATCTTGTTGCTATTTGGTTGTTTGTGTTGGACACTAGGAACACTAAGAGGGGGGGTGAATCAGTGTTCCACAATATTTGATTTACAAAACACATCTTAAACTACCAACAGCAATAATTAAACCCTTAATAACATTCACAGCACATTAACAAAAGGAAAAATGCAATCACATTAAAGAACACCATAACACCAGGATTTTTACGTGGAAACCCTATTAGGGGAAAAACCACAGTGGATATTAATCCACAAAGTATACTCTGTTAAAAGTATGATGAAAGGGGAATACATTTGCATTCAAGCACACTACCTAGAGCTCACTGCTCAAAAGAGAAAGGCTTACTGCCTTACAAAGTATAATTGAAATTACAAAAAAATCTTGAACTGAGACAGTACCATCTACAAATACTTGGATTTAGTTCCAATTAAGTGCACAATCAGATTTTGGATCTTTCTATCTAGTTCGCATTTTTTCCCTGCTTTGCTCTACTCAGCATACAAAACCTTTTCTGCCCTCAAATAACTCATCTATCCATTTTCACTCTCTTCTACACATACACTTCTATCTTTTTCACAAATACTTCACACACACCAAAATGATTTTTTGATCTCCTTTACATACCCACTACTGAGAAATTCATTGTATGTCGACTTCTCAACAAAATATAATATTCTTGCTTATGTCAGCTCAAATCATTAATTAGAGTTGATGTGTGCCCTCACAAGTCAGCTAGACTTTAGTAGGGACCCAAAAAAAAGTTCAAAACATAAGAAATAACTAAATACATACTCCAAAGACATCTGTGATATGCCATATAAAAGATGTCAACCACGATGAAAGAATAAATCATGAACCATACTACCGAACCTCTTAACTCGAACTTCGACTAATACAACACCCCAAAACTCACCAGTAGGATATTACACATGCTAGGAAGACTTCCCTAGAGATCCACACCATAGAATAATGATCCGATGAAGTGATCAAATCATCTTGTCAATTGGATGTCCTGTTCATTCATTTTCTCAGTAGATTGCAAAATCTTACTTCCCTTGCCAGTAGGACCAATACTAACACTGTGGACCATACTGCTGACTCCAGTTGTCATCAATGACAACACAAGCAGCCAAAAATAATCTCTCAAAGCCATATGCCAACAATCTTCCCCTTTGGCATTGATGGAAACACTTAGTGAAAAATTGACTAAGTGTCAAAACCAAAAAACTCAACAAAACCAAAATTGTTGCTCCCCCTTGGATGTCAAAGAAATTTTTCAATACATTCTCTCCCCTTTTGACATCAATGACAAAGCTTCTATCTCTTCCGATCTCCTTGTAATATTTTACTATACTTCTCCTCCTATTCTTTCCCTTTTTGCAATATTGAGAGTTGGATCAAAATTTGAGAAACTGTTGCAATAATCAGAAGATTATTTTATACTTAGCTTTAACTTTTGGAAGGATTTTCTTCCAAGAGTCCACTGCAATCCCAATAGCTATAATCAAGTTGTTATTCTCTGATGTCCTATTGATAATATGGACAAGGGATTCAGGAATGGTGATTGCTTCTTCCAACTTTTCTCTTGTCTTTAGCAATTCAATCATTTTCTCTAGTCTGCCTTCAGTCAGGTCTTTTACTCTCTAGAAGGTGTCCATGAGAGTATTTCTAGCAAAGTGAACCTTTGCATGCTCAGCCTGCAGATCATGAACCTTTTTCTTAACCTTTCCATCCTTATCCAAAAACATATTGTAGTCCTATCAAATTTTGACATGCTCTTTTTCAATTTCCTCTAACCTATCCTTGTCCTTGCCAACTACATGAGGCCACCTTAGACAGTAATTGAAGACTTTATTGGTTAAATCAATGCATTGTCTTAGCACATTCATTTTCTTCTTCAGTTTAGCAAGAGATAGCCTAAACTGCATCTTCAAATGGGGAATCATTTCCTCCTCTTTCCTATCCAGAGGCACAGATTCCATAGCCTCCTTAACACACTCAATCAATTCTTCTGGAAGAACATCCTGTAAACTCTCCTATTCAATATTGTTATTAGCAAAGTATCTTCCCAAAGTGTCCTCAATGACATCCTACTCATAGGATGGTCCATTCAACCATATATCAGTTATCTTTGGCATTCCATCCTCATCCTGAATAATCTAACATATCTTTGCTTTAAACAAAGCACCTTCATCATCACTCCCTTCTACAATTTCCATAATCAGTTCAACTAGTTTTGGTTCTTCTCTTAAAATATATTCCTCAAATTCTTCATCGACTACATCCACAACCATCTATTCTTTTCCTTTTTCCTTAACTCTTGTTGGCTTGGGTGTTGGAGGAGTGACACCAGCCAGATCTCTTCCTCTCTTTTTCTTTTTCTCTGCCTTTCCATAGGATGATCCAACTTCAATTATTTTTGCCGGAAGAGGGATAACACTTGCCCCAAACTTTTCTAGCACATTTCTAAAGAAGTTTTCATAAACTCATTCCCCATTTTCAAAAGAGTTGTAATGCACAAAGATTTTCTTGCAAACCAATACATTTTCTTTCCACAGCACATTGTCATTCAGAGGCAAGCAATTAAGAAATACATCATAATACATATTGCAAGAGTGCCAAACCTGAAGGAGTAGCCAATATCCTTCGTTAATTGTACATTCTCCATTAGTTGATCCTTCATCAGACTACATAGGTCAAACTCTTCATTTTCTATTATCATTTTATGAGAGATATATACAGCACTTGTCGAGTTTGATGCTTCTAAGTTTCTAAAGATCTTATATGAGATTCCATGTGCAACATACCTTGTCAACAGATCTTTAATCAATGAAATTATTAGAGCCCTTTGATCTCCCCTTATTCTGGTTACGGCTTCGACCTCAATATTTCGAATTGATTTCTTCAGAATATTACCAACATTTCATAGACCTATTAGATTCTTGATTACATCCTCTAAGATTTGATAGGGTTTATCCAAAGTGAGGATATCACCGTCCAATTTGTTTAAGATAAACTGAATCACTTATGTATTGACGAAATGAGGAAATTCATTCCATATATCCAAATTCTTATGCTTCAATCCTTCAAGCCTTCTCAATTCGGCGAGAGACAATAGATTTCTTTCATCCCTAACGTTTTGACTACTATACTCATCCAAGATTATTGTTCCTTTGGTTTGTTTCATTTTTGTGTCAAGTAAGGTTCTACCAATTGCCAAATAGATATGAAATTGATAAGCACCAGAGATACCTGAAGAATTCACCGCTAGAATGACCTCACACCTTCGGAATTTTGCTGAAAGTGCTCTCCAACTATTTTCTTAAAATGCACAATGACGAATTAGGGTTTCAAATGCCCTTTTATAACTTCACATACTTAACTTTTTGTTGCATTAAATGTGTTTCCCTAGAAGTTTCGGTTACATTGAAAACTCAGACAGCAAGTGAAGAATCCAATTTCGGACTTTCAATATTTCATCCAACACAACAAATGATTACAGATACATTTTTCAAAGAGTAACACAATTGTTGATGGCATCCAACGATTCAGAGCCAATTATACACAGGGGGCAAAGGACTTTTCATGAGAAACTCCACCTAGGCCTATGGCCTGAAGTCAATTCCCGGAAGAATTACCGGAGGGAGCTTTCGGTACAGCCTTGTTTCCTTCATCAGATTCACTTTTCTTTACCCATGTTTTCTTCATCTTATCTCTTATCTCTTCCACAGATGCTTTTTCTTTTCCTTTGTTGTTTTTCTGTAAATTTCTTCCTTGATAAACTCGACCTCTTTTTTTAAGGTTTTTTCTTCCTACAGAATTTTGCAATGTGCCCAACATTGTTGCAATTGTAGAGACCAGATTCTTATGTCTATACCATCCATTCCACTGATTTCCTCCTGATTCGAATTGATTAGCAACGTGTCCAAATCTTCCACAGGTATAGCCTTTAATGTTGCTTGCACTAACAGACATATTTTTGCATTCTAATGCCTCATGACCAAACTTGCAATTAAAACACTGACCAAAAAATGATGGAGCACTAGGGTTTATCTTTCTTCTACACTAAGAAGCCATATGTCCAAATTTATTAAAAACAAAGCAATATCCATTAAATTTTTGAGCATTGGATTGCCTTACCGGATGTCTTCTACCTTTGTTCTTCTTTTCAAGGTTCTTTTGTTCAAATCCAGAGCTCTCACCCTTCTCATAGCCAAGACCTCGATTGTCATTTGTATCTTTTTGTCCTTTGGTTATCTCATCAAGCCTAGCAGAGCTTATCCTGAATTTCTCCTTGAATTCATTTGCAGTAGCAAGCTCATTTTCGAGGATAACTACCTGTTTCACAAGTTCTTGTTCATTGTTTCTAGATTGTTGCAATTCAATTTCCAACTAAATGAATCCACTGTTAATTCTACTGCATTCTTCATATTTTTCTTTCAGGGACTGGGCCAAATTCTCCTCATTCTTCTTTCTTTCTTCAATCTATTTGGCGAACTTCATTGCCACAGATTTCATTTCAAGCTTTAGAGTTGTATTGTCCTTAGCAAGATTTTCACATTATTTTGTTATTTCCCTTAGGGTTTGATTCAGATGGACATCATCCAGACCTTTCCCTTCTTTTTGCTTCAACTGATCACACAGTTCCTTACTCTTTTCTCTTGACCCATTTATCTTATTCTTCAAAGATTGAATGAATTTTTTGGCATCCATAAGATTTTCTTTTACTTTCATGACCTCTGCTTTGGATTGATCAAGATCATCAAGTGCCACCATCAGTTGTTGAAGACCACCAGTGTCCATTGTAATTCAAGATCCACCTCAAGCTGTTAAACTTCAAAAGAGGAACCAACTCTGGTACTAATTGTTGGACAATAGGAAAACTGAGAGGGGGGTGAATCAGTGTTCCACAATATTTGATTTACAAAACACATCTTAAACTACCAACAGAAATAATTAAACCCTCGATAACATTCACAACACATAAATAGAAGGAAACATGCAATCACATTAAAGAACACCATAACACCAGGATTTTTACATGGAAACCCTGTTAGGGGAAAAACCATGGTGGAGATTAATCCACAAAGTATACTCTATTAAAAGTATGATGAAAGGGGAATGCACTTGCATTTGGGCACCCTACCTAGAGTTCACTGCTCAAAAGAGAAAGGCTTACTACCTTACGAAGTATAATTGAAATTACAAAAAAATCTTGAAATGAGAAAGTAGCATCTACAAATGCTTGGATTCAGTTCCAATTAAGCGCACAATCAGATTCTAGATCTTTCTATCCAATTGACACTTCTGCCCTCTCTACTCTACTCTGCTCAGCATACAAAACCTTTTATGCCCTCAAATAAATGATCTGTCCATTTTCTCTCTCTTCAACACATACACTTCTATCTTTTTCACAACTACTTCACACACACCAAAATGATTTTTAGATCTCCTTTATATACCCGCTAATCAGGAATTCATTGTATGTCGACTTCTCAAAAAAATATAATATTCTTGCTTATGTCGGCTCAAATCATTAATTAGAGTTGATGTGTGCCCTCACAAGTCAGCTAGACTTTAGTTGGGCCCCAAAACAAAGTTCAAAACATAAGAAATAACTAAATACATACTCCACATACATCTATGATACACCATATAAAACATGCCGGCCACGATAAAAGAATAAACCATGAACCATACTACCGAACCTCTTAACTCGAACTTCGACTAATGAAACACCACAAAAGTCACCAGTAGGATAGTACACATACTAGGAAAACTTACCTGGAGATCCACACCACAGAATAATGATCCAATGAAGTGATCAGATCAGCTTGTCAACCAGATGTCCTATTCTTCATTCATTTTGTCAGTAGATTGCAAAATCTTACTTCCCTTGCTAGTAGGAGCAATACTAACACTGTCGACCATACTGCTGACTCCAATTTTCATCAATGACAACACAAGTAGCCAAAAACAATCTCTTAAAGCCATATGCCAACAGTCCATGGAGGTGGAAACATCAAAACGGGGGTCTTACTAAGCTAGGCCCCTATATAGCCCCAACAATTTTCCCCTTCTTTTGTGCAGGTGAAAGAGTGTGGAGCTAGCTGGCAAATGTTCATTTTTGTGAGATTACCCTTATTACCTTAACCTTTATCTATTTTATCACCTTCGTTTGTATCTGTCTAACCTTACCATTATGTTTTTCCCATCAAAACCAACTAGCTAGGTCAGTTAGTTTTTTAGTAGTTCGTACTGTGTTCACTGTTTTCTGACTGTACAGATGCCAGCGCACCACACTGGCATCCCAGAACTACGTTGTCGTCCTTAGACAAAGAGTTGTCTGAGGCACAGTACCAACTCCAAAAACCAACTCGCCTAGCCCAAACTAAAGTTCGGATATGTAGAGTGATTGAAGTACTTCATAGTCATCATTCTCGATCCCTATTCCCAAAACATCCCTTTAGAGTGAGGTAAGTTAGGGAAGCCTTCCACTCATGGCTCTCCATGACCTAGGGCCTTGACGTGATTCGTCCCCCTCTCTTACACCTTGTTTCAGACCTTGCATCCTCTTGAGAAAATCCAACTCATAGTCTACAGGAATAAATTGTCTTTTTAATTTATCCACCATTTTGTCACATTTGGTAATCTTATCTTTACCTCTTCTTCCCCTTTTCAATTGGACCTCTCTGGACCATATTGAGGCATGTCCATTCAGCCATGTCTTGGAAATCTCACTTTATTGGGGTCTTCTATCTCTTCAAATTAGAAATACTATTATATCTCATTAAGTCGATCTACCAATTCCTCTAGATTCAGACTTCCATTAAATGTAGGCACATCCATTTTTGGTCTCTTCCCCATTTTTGTTAAATCTTTCAGTAGTGGGTCATTTACAACAACTGCATTTTCCTCTCTTTGCTTAGCATTTAGACTAGAACTATTTGTGCTTTGATATTCATCATCACTTCTTGGGTCTCTCATTCTTCCAAATCCTCTCCTAATCTCATTTTGTAGTGTTTCAACATGCCTTCTCAAGGCTCTAAAAACATAATCTCTTACAAAATTATCTTCTCTTCCCCTTCCTCTACCACGATGGGCTCCTCTTGCATACATTTTCTCCAACATCCACAACACAATCCTGGTGCAACTACCTCTCTTTAGTGGTCTGTTACACACTCAGGATCAACTTGCTCTATTACCACTAATGCAAGGTACTCCCCTTACATATCTCAAACTCACAACAACAACAAAGAAACACTAAATGAGAATGCAAGAGAAAACAAAGTCTTTATTTATTATTGCAATCAAAAATGACATTACATTACTACATTCGCCCTCATATGGACATTTTTGACTTCACAGTCTGCCAATCTTCAAATTGGAGCTAACTCACCTTCAAAAATTGTACGTTCACCATGAGAAATCAACTCGATCCTTCATCATTGTCGTCTCCCTCTCCTAGTTTGATGTTTTTTTCCCTTCTAAGCATCCACGACCTACGGTTTTTCTACCCTCATTCCATGTGTTTTTTTCTTTTCTTCTCCCTGTCGACGGAATCTGCATTGAAGTCGGTCACCTATGCTTTCTTGAGCGTCGCCATCCACCTCCCTATAGCATTAACGTTCCTATAACAATCACTCATCGTCTGCGCTATCATCTCATGCAACCATCAACCAAAAGATTTGTGTCAGGTATGTCATTAAACCTTAACTGCTGCACTTCAAAACATTATCATTCAATTAACCCTAAATTTTGTGGTTCAAACAATGATGTGAATCCGCCAACCACCTCATGCCATGTGTCATTAACTTGTACTGGTCAACCAAGTCAACTCCACTTCTGGGAAGATTTCCCTCCATTTCGGTGACTTCATTCTCCCTTAGCATTGGGAGTCAAGAGTCTCTCATCCATCATACCACTTGCTTGTAATGCATAGAAGAGATTATGGAGCTCGACTGAACAATGAAATCCAAAGACACCAACTTTACATTCAGCTTGTCAGAGGTCAGAGTTCGCCCTTCCCTCATACTACATACCTTATACACCACGAAGAATTCAAGGAATATGCTCAAACAACGAATTTTGAAGCCTTCTAACCTATCGTTGAGGTTCAGAGTTCCTTCGTACCCTTTACCACTTAACAATTAAGTTAAATCCTAACCCGTAACCACAAAGTCTGATGCCTGCCCACTTAACAAAGAGTAATACAAAAGCCCGAAGTCTGAAGTCCAACAAGACTGCGCAGAAAAATGACTAAGTCCAACTTCTCTGGCAAGCGATAAGAGATACCTCTAAGGCCTGAAGCCCGAACTTCTGTAAATCTTCTTACTTAACAACTTGATTCAACTAGCCCTTATTAAGAAGAAACAAACTTTTGTTTTTGGTTGTTGCAAGATTGCTCTTATAGCTTGGATGCTCCTACATCATTTCAGAATTGAAAAAATCAACAAAGATGAAAGGAGAGGCCTAAAAGGGAGGGATCATTGTGCGATGATAGAAGACTATTCCATGAAGACACAAGAGTTGACAATTTCCAACACAAATGTAGCAGCACATACCACAATTAAGAAACAAATCATGACACTTACCACAAAGACAAAGGAGAAGGAAATGCATACCAAAAAGATGGATACCAAAGAGGATGAGAAAGATATGGAAAGGATGAGATTCCCTTCAAAAGAACATGCTTAAAGTGTAAACAAGATAGGTTCGGAGATTTTAAATACATCCAAGACTAAGGAAAGTGCCCTTAAAAAGCACTAGAACTGCATTTTGAAAAGAATCCCACAAATTATATGAGCTAGATTATGACCCTGCACATGGAGAATCACTAATGATGAGAAGAGGCTTAATGAAGCATCATCAAAAAGAAGGATCCGTATAGAGAACAACATGTTCAAAACAAGATGCAAAGTATGGAAGAAGTGTTGCAAGGTGATCATTGGTAGTGGAAGCATAAACAACTTGATACAAGAAATGGTTGAAAAATTAAACTTAAAGAGGCAAAAACACTTGAACCCTTACACATGCTTTCTTGCAGTGAGAACAAAAGTGATGGTCAATGAATAACATTGGGTAAGATTTAAGATAGAAATTTACCATAATGGGGTTGCGTGATAGAATGCCAATGGATGTGTGTCAACTATTTTTGGGGAGGATTTGGCATTTTGATCGGTATCCTATACATGGTGGAAAAATAAACACATTACACTACGACTAGGAAGTACAAGAGATACATATCAATGCCAGTAGAGGATAGAAAAAACCAAGTTTGCAACAATATCAGCATATTCTAAGTAGATGTAAGTTGTTGGATGGACTAGACATGAGAATGTTTTACAATCATTTCCAAGACATTTAACATCATAAATGGAGTGCCACCAAAAGTGGATAGGGACCACTACATGATATCCCAAAAAAGTTTGAAGAATATTCAAACATTGTATCTAACAACATGCCTAAAGGACTACTACTAATAAGAAGTATCAATCATCACATGAACCTAATTCCAAGAGCTAGTTTGTTGAATAAAGTGTCACATAAAATCACACAAGAAAAGAACAAGCAGAAAAATAGGTAGGTGCATGAGTCGTTAAGAAAGGTCTAATAAGGGAGAATTTGAGCCCATTCGAGATGCCCGCAATACTACTACCCAAGAAAGATGGTGAGTTGATGATGAGACTCTCTACTACACAGCAAAAACTTACAAATACACATAGAGTGCAAAATATGCAAACAAACACATGTCGATTTTATTCATTTTTTCCAAACTAGATACAAAGCTTCTACCTTACAAATCAAAATCTGCACAATCACCATTCACTCATGGCTGCTCACTACCTCTCTTTCTTCTTCTACCATTCTCTCATCTCTAACTTCAACGCTACCCCATTTGTAGGCCTCTTTTTGCTCATCTAAAATGACTAATTTTTATTGTTTTTAACAACCTTCAAGATTGGATTGTTGCCCCTTAATCTTCCACACTCTCTTCTCCCTTCATGACTTCTCTCCTTCCTCCTAATCTCTATAAATTTTGTTATTTTCTTTTCTTTTTTCATTTTTCCTCAAATTCTACTATGAAAAGATGCCTCCAACAAAGTGAAAATTAGTGTCATTAAACACCTTTTTGAGCTCCCAAATTATTATTTTTCCATTTTAAAATTCAAATGCCCCAACTTTTTTTATGCAATGGAAAGATGAAGCATAAATTAATAAAACCCAATGATTTAATTGCCACAAAATCTATATTATCATGCCAAAATGATTTGATCAAGTTGATGCTTTGGAAGTGTGTAGTTGGATGTTGGAAAGTGACCTTTGATGTAATTTTTGCTTGGAAACTTTGTTTCACCTGAAAAACGCACAAGAGACTTCTTGATGCTGAGAGATGTTTGAAACCACCAAAATAACCAAAATTGAAAAATTAGACTAAAAATATTTTTGGGCGATGTAGGATTGCCTATGGACCTAGATGCTCTTGCATTAGACACACCGAGTAAGAAGTTTGTGAGCATGACTCACAAAATGGATTTGATTGTTTGAAACACCCTTTCAAATAATAAACTATTTGCAGCATACTCCAATGCTTTCATAGGTACAGTGCTCATTTTTTTCTTCCTTCTTTTCCAGCTTCTAGCCGGAACAACCTTCATCCTCCAACAACTCTGTTATGCACTCCTCTTTCTCAATGTGGAATCTACTCTACCATAATCTGACCTCCTCCACCAATTGAAACTCTCAATCTTATCTAACCTTGTGGGATCCAACCCACCATATTCTAGCCACCTCCACCAACATGCATCTACACTATCCTCTACAACATCATACAAATATTTCCTTGCATATAAATTAGCACTAGCAAACTCATGAAAATAAAACAGTTCTATCCTCACTTCCTCTTCACACTCTTTCACCTCCACCACTATCTTGTCATCCATCTCTTATTCTACTTTCACCTCATAGTACTCTTCTATTTTCTCATATTTTTCATTGACATAGAGATCTTTATCATAGAATTTAGAAAATTTAAATGTTACCTCTTCGTCCCCTACTACTACAAAATCTTCTTCCACACCATTTTTTGCAACTTTCTGCTCTTCATGCTCAACTATGATCTCGTTATTTTGTTCTTCTACCTTCTCTTCCTTCAAAGGATACTCAACTATTTTTGCATCCTTCTTTTCATCCTCTTCCTCTGTTGCAACCATGTCTACTATGCCTTTAACAAGACATACTTCTGCTACAATTTTCTTACCTTCTTCTTTCTCTTCAGCTTCATTTTCATCCTTCTTTCCTCCACATAAAATAAAATTAAGAAAATGTTGTCTCACTTTTTCACATCTTCTTTTCTTTTTCTTTCCTTTTTCCTTTCATAATACTTTCCTCCAATACATCTAACCTCCTTGATACTTTTGCACACTTATTCCAAATAGCCCAACTCTCTTACTCTAAAATTATTTCTCTCCTCGCAATAAAAGAAATTTTTAAAGCATTACCCAAGGAAAAACTCATACTCTTCTTTGACATTTCATCAAACACTTTCCATGCACTCTTAATCTGTAACAACCTCAATCTCTTCAACTCTCAATTGTTCAAGACTTTGCACATCTACAACAATCTTTTCGAGATCCTCAAACAACACTCACTACTTCACTCTTCACCCGCAAGTCTTGGTGTAGACTCTCTCACATTCAAGGCTTTGTCCACACGCTCAAGACCACTAGCTTTGATACAATTTTATGATGAGACTCTCTACTACACAACACAAACTTACAAATACATAGAGTGCAAAATATGCAAATAAACACATACTGATTTTATTCAATTTTTCCAAACTAGATATAAAGCTTATACCTTACAAATCAAAATCTGCACAATCACCATTCATTCATGGTTGTTCACTATCTCTCTTTCTTCCTCCACCATTCTATCCTCTCTAACTTCAATGCTGCCCCATTCGCAGGCATCTTTTTGCTCATCTAAAATGACTTTTTTATTGTTTTTAATAGCCTTCAAGATTAGAATATTGCCCCTTAATATTCCACACTCTCTTCTCCCTTCATGACTTCTCTCCTTCCTCCTAATCTCTTTAAATTTTGTTATTTTCTTTTCTTATTTCATTTTTCTTCAATTTTTGCTATGAAAAGATGCCTCCATCAAATGCCCCAACTTTTTTTTATGCAATGGAAAGATGAAGCATAAAGTAATAAAACCCAATGATTTAATTGTCACAAAATCTATATTATCATGCCAAAATTGATTTGATCAAGTTGATGCTTTGGAAGTGTGCAGTTAGATGTAGGAAAGTGACTTTTGATGTAATTTTTAATTGGAAACTTTGTTTTTCTTTAAAACAAACAAGAGACTTCTTGATGGTGAGTGATGCTTGAAACCACCAAAATAATCCAAAATTGAAAAATTAAACTAAAAATATTTTTGTGTGATGCAAGATAGCCTATGGACCTGAATGCTCCTGCATCATGAGTCAAGAATGTGTATTGATTCGAAAGTAATCAATAAAATAATTATAAGGTATAACTTTAGTTACCAAGGATGCATGATATCATGGATTGTCAAAGTGGACCAATGTATTTCACCAAGATTGAATCAAAGAAAAATTATCACCAAATTCAAATAAGAAAAGGGGATTGAATGAGAAACAACAATTAAGAAAAATGAAGGGTTGTGTGAGTGGCTTGTTATGCACTTTCAACTAACTATTGAGTCGAGCATGTTTATGAAATTGAAGAATAAGGTATTAAGGAAATTATTGGGGAAGTTTGTAATAATTTATTTGGATGATATTCTAATTCTTATAAAGACTAAAAATGGACATCTAGAACACATCAAATTAATACTACAAAGGCTAAAAGAAGAAAAAAAATTTATCAATTTGAAAATTGCAATTACATGAACAAAGAACTTGTATACTTGACATTTGTGATCTTAGCAAAAACTTTCAAGCTGAATCTAGAGAAGGTCAAAGCCATTGTGGAATAGCCTACACTAGTAAATTATATAAAAAGTAAAACCTTCTCATGGGTTGGCTAGTTTCTACAAGTTCATCAAAAAAAATAGTAATATTTGTGTGTTGCTAATTAAGATAATGAGAAGGAATTCAATTGGAATTCAAAGGATTGATAGGATCTTTGACTTGCTGAAGAGAGGTAATGAAACAACCAGTGTTGGCCTTGCAAGGTTTCACCAAGATATTCCAAGTGAAATTTGACACAACTAGGTATACAATTTGGGCATTGTTAACCCAAGAATGAATACTAGCAGTTGATATTAGCAAGTGAATGGATCATACCAAAAATTAATTATTAGTCTATGACCGATAATTGTATGTTGTAATACAAGTGCAAAACAAATGGAGACATTAGTAGCTACTTAAGGAATTGATTGTATACACTAACCATCAGGCACTGTGGTACTTGAACAATCAAAAAAAAAAAAATTAAAAAAGACATGTGGTGGGTAGAATTCATGTATACCTACATTTTTGTACTAAAGCATATGAACAATAAGTCAAACAAACTTGCCAATGCATTAGTAGAAGATAGAATCTGCTAATAAAAATGATGATAGAAGTAGTTGGTTTTGAGGAATTAAAAATTATGTATAACACTGACCCCAATTTCACAAAATCATGCAAGGCATGTAAGGAGCTACTAAGCATGGATAAAAGTAAGCAACTAGATTACTTGATTCAAGACAAGATGTCACTCAAAGGAAGTCAATTTCTTATATGAGAGACAATACAATCTGAGAAAAGCATTGTGGAGGTCTAGCTAGACATTTTGGGAGGGATATCAACAAGAACTACTTTTGGCCACCAATGAATAAGGTTGTGAGGAAATTCATCCAAGGTTGTACGACTTGCCAAGTTGTCAGAAGAAACAATCATTATGTTGGGTTTTATCAAGAATTCATGTGAGGACATAAAAATGGACTTTGTATTTGGACTACTTAGGAAACATAGAGGAGATGATTCAATAATGGTAGTAGTGCAAAGTTTTTTAAGATATCACAATTCATTCCATGTAAGAAAAGTAATGATGTGATCTATATAGTGAACTTATTTTCAAAGGAAGTAGTTGTTAGAATAATCATACATTAGCTAATAATTAATTATTAGGCTAATTTATTCTCATGCACATAAGTTAAACTTAGGAATGGTTTTCTATGTTAACTAGAGAGCTATTATTAGATCATTTTGTCTCATTGCAAGCAATGTTGCCACTTGTCATGATCTAATCATTTTATCATTTAGCCTTGCTCCTATATACCACTCAACCCTCATTGTATTATCATACCTTTTATACCTTTGATGCTTTTGATAAAATTCACAATCTTTTGAGGACTCTTGTTTTCCTTGAAGATTCTTGAGGTTCATTTTGTATTTATTTTCTTTTTTACTAGGACAAAATCATTGTTTTGCAAAGCTCTTGCATGGAAGGTGTTTTGTTCATTTTTTGATCATGGGTCTCATGTTATTCACAACTTAGAAGTGTTTTTTTCAACAAACAGCATCTCCTCGACATATTTTGGGCACAACAAGAGCATATTCCAATGAACTTTTCTTTCCAAGCCTGATATTTTTTCCAATTGAACGGAATATTCTTGGAATATTCCACTTATGTTAGCATGGCGTCAAGTTGACATCAACGGTATAGACACTGCTAGGCCCCCTCTAGCCCATCTTTGGCCCTTAAAGAGTAGTTTTTTTCTTTTGGCTATCATTTGGGCATACAAGCTCAAAAAATTTGACTTGTTTCTCCCTTTATCATAATTCTAGCAATGTTTGAACGGTCTTTCGAAGCTCTTTATAGCCATCCATGCACTTTTTCAAGATTTCACTCCAAGTACATTTTATTCATTTTTTTGTGTTTTCACATTTTGGTGAATTACTTGGACATATTAACTCCTAGAAACTTTTTTGTCTTTATGGGATGATTCATTTTTTTCCTGTTTTATATGTATTTATAGTGTTTTGTCCCATTTGGACATTGTAGACATCTTTTGCATGTATTTTCTACGTTGTAGATGCACTGAGATAAAGTTCCATTCTGTTGTATACTTTTTGGGGATATCACACATCCTATTGTGCCTTTTATACTCGCACTATGATATAAAGTGCCATGGTTGGTTGGTGTTTGTCTTTGGTTTGCTATCACACCTTTATCAACTAAATGACACTTCCACGACAGCAATGAATCTTAGTGATTCTTGCACCATGCACATGTGCCTTAGTTTTCACATCCTTTTATTTGCAATTTGTTTCTCCTACATGCACTTCTTAGTTTCACACAGTTTCAGTGTACTTGTCTGGGCTCTCTATTTTCTGCATTATGGGGAGGGTTCTACTATTGGTGCTAAGGCTTCCTTGGTATCATTTTTTTAGTGATCTATGTATATAGTTCTTGTTCCTATGTACTATTTTGATGTAGTGTACATCAATGGTTGGTTACCCAAGCATTTCAATGAGATTGAGAATTTACCATATTGACACACCTGCATTCTTGTTTCTCGAGGCTCCTCATTTCACCACTTTATTAGTCATCTTTCAACAATTCTCTACAACTTCGTACTTCAATGATGTTCTACATGTTCCTCTTTTTTGGGACATTGTTTTGGTCAGAAGATTCTTAGTCCTTCACCTTGGTTTGGATGCTTTTTAGTCCTTCATTCGCCTCTCTCCTTTGGAGAGGAGTTTTTCTCATCTAGTTTTCTCCTTTTCTCCAATTGTGAGAGTTTTGATTCTTTGTATATGGGTATCTCACCAGGCATTGTTTGTCCAGACCCATCATGCATTCTCTTTTTAGGGTTTTTAGCTACTCCCTAAGTTCATCTTAAGGTCGATGTTAGAGAGATCATACATTAGCTAATAATTAATTAAACTTTAATTAATTATTAATCTAATTTATTCTCATGCATTTAAGCTAAGCTTAAGAGTGATTTTCCATATTAACTACAGATCTATTATTAGATCATTATGTCTCATTGCATGAGATATTGACACTTGTCATGATCTAATCCCTTTATCATTTAAAGGCTGCTACTGTATAGCACTCAACCCTCATTCTATTATCATACCATTTTATACGTTTGATGTCTTTGATAGAACTCTCCATCTTTGAGGACTCTTGTTTTCCTTGAAGATTCTTGAGGTTCATTTTGTAAGTATTTCTTTTTGAGGAATAGTGAATCCTTGTTTTCCAAAGCTCTGGCATCGAAGGTGTCTTGTTCATTGTTTGATCCTGTGTCTCATGTTATTCACAAATATAACAGTAGTAAGATTTCATGGTTTTCTAAAAAGCATAGTTTCAAATAGTTTGTGAGATACTTCTAGAGGACATTATGGAAAAGAATGAAAAATATAATTGACATTTTGCTCAAAAAACCATCCACAAACTAATGGGCCTACAAAAGAAGTTAAAAAATCTTGGGTAACTTATAAAGATGCTTGGTTATAGAAAAAGGAAAGAATTCAAACATGGCCTTGTTGTTCAACATAGGTTCTCATTGATGTCAAAGGTTGTCAAAGGTTATAAAGGAGTACTTGAATTATCATTATATTCCCCTTAACTTATCATTTTGAGTTGCAAAGATTTAAGAAAAATGCATTACTTGTTATAGTTCAAGAAGGGTGTGTTACAGTTTTAGAAGGGTGTGTGACTATTGTATGCTTGCAACATCATGCATTCATCTATTCACTATTGTTGGAGTTATGGATAGACACTGAGAGGGGGGGTGAATCAGTGTCTACACTTTTTCAACTTTGACCAATATTTTACAATCTTATTTCCTTTTCTTTCAACAATAGAGTAGAGTAATCACATTTAAAAGCACAAAGATATGACAACATTAACTTAGTCTATTAGACAACTTATGACAATATGATTTGAGTGAGATATCTTGCATTTGCCAAAAAAATAGCTCAGATTTGATCTCAATATTACTCTGATTAATGCATTCATGAGTTGAATGTAATCGTTCATAAACAAAATTGAGAACAGTAATAAACCCAACAATGAACTGAAACAACAACACAAAAAAAACAGTGAGCACACAGAAGAACAAAGATACAAAAGATTTGTCGAGTGGAAAACCCTCCTGGGGTAGAAAAACCACTCCTAAACTGCCTTACTGGCTTAATCTTCAAAAACCACTTTTAACAATGCCTTATAGGCTAAATTTCTAAGCACCAACTCAAGAAGCACTAACCCCTCATTTAGAGACACCAATCTCAAGGAGCACCAACCCCTTACTTAGATTTCAGAATTACAATCATAATATATCAGAGGATCACTCTGTTTACAGTTAAGTTCATAACACTCTGCTTTTGATACTCTAGGAATCCAACTCTTGTATTACAGAGTTTTCCAATACATCTCTTGATACAGCCAAAATAACTATCTCTCAAAATTACAGGCCAGCAGCATCTTCACTATTTTCAACATTGGTTTTTATATACATTCCAAGTGTGTCAGTTACAAAGAAATCTTCAACAAGCGTTTTTCACCAGATTCTCAAATTCTCTTGCTGATTTTTGAATATGAAGTTGATTCATAATGATCTGTAGATTATGGTAAAAATCAAACAAACGCCTATCCATAGAGCTTTTCATTTCTGTGCTGAATCAGGAGACTTCAAATTGTAACTGAAAGATTTTCATCAAAGTCATGACAGCCCACAAACAAAAAATCATATCCTCTGAAATCTCAGAGAATATTTTCCAGAGAATCGATACCAACCAAAGATGTCACTATGCAACTAAACTTAGAAAATCACATGTCGGCCACAGAGACAGAGTTTTTTAAAGGTTCGCTGAGACATCCAGACAAGTATGTCGAAGGCAACTTTAACACTGTCGGTCATCCCTCTATTTGTCGATGTGACATTCTGATTCTCTCACCGATGCATCCTTCTACCTTATGAGAGTTGCTATAGCATACAGTCATCGAGGAGACCTCTCGTAGAATATATTTTGTCATACCGAAAGTCTTTATCATTTCCAAGTCGCCAAGACAAGAGCACACTTTCACCGAGATGCATCCTTCATCCGCCTTCGCCAAGACAATGTGTAGTCGGGGTGACATCTCATAGAGCATCCTGTGTCTTACTGAAAGCTCGCGTTATCATTCCTGTTGCCATGACATATCGCTTTCAAGGAGACCTCATATAGATATCTTTGTTATACCGAAAGTCACCTATCATCTTGTGTATCGCTAAGACAAGTCAGATCTTATGCTGATAAGAAAACCTTTTGTGTTCCATCGGCGAGACATAGCAAAGTCAGGGAGACCTCTTGTAGAGCACACCATGTCTTTCTGAAATTCTTCATCCACTTGTGTGTTGCTGAGACAATCCAGATCTTATGCCGGCGAAGTTGCTTTATGTTCCATCGGCGAGACCGAAAGTCACTCGCCGAGACCTCTCGCCGAAAACCCTAGCACTTACCGAAGAGACTACCTTTATGTTTTCAGTCGGTGTAACAAATCGAATTTTCCAAGACCTTTCTTCAATGCACATTAGTCATACCAAAAAACTTCATTCACTCGGAGTCGCTAAGACCTCCCTTCGAATATCACAAGCTCTTACTGAAAAGTATCCATCCACCAAGGTCGGTGTGACATTGCACATTCGATATAACATTTCGCCAAAGCAGTAACCTTATGCCGATAAGACATTCAATGCAACAATCGATGAGACTTAAAATCTTCGAAGAGACAATATATCGAATACATTGTGTTTGGCCGAAGAAAACTCCTCCATGTGATGTTCGGTAAGACAACCACTTCGCCAAGACCTATTCTGAAACCACTCAGCTCTTGTTGATGAAACTCCATAAGCACTAGTCAGTGAGACATAATCCTTTTCGTTAAGACCTTTCACTGAAGCCTTAGAATCTTGCCGATAGACTTCCACATGCACTAGTCAGGGAGACCAAGTGAAATCGCTAAGACCTCAGCCCGATACCGCTCAGTTTGACCAAAGTTCTCTCAAAGAGTTGTTCGGTGAGACTCCTCCCGAAAAATAGATAAAACCTTTTGAGCACGAGTCGGTAAGACAAGAAAGACTCGCTATGACATTACCCCGAGGACGATTTCCTTTGCTGATATGCTCATTCTGAAGCGGGTCGGGGAGACATAATGAAATTGATAAGACCTTATCCCGACGGTATTACATATGCCGATAGATAACACTTTTTTGTCGCCGAAACCAAAGACAAGTCTTGCTGAAATAATTTTTCTTGTGTCGGTCGCTAAGACAACGGGAATGTCACACCGAAAGAAGCCTGTATGTTAAATTCAATCGCCATGACATCTGAAATGTCTTGCCGAAAGGTAACACAGACATTTCAAAATGGATCAAGGAGACCCTACCATTCTCACGCCGATAAGTGTAAGCCCGAAAGAGAAACAACCAATACCATTAGACAAATGAGATGTCAGAATCAAGGTAATTGTAATGCCTTCAAAAATGTGAGTTCAAGGAATGTAATCAAATGGCTTGTAATCATGTGAAATACACCTGTGGTAGGCAAGAAGAACCATCCTGACAAAGAAACCATCTGTCAACTCTGTCAGTCAAAGAAATAGCATTCATAACCTAAACCAGAGACCTCATCACCATGAGTTTGAATCATAACAAGTAACTGTCTGTAATAGCCAAGAGACATTAAAGAAGTGCCATAATAAAGCATAAAGATCCAAACTGAGACTAATCATCAAAGAGAACCAACTGAAAGGGATTTTCACATCAAGGACAAACTATAAACACAACTAAGATGCAACAACTATGATAGTAGTGGACCAGAAGTTTTTACCGAATGTTTCAACTTAATTCTCAAGGCAAAGAGATTTCTCTGGCAATACAATTATGGTCAACATTTCTTTCAGAAATGTAGTTTTTCTCTGTGATTTCATAAGAGAGTATGTCTACATTATTTCTATCATATTCATGAATTTTCAAAGGATATATTTAGCATGCAAAAAGATTGTAATGACATAAGGTTCTTTGTATTTTTCTTTCAACCAGTTGGAGTTCAAGGTTTGTGTGCTAATGGCTAGTTGCATGCAGAATTCAAATCTTACATGTGGTGTTAAGATAGGACATGCTTAAGGTTCTTGTGCTAGCACACGGCATCATGTTCTTTTGGCAACAGCAAAATTTGGTCTTCAATCAACCTATTACACATTTCATGAAATTTGAATGTAGGTCCACCTTATGTCATTCTAGTTATTTGCGGAACCCTGGCCCACATAGAAGATGTGTTAATGTAATTTCATGTATATATTCATCAATTTGATGGATGCACAATGTGAATTAAATGAATAGGATCGAGTACAAAAAGTGAAAACACAAGGAGACGATCATGAAGATAGAATTATTCAATGTGAGATGCATTTCAATCTGTGTGCCATTATCAGAAGATTATTAGAAGTGTGGAACAATATAGCCAATACATATGTGTATGAGGTTTCTAAGGCTACAATTGAGGATCCACAATCATTATATGTGTAATCTAGTAAGATTGTTGTTCTACCTGTTGTACTGATTAAATTGGGAATTGGTGTCTCAAGTAGGTTGGTGCCTACAATCAGAATAGGGGATTGGTGTCTCCAATAGGTTGGTGCCCAAAATTCACTTATATATTGGGAATTGGTGTCTCAAGTAGGTTGGTGCCTACAATCAAAATAGGGGATTGGTGTCTCCAATAGGTTGGTGCCTGAAATTCACTTATATATTTTTTCTTTGTGAGGTTGGATTTGGAAAATAGATCCAAGCAGTTATTCTCACTGTTGTTTTTCCCCTCTTGGATTTCCATGTATATGTATTGTTCTCATGTGCAAAGGTGTGTTCTTATGTTGTTCCTTGTTCATTAGTTTCTACTTCTATTCTAGTTTTAGTTTTGATATGTGTATTTGAGTTGAGTTTGAAAGAGTTTTGATCTACTCTTTCACCCCCCCCTCTCAGTAGATTGCGTACCATTCAATTGGTATCAGATCCAAGTTCCTTTAAAGAAGTGTAACAACTTAAGGTAGTATCGAGATGGCACACTCAATTGCTCATGAAGGATTCTTTGGAAATAAACCACCACTCTTTGATGGATCCAGTTTTGCATTTTGGAAAGTCGAGATGGAATCCTACTTGATGGCTGTAGGAATGGATATCTGGATGTCAATGTTAGAGGGATATGAAATTCTTGAAAACCCTCCTAGGTATCAAGTTGGAACGAGGGCTTTTTAAATTAATGCTAAGCAAGGAATGTTATTTTATGTGGATTAACTAACTCTGAATTTGCGAAAAGTGATGCAGTGCAAAACAGTGAAGGAAATATGGGACAAATTGTAGACCATCTATGAAGGTGATGACAAAGTCAAAGAGGCAAAGCTACAAAATTTTAGATCTCAATTTGAAAACCTGAAGATGAGAATATTGGCACATTCCTGCTTCGGGTTGTTGAAGTTGTCACTTCTATCTGAGGTCTTGGTGAGGAATTGAAAGAAAAGAATGTTGTGAAAAAGGAACTCAGATCTCTCCCTAGAAGGTTTGATTCTAAAGTCTTTCTAATTGAAGAATCCAAGGATATGAATACTTTGAAGATGAGTGAACTGCATGAAATTCTAACTGCTTTTGAAATGAGATTTGAAAGTGAGGATACTATTAGGAAACAGGCAACATTCAGAGTATATAAGAAGCAAGTTGATGAAGATTCTAACATTGGATCAAATCTAAAGGAAGCAAATTTTATTAGGAAGCTACACAGAGGTTTCGATGGGTAAAAAGGCAAGCTACTTTTTAAGTGTTTTAATTGCAATGAAGTAAGACATTTTATGGCTAAGTGTGGTACAGGGGCACCATGAAGGTTTCAATGTGCAAGTTTTAGGAATATGGTCTAATGTCAAGTTTTGGTGTTGAGTCTTATATTTTGTCATCAATAAGGTCTTATAGACCATTTTATGATGTAATGAGTCCATTTATAGGTCTTTAGGTGGTTGGAAGGTTTAAGTTGCAAGAATTGAAAAATTATGTAAAAGTTGTAAAACTAAAGTTGCAAAATGTGCAAAATCTGGAAGTTAAACAGTCATCTTGTTGTAGTTCAGTAGGAATTAGTTGGAAACCAATTAGTCATGTTGTGAAAATATTTTAAAAGCTTTGTGGGATGTTGGGAATTGGTTGGCACTTGTAAAAATTGAATTTTTGAAATCAAAAACTTTGAATTCTCTGAAATTTCCTGAGATTTTAACTTTCTAGGTAGTGTACGAACCTGTACAGCAAAATATTGTTCTAAGTGTAGAAGTTGAGAAATCCAACTTCACAATCCCCAAGAATCACCTCAACAGATATCCAAAACAAAAGAGAAGATGTTTTGTAAACTCTCAAGCAAGAATGTGCAAGTGAAACCAGAATATTGATTATTGAATGTAATAATTTACAATGAGATCAATCATTATGAAGGAGATCATGAAACCCTAAAGAAAACCTAAAAGGGAAAACCCTAGAGTGCACACTTAATAATTAATAAATATAATTAATTATTAATGTGCCTAAGTTTAGCTTAAACAAACCTAAAGTAATAAGTGACTTAATTAATTAACCAATATGATTAAATTAACAAAGTGAGATGCCTTATTACTCTAACAATAAGAGGTTTTGAAATCATTGAAGACCTATGTTTACTTCTTGCATTTGGTTTGAGGGCCTGATAGTGAATTTGAAGGGAGTTTGACTCCATTGTCTGAAATTGTCTGTGTATATTCAGATTTAAGGGTTTGAAGTTGTAAAAATGCAATAATGGCCATTCCACCTACTATTTAGGTTGTGTCTTAGTGGAATGGGCCTAATTAGGTAGGTTAAGATGTGTAGATGTTTCTTCTGTGCAGGGGAGGTCTTTTGATGGTGTATGCTTGATGCTCTATTTGTAAAATGGTGTATTTTTTAGTGTCATTGAGAGGTTTAAGAGTGGGAATGTCTGAAATTCTTGGGGGTAGCCTAATATGAAGGTGTTTTGGGCATATGCATACATAATGGGACATGTTTGAAGTGGTGGCAGAGTTGCTTGAGGTCTGGAAGGCATACTTTTGATAAACCCTCTCCAAATAAAGCAAAAGTAAGGGTTTGGTAAAAAGGTGACCTGGAGGACTTTGTGTGAGTTAAAAGTTGGAGATTTGGTGTTTATGTGGACTGGTTATGACTGCCCAGTGGTGATTTTGGTTTGAGAGGAAGATTAAAGTAGGGTTGATTTGTAAAACAGGCCTAATTGGCCAAGTTGGACAGCGTTGAAGCCCTGTTTTGAAGAGGTTGGTCCAAAGTGACCATAAGTGGTTTTGAGATATGTTTAAGAGGACAATAATGGGTGCTTGGAATGGCATGTGGTTTTAGGGTTTGTCAAGTAGATTGTGAGTAAAGTACACAACCGGGTATCCACAACTACAAGGCAAAATAGTGAAGTTTGAGAATAATCACCCCAATTGGGGTTAGAGGGCTAAAAGTTTGTTTTAATCAAGTAGATTTGAGTTTGTTTGATTGAAGGCATCCATGTATTGCATCAATTGGTATCAAATCATAGGTACCAAATCTTTGGTGGGAGAAGGTTAAAGTTTGTATAAGGAAGAGGTTGGAATTTGGAGGGCAAGATGCCTCCCAAGAATAATGCAACTACTAGAGAATTGCAAGAGTTAAAAGAAAGGAATGCTAAGTTGATGGAGTCTCATAATGTTGTGTTAGCAAGGTTGGTTGCTTTGGAGACAAGGAAGAGAGGAGATGAGGATGATGAAAGTGATTTTGATGAAGAAGAGGAAGAAGAATTTGAGGATGTGGATGAAGAACTAGATCTTGAAGACCAAAGGATGGCAAAGTTGTTAAAGGCAGTCAAGAGTGATAAACATAAGGTGAAGATAGATGTTCCTAAATGTGGTGGGAACCTGAATGATGAGGAGTTGTTGGATTGGATTGCAGCCTTAGATAATTACTTTGAGTGTGAAGATGTTCTTGAAGACCAAAAGGGAGAAGATTGTGAAGACCAAGCTGAAAGGTCATGCACTTTTGTGGTGGGATTATGAGCAATCAGAGAGGAGAAAGAAAGGTAATTCTAAGATTGTTTCATAGGACAAAATGGTAGCAAAAATGAAAGGTAATTTCTTGCCCAAGGACTACGAAATTCAAATGTTTAAGAAACTACAAGGTTTAAGACAAAAAGAAATGGATGTGAAAACTTATACTAAAGAATTTTCTAAGTTGAATATTAGATCAAGTCATAATGAAAATGAAGTGGAAAATGTGGCTAGGAACCTTGGTGGATTGATATTTAATATTCAAGATGAATTAGTTTTGGAAAATCCTAAATCTGTTGAATAATGTTATCAAATGGTATTAAGAGTGGAAGAGAAGATGAAAAGAAGGCGGGACAAGACAATTAAAGGAAGAGGCAGCACCTCTAGAGGGAGAGGAACATTTCCTACATCAAGACAATCAAATGAAAGCCATGAAGATGCTAATAAAGGGCAAAAGCAAGTTGCATATTTCAGAGAAGGTTTCAGAGGCTCTAGAAGCATATTTGGAAGAGGTAGAAGTAGAAGTACAAACACATTTGCAGGTAGATGCTACATCTGTCAAGAGTTTGGGTATCCAACATTCAAATGTCCTGAGAGACAGGCATCTACATCAAGTGGTGGAGAAAGGAGAAGTGAAAGGAGAGCTCAAATAGTGCAAGATGAATGTGAAAGTTCAAATTCTCCAACTTATGTTTTTGCTCCAGAGGTGGGAGAATCATTGATCATGAAAACACAACTCTTGAAGACATCCAAAGAGAAGGAGTTGATTCAAAGAAGAGCACTATTCAGGACAGCTTGTAAATGCAGAGGTAAGGTATGCAAGGTAATAGTAGATTCAAGATGCACTAATAATATGGTATCAAATGAAATGGTCGAAAAAGTGAAATTGGAAAAAGTGCCTTGTGAAACACCTTACAAAGTATCTTGGGTGAGTGATAATTAGCCCATTTTGGTAAATGAAAAAGCTATAGTTGATTTCCAAATTGGTGGATATAGAGACAAGGTCCTTTGTGATGTTTTGCCTATGATTTGTTGTCATTTGTTACTTGGAAGGCCCTGGTAGTTTGATAGGTCTGCAATATATTTTGGAAGAAAAAACACCTATCAAATTGAGAAGGATGGGAATTTGTTTAAATTGACTCCATTAGTTGAAGATGTGAAAGGAAAAGGTAAGGCAACCCAAGTGATCATGACGAGCAAGAAGGAGTTCATCAAGGTTGAGGAAAATAAAAACAAAGTGTGTGCAACTACTAGAGAGGAAGAGGATGTTAAGACAACATGTGTAAAGCATGACTCAAAGTTGGAAGGAAGAGATAATGTCCTGGTGTCAAGGTTAGAGACCAAGATGAGCAAGGTTGAGTCGTTTGTGAAGAAGCAAGATGAGTTGGAAAGACAAAATGAAATTGTGGTAGGGACAGTAGTTTGTCCTGTGATTGAAAAAAGGGTTAAGGGGAAGTTCAATACAGTTATGATAGTGGTAAAATATTTGATAATGTAAAGGATCTGAGGGCAGAGAAACTAGTGGCAAGGATGAAGGAAAATGGTGAAGTGAATGATGATGTTTGGCAGAGCCAAAGGAATAATATTGAGCATGTTTCAAGTGTCAAAGACAAGGTAGACAGAAGCAAAGTTGAAAGAGGACAGTATACAAATGTAAAGGTAAGTTCTTCATTGATTACAAGTGGTAGAAGACAGTATGCAAAGATGAGACAACACACAAGTGGCATCAAGTTCAAGGATCAATGGGAAAGTTTGCAAGTTAAAGGAGTAGCAGACAAAAGAATTTTTGCAAGTCAAAGTGATGCAAATTTTAGAGGTGGGCTAGTTGAAGTTCAGTTTCCAAGAGACTTGGAAAAGTTTCAAGGTCGGGTGTATGGTGCAGAGGCACCATGAAGGTTTCAATGTGCAAGTTTTAGGAATATGGTCTAATATCTAGTTTTGATGTTGATTCTTATATTTTTGTCATCAATAAGGTCTTATAGACCATTTTATGATGTAATGAGTCCATTTATAGATCTTTAGGTGGCTGGAAGGTTTAAGTTGCAACATATTGCAAAAATTGAAAAATTATGTAAAAGTTGTCAAACTAAAGTTGCAAAATGTGCAAAATATGGAACTTAAAGAGTCATCTTGTTGTAGTTTGTTGGGAATCAGTTGGAACCTGATTAGTCATGTTAAGAAAATGTTTTAAAAGCTTTGTGGGACACTGGAAATTGGTTGGCACTTGTAAAAATTGATTTTTTGAAATCAAAAACTTTGAATTCTCTGCAATTTCCTAAAATTATGAACTTTCTAGGCAGTGTACGGACCCGTACAGTAGAATACTGTTCTAAGAGGTTTTGAAATCATTGAAGACCTGAGTTTACTTCTTCTTGCATTTCGTTTGAAGGCCTAATAGTGAATTTGAAGGGAGTTTGACTCCATTTTTTGAAATTGCCTATGTATATTCAGATTTAAGGGTTTGAAGTTTTAAAAATGCAACAATGGCCATTCCACCTACTGTGTAGGTTGTGTCTCAGTGGAATGGGCCTAATTAGATAGGTTTAGATGTGTAGATGTTTCTTGTGTGTAGGGGAGGTCTTTTGATGGTGTAGGCTTGATGCCTTAGTTGCAAAATGGTGCATTTTTTAGTGTAATTGAGAGGTTTAAGAGTGGGAATGTGTGAAATTCTTGGGGGAAGCATAATATGAAGGTGTTTTGGGCATGTGCAAACATAATGGGACATGTTTGAAGTGGTGGAAGAGTTGCTTGAGGTCTCGAAGGCATACTTTTGATAAACCCTCTCCAAATAAAGCAAAAGTAAGGGTTTGCTAAAAAGGTGACCTAGAGGGCTTTGTGTGAGTTAAAAGTTGGAGATTTGGTGTTTATGTGGACTGGTTATGACTACCTAGTGGTGATTTTGGTTTCAGAGGAAGATTAAAGTAGGGTTACTTTCTAAAATAGGCCTAATTAGCCAAGTTGGACAACGTTGAAGCCCCATTTTGAAGACATTGGTCCAAAGTGACCATAAGTGGTTTTGAGATATATTTAAGAGGACAATAATGGGTACTTGGAATGGTGTATGGTTTTAGGGTTTGTCAAGTAGATTGTGGGTAAAGTATACAAAACCGGGTTTGCACACCTACAAGGCAAAATAGTGAAGTTTGAGAAGAATCACACTAGCTAGGGTTTGAAGGCTAAAAGTTTGTTTTAATCAAGTAGATTTGAGTTTGGTTGATTAAAGGCCTCCCTGTATTGCATCAAAGTGTCCCCATAAGGTTTCTAACAATTTTGAGAAAAAGTATGGAAAGAAACCATTTTAGGGAAGAAATAAATGTCAAAAGAAATGTCAAAATCTCCACACTAATGAGGAAGAAGAATACTCTACTAATGAAGAAGATGAAGATATCTTCAGTGATGAAAAAGAAAAGGTTGTATTCATGGATTTTGAAACAACTGAAGAAGATGCAGAAATGGATTCCGAAAACAATAAATATGAAGTAGATCTTGTGGAAGAATTGCCATGTGTTGGAAAAGAGATTAAGAGACTGAAGAAGAGAATTGCAAAAGAATTGAAGGCTAAAGAAAAGGTATCTCATTATTTAGAGAAAGCAAGGAAGATGATTGTTGATCTGAAGACCCAAACAGAAGAAGCAAAAAGGATTCAAGAAGTTTTGACTTGAAAGTTATTGTCAAGAGACAAGGACTATGAGAAGCTGGAAGTAGAAATTGTGAAAGTAAAAAAACAGCTTGAGAAAGTGAAACAGCAGCTACATATGAAGTTTGGAAAGTGTATTGAAATCGTAGATAAGATATTTGGATTCAAAGATCTTCGCATGTCAAAACTGGAATTGGTTTTGATGATCAAAAGAGCAAGGTGACAGAACAGTCTATGACGTCTACTAACGCAAGTCCGAAAGTGATTGGTTCTAGAAGTACAAAGCTTGAAAAAATCATTGCAAGTGATGAAAGCAAGACATAGAATGATGGCTTTATTCAAATTCAGAAGAAGAGAAGAAGATCTAGAAGACAGGGATTCAACAAGAAGTCCAATTATTCTTTTTTTGGTTACTATTTCAATTGCAATATTTTTGGTGATAAGGTTATGCACTATAGAAAAACTTTGATAAAAAGAAATAATTTTGTCTGCAATAATGCATTTGCACCTTTGTACAATTTTAATATCATTTGCTACAAATGCAACAATTTTGGGCATATTGCTAGGAACTACATAAGCAATTTTGTGAGTCCTCCTTTGCCGAAAACAGGAAGGAAAGAATAAAAATATAAAAATCATGAATCAGATAAAGTCGAGAAGAAGGTTCCTCAAGATAAAAAGTAAAAGAAATCAATGGTCACTCAAACTGCACTACATGCTCAGAAAGAGGAATTTATGGAACATAGATAGCAGTTGCTCAAGCCACATGTTTAGAGACAAAAGTAAGATCATGAATTTCAAGAAATTTCAAGGATGTTTTGTGACTCTAAAATATTTCTATTGCCAAAATTTGAAGGGTACTATGAGTCTTGATGGTGGTAGGACAAATACACATGATGTTTTATATGTTGAGGGACTAAAACATAATATTTTAAGTGTAAGTCAGATGTGTGATAAAGGATATAAGCTATCTTTTAGTGTTGAAGGTTGTGAAATCAAGGAATCAAGCATCGAAGAACTACTTACGGAAGGAAGAAGGACAGACAATGATATATATCATCTCAGTGAGCTGAATGTAAGGAAGCTAAGGTAGCGGAACAACTTTCTACACTAATCTTGAGAGGACAAAAATGAAAAACTTTACAGATCTTTAACAATTACAAAAACTTAAACACAAATATCATGCATACCACAACACAATGATTTACGTCGGGAAAACCCTTTCAGGAGAAAAACCGCACACTCCAAAAGTCACCCAATATATTATTCAAAAATCAAAAGATTACAATATACTTGTAAAGCAAGCTTCTCACAGGAGTATCACCACCAGAGATCAAGAGACAACATGACCGCTATGAGACTCTCAAAATACACCACCGTCTACATAGATCGTAGCCGCTTATAACAAGCTTTTTAGAACCTTCTAGAATTAGGGTTTTACAAGGTCGTTTTTCATTTGATGTATTAACAGAAAATCCTTGATGTGTCAGTGAAAAAAAACCTTCACATATCAATGGAAAAAAAACCATGATGTGTTAGCAGAAAAAAACCTTGATGTGTCAATGGAAAAAAACCTTGATGTGTCAATGGGAAAACCTTGACGTGTTAATGAAAGAAAAAAAATTGGGGCAATGCCCTGAACCCCATATCGTGTTACGAGTGTGCAATATTTGCATGATCAGTCCCCACATACCAACATACATCCTATCAACAATAAACCGTATATAATTGCAAAGTTGAGACACATTTTCCCAACACTGAATGGACAAAGTTCTCTCACTGTGCAAAGAGAAGAAAGTTGGATTTCGCACAGAAGGTTGGGACATATTAATTTTGATGACATTGGAAAGATTAGCTCCGAAGGAATGGTCCAAGATATGCCAAAGATTACGAAGCCTCAATCTACCAACTGCAAACCATGTCATGAAGGAAAACAGACAAAAAGCACATTTCCTTCTAAGGAATATTCTACACCAAAACCATTGGATTTGGTTCATCTAGATCTATGCGGACCTATGAGGATAAAAAGTCTACAAGGAGACAAGTATTTCATGGCACTCATTAACGATTACACTAGAATGACTTGGATTACATTTCTAAAAGAGAAGTCATTAATTTTGCAAAAGGTCTTTGGCTAAGTGTTTATACCAATAGTCTCAACACATAGTGCCCTTGAGTATCTTGGTCCACATTTGTACTCCTTTTTAGATCTACTCTTGTGGTTCTAGTATGTTACCCATAGATATCTTTGGCATCTTAGTTTAGAATTTCAATTGTCCTGGTTAAGTAGTTCAAGAGTTGCAAGTAACAAAAGTTTGGCAGATATGGTTTACACAGTTTTCTGTGTACTGAACCTTACCTAACTGGTCTACATTCCTCTGCGGATTTGAGTTAGATGTTGTGCTTTTGGGGAAGGTTTATAGGTGTCATTACATTATATTTTTTAGTTGGCTCAAAATTTTGTGGTGCGTATATTTCTTGGAGTTAATCAGTTAAGTATTCTACTTTTTGGTTATATGCCTGGCCGACCTAAGATATGCGAAGTGTTGAGAAGATTAAATACTTGGTGTGAATGGAAAGAGGAGTTGTTATAGGTTCATGCTAACCTATATTCCTTATGTTATGAGCACGAAAGAATTTTGATTTAAATAGGGTGCCGACAAGGCATGTTTTGCATAATTTGATGCTACATCTAATTAGGCCAACCTAATTGATGTTTGTAGTGAAGACTAATACATATAAAAGGTTGAGTTGAGTTGTCAAGGAGAGAGAATATAATGAATATATGATCTGATTAAAACAGTGATGCAAATATTACAGAATTATGTGAATAGGTTGTGGGAATTAAGTGATTGTTGTGTGAAGACAGACCAGGGCAAGGACTGGTAATCGGAATTGATTGTAGTATGTGTAATGAGCTTCAAAAGAACTAAATTCAGCAGAAGTTAGATGCATTTCCCTCAGTTCAAACTTTGGTTGTGAAGCCACTTATCTTGCTTCTTTCTTTTCTTTATGAACAGTTAATTCACTTGAATAGTGAGCCTTTCTGTAATATCTTATAACCGGTTATAACATATTGTGAGTTAATCCTCACCGTGGTTTTTCCCTTCTTGGGTATTCCATGTAAAAATCATGGTGTTCATGTGTGGTGTGTGTTATGGGTTATTTCTACTTGCATTCCTTATAATTGTTAAGTATTCATTGGAAATTGGATGGTTGATAATTAAATGGTTTAGAAGAATATTGATTCACCCACCCCTCTCAATATTCTATGCGTTCAACACGTAGAGCTTAGTATTCAAGGTTGGATGGATACTTGCAACAGTAAGGGTTTTGAAGAGGAAGTATAGATAGTAATCTATACACAAAATCAGAGGGTGATCAATTGTGGATAGTTGTTGTCTATGTATATGATATCATTTTTGGTGGAAGTAGTGATAACATGTGAAAGGAGATTCAAAGGGCAATGTAGAATGAGTTCTAAATGTTAATGCTAGGAAAATTATCTTTCTTTCTCTCGTTGCAAATTGCACAATCAGACAAAGGCATTTTCATTTCCTAGAACAAGTACATAAAGGAGATGCTAAGTTAAGGATGGAAAATTGCAAACCGGTGGGTACACCTATGGTTACTAGATGCAAAATGAGTAAAGATGATGAATTTTCTCCAATAGACCAAACCTTCTAGAGATCTATGATTGGTAGTTTCTTGTATGTGACAACATCTAGACCAGATATAATGTAGGCAGTTGGATAGTTGCTAGATTTCAAACAACACCTAAAGAAACTCATGTCAAAGCAGTAAAGAGAATATTCAGATATTTGAAAGCTATAATGGTTTTTCCCCATGGTATCAAAAGAGTGAAAATTTCACTCTGCTTGCATACATATATGTAGATTGGACAAGAAGCATAGATGACCGAAAGAACACAAGCAGCAGAGGATTCTTTTTTGGTGACAGTTTGGTATCCTAGTTAAGCAAGAAACAAGACTTAGTTTCTTTATCTACAACTAAAGCATAATACATTGTGTCAGCTTCATGTTGCACTTAGGTGCTTTGGATGAAGAAAAATTTGAAGGAGATGAAGATCAAGTTTGAACCTATTTATATTCTATGTGATAACACCAGTGCCATAAATATCTCATAGAATCCAATAATGCATTTAAGAACAAAACACATTGCAATCAAGTATCATTTTTTGAGGTGGAAGGTTATAGAAAATGAGGTGAAGTTGGAGTATGTTAAGATAAAGGTGCAAGTAACAAATATATTCACAAAACCACTTCCTAAAGAGACATTTGAGTTTCTCCAACAAAAGTTGGGAGTTATTGCTCCCTCCTCTTGAATCAAGAGCTAGCACAAGTCGAGGTGGAGCTTGGTCTCCCTGCTACAAGAAGGCTTGGTGGTCTTGCGAAATGTTTTTTTCAAAAGTAGGGTAGTACGGGCTCAAGGGGAGTTGTATTGAAGGAGTTCATGAAAATGCTTTGAATTTCTCTACATTTGTAGATGTGGTTGTGCAGTTTGGCAATTTGTCTGAGGAAACTATGAAGTTTGTATGTTCTTGTTTTCAGAACATATAAGTTATCATAGGATTTTTCAGGATTAACACAATGAAGAACGTGTTTTTGCAGTCTGAGAGGTTATCCACATTTGAAGTTATTGTCCTGCGGCTTGAAGGATGTGTTTATAGGGGGAGAAGTGCCTCACATCCAAAAGGACGAATTTTTGAAATTTGTCGTTCATATCAAAGGGGGATAAAGTGAACTCAAAATGTTATATATTCCAAGGGGAGAAATATTTTTGTGTGAATCCGACTAGTTTTATGGGTGGCCCAACATTTTGCTATTTGCCATCAATGACAAAGGGGTAGATTGTTGAACATAGGTTGTCATTAATCTCAAAGGTTGTCAAGGAGTACTTGAATTATCATTATATTCCACTTGACTTATCATTTTGAGTTATGGATTTGAAGAAATATATATTACTTGTTATAGTTCCAGAAGTGTGTGGGTGACTATTGTATGCTTGCAATATCATGCATTCATCTATTCACTATAACAGTAGTGGTCTAGAAGTTTGTACCAAAATGTTTTAATTAGTTCTCAAGGTAAAGATATTTCTCTAGCAATACAATTATGATTAGCATTTCTTTTAGAAATGCAATTTTGCTCTGTAATTTCAGAGGATATTATGTCTAGACTGTTAGATTTGTGAATAACACAAGACACGGGATCAAACAATGAATAGGACACCTTCCATCCAAAAGCTTTGCAAAGCAAAGATTTGATATTCCTCAAAAAGATAATACTTGTAGAATGAATAATACAAGAGAGAATGAATTCTTTATAAGAGCAACCCTAATGATAAAGGGATTAGATCATGACAAGTTTCAACATCCTGTGTGATGAGACAGAATGATCTAATATTAGCTTTGCAATTACCATAAATAAATCATTGAGTTAACTAATAAATCAATACTAAGTTTAGCTTAAGGGCATGAGAATTAGAATAACAATTGATTAAATATTAATTAATACCTTGGCAACAAGGGTAAAGCTCTAAAAATAATCAATACCTTTGACTTGAGAGAATCCCTCTGGAACAAGACGAGCCTTATACTTATCAATAGAACCATCTGTTGCATATTTGATACGATACACCCACTTGCACGGAACCAACTTTCTTCCCTTAGGAAGAGGAACTAAATCCCAAGTATGGTTATTCATCAAAGAAGAATACTCATCTCCCATAGCACTATCCCACTCAGAATTGCCAACAACCTCTAAAAGATACTGAGGATCATCCGAAATGGTATGACTCAAAAGACTAACACCTGATGTCTGTGCATGAGTGTCACGGGAGTCTGAAGGATCACCTACCAAAGGTCCAATTGTATCAGTAGTATTACGGGCCCACTTGGGTAAATGTTGAATATCTCGAGCTAGTGGGATAGTTACAGCATCATTCTCATCCTCAAGAGATGAGTAATCCTCAAGATATGAGGAGTGAGCAGTAGGAGATGAAGGAGAATTTGGGGATGGAGAATCCATCAAAGGAAAGTGCTCATCAAACAAGACATCTTGTCGAAACAAGACCTCTATGAAATTAGGATCAAACAACTTGTATGTCTTAACATCCTCACAATAGCCAACAAATATGAGTGGTCAACTCTTCCTCTCCATGGCTTTTCGTTGAGCTTCAAGAATGAATGCCCAAAACTCAGTACCAAAGACTCTAAATGAAGATACATCAGGCTTGACATGGGACCAAGCCTCCTCAGGAATCATATGTCACAATTCCTTGTGAGGCTTCAGATTTTGAATATAATTGGCACAATTAACTACCTCGGCCCAAAACAAAGAATGCATATCTCATGATTGAATCATACAGTTGGCCATCTCTCGTAAAGTTTTGTTCTTTCACTCAACAACACCATTCTACTAAGGGGTGTATGGAACTATAAGTTGATGTTGCAAACCATGCTCAATGCAAAAGTCCCTAATAGTATAATTAACATAATCCCTCATTATTAGTGTGTAACTGTCTAATACAAAGACCGGATTGCTTCTCCATAAATGCCTTAAAGATCCTGAAAGAATCAAAGGCATCAATCTTGTACTTAATAAATTACACCAATGTATACTTGGAGAAGTCATCAATAAATGTGAGCACATATTTGGCCCCTGATAAAGAATAAGTCAGAAATAACATGAGGTCACTATGAACCAACTCCAAAGGTGCCTTGGTAGGTGTAGCTCTACTCGTAGGAAAAAAATCTTGGTGATGTTTTCCAAGAACACATCCTCGATAAAAACCATTAGTACAGGAAATCTTAGGGAGCTCAGACACTAATGTATGTGTACTAATCTATTGGAGATATTTGTAATTGACATGACCAAAACGTTCATGCCACAGCATGCTCATAGTGTCCACATGTGCTATGAAGGATGACCCTGAACCAACTGAACTCTCAAAACTAGCAAACAATGAGACCATCAATGTATGACGAAGTCTACAAACCAACGAAGAATCCTCAATAAAACCATGTGGTTGCTCCATATAAATCTCCACATGAATATCACCATGAACGAAGGCACTCTTCACATCCATCTACAAGGTGAATAGAATTCAACTTGGACACAAGGGAAAAATTCTAAGAATTATCAATGCCTTTGACTTAAGAGAAACCCTTTGCAACAAGATGAGCCTTATACTTATCAATAGAACCATCTACAGCATATTTGGTACGATACACCCACTTGCAATGAACCAAATTTCTTCCCTTAGGAAGAGGAACTAAATCCCAAGTATGATTATACATCAAAGAAGAATACTCATCTTCCATAGCACTACCCACTCAGGAATACCAACTGCCTCCTAAAACTTCTGAGGATTATCCAAAATGGTCTGACTCAAAAGACTAATACCTGATGTTTGTGCACGAGTGCGACAAGAGTCTAAAGGATCACCTGCCAAAGATCCAACTGCATCAAAAGTACTATAGGCCCGCTTGGGTAAAGGTTGAATATCAGGAGGTGGTGGGATAGTTGGAGCATCATCCTCATCCTCAAGAGATGAGTAATCCTCAAGATATGAGGAGTGAGTAGTAGGAGATGAGGGAGAAGTTGGGGATGGAGAATCCATCGAAAGAAAATACTCATCAAACTGGCCATTTCGACGAAACAAAACCTCTCTAGAATCAAGATCAAAATTGTACACAGTAAGATCCTCACAGTAGCCAACAAATATGAGTGTTCGGCTCTTCCTCTCCATGGCTTTTCCTTGAGCTTCAGGAATGAATGCCCTGTTGCAAGTATGAAAGTGTTGTCATTGATGTCAACTGGTTTCTCAACTAGTTGTTGTTGTCATTAATGTCATCGATAATGGTTATTGGTTGTATATATCGAGGATATTGAGAAAATTGTAATAAAGAAAGGTTACAGGCATTCAATGTTTTGCTCTGAGATTTGCTCATATGTTCATGTGGTTCAGATATGTTGATCATGGTTGTTGGAAGTTGCTATATCCAAATTTGGGGTCTCTGGATCATTGTACAATGGGAGTTATGTTCACCAATTGTGAACTATGTTTTTCCATGTATCTAGCTGAGGTCCAAGAGAAATGTAGTTGCTCCAAATTTCTTCTTGTTCGAGTTTTATGGCTTGCGGTCCTAAAGATAAACTGATATGATCTTGTTGAAGGTAATTTTGTTTTCTAGAAGGATTGGATCATGCTAAGGTTGCATGTGTTTAATTGTTCTATGTGTTTTACACTGGTTTGGTTGACCTTGTGTTTAACACTACTTTTGAAGCTTATGGAAATGTGTTGATGTGTGTGGTTGGGTCACCCTCATTCTAATTACACCCTAGAATGTTTTGGTGCCAACATAATTTGAATTTGTAAATACAAATAGTGTATGGTCAACTTTGGATATGTTTCAAACTTGAAGATGGTATAAAGACAAGATGAGATATTGGTTAAAGGTGTGCAAAAAAATAGAGCAAGATAGATGTGAGATAGATTTGAATCAGTGTGTATGTAATGCGAGTTATGCAGATCAGTGCATAATCTAATTAATGAGTTTCTGGATGCAGTGACCTAAAGGTGTACTCTATCATTCATGCATGTCTGCAAGTTGTTGAGCGAGTTGTGGTGGAAATCTCTGTTGCATTGAGTTTGTCTTCTCTCTATAAAAAATCTCTTCTATCTTATTTCTATTTGTGTGGCAGTGAGCCCTTCGAGTGGTTAACCCTTGTTGGATAGTGAGTTCTATTTAGCAGTGAACCTTTGTATTTGGTTTTCAAATTCTCTATATTGTGAGCTAATCCTCACCATGGTTTTTCACCTATTGGGTTTTCCACGTAAATCTAGTGTTATTGCTTATGTGTGATGTTTTTCAATTTTTGCTCCTGCACTTAATGATTAATCATATTAGCAATATAAGGTATTTGTGATTGATTTAATTTTTGGTAAAAATTTTGGAAGGTTAATTTTGATACAACCAATTCACCCCCCCCCCCTCTCAATTTTCTTGTTCAATATGCCCAAACCTCCCTACCAAAGACTCTGAATAAAGATACATCGGCCTAGACATGGAACCAGGCCTCCTTAGGAGTCATATGTCGCAATGCCTTGTCAACCATACGATTCTGAATATAATTAGCACAATTAACTGCCTCAGCCAAAAATGAAGAATGCATATCTTGCGACTGAATCATACAATTTGCCATCTCTCGTAAAGTTTTGTCCGTTCGCTCAATAACACCATTCTGTTGAGAGGTGTATGGAACTGTAAGCTCCTTTTTTTTTTTGCAAAAAAAAGATTTGATATTCCTCAAAAAGATAATACTCATGGAATGAATATTACAAGAGAGAATGAATGCTTTATAAGAGAAACCCTAATGATTAAAGGGATAAGATCATGAGAATTGTCAACATCTTGTGTGATGAGACAAAATCATCTAATATAAGCTCTATAGTTAACATAAATAAAGCATCGAGTTAACTAATAAAGAAATCCTAAGTTTAGCTTAAGTGCATGAGAATTAAAATAATAATTAATTAAAGATTAATTAATTATTCTCTAATACATGATAACTCTAACATAGACTCATTCTATCATAAATGGCAAACGGTCCTCTATGTCTATCTTCAACTAGTTGGAGTTCAAGGCTTGTGCGGTAATGGCTTGTTGCATTTGGAATTCAAATATTGCATGTGGTCTGATGATGGGACCTGCTTCAATTTCATGTGGTAGCACATGGCATCATGTTCTTTTGGCGGCAACAAAATTTGATCTTCAATGGACTTGTTGTACATTTCATGAAATTTGAATTTAGGACCACCTTATGTCATCCTGGTTATTTGTGGACCCCTGACTGATATAGAAGATGTGTTAATGTAATGTCATGTACATATTCATCAGTTTGATGGATGCACAATGTGAATTGAATGAGTGGGATCAAGCACAAAAAGTGAAAATACAAGGAGACAATCGTGAAGCTACAATTATTCAATTTGAGTTACATTTCAATGTGTGCGTCATTATCAGAAGATCATTAGAAGTGTGGAAAAGTATATGGAGCCAGTACAAAAGTGTATGAGGAGTCTTAGGCTACAATTGAAGATCTGCAAGCTTTATATGTGTAATCGAGTAGGACTAGTGTTCTACCTATTGTACTAATTCAATTGTGGATTGATGTCTCTAGTAGGCTGGTGTTTGTAGGAGCTGAGATGTAGCTCTTAGAACATGTTAGAGTTACTAAAGGATTCGAGCTTTTGAGATCATCTACAAAATCCAACAACAACCTTCCACAAGAGAGAAAAGCAACAACATGAAATTGCAACAATGGATGCAAGATGTGGCCAATATGCAGTACTCAAGATTGCAATGATATATTGGACTTACACAACTGATTGAAATTTGATACAATGTACATATAAAGCCTTGCTTATTTAGGAAAGGGTGATGAATAGGATTAGACAAGATCATGACAAGTGTCTTAATCCTATCACATGAGACAACTAACTCATAACAACCTAGGATAAGATATAGAAATGAAAATTAAGATTAAGGAATCTTAGAACATAAGTAAACTTAACCTGTGAATATGTCCCCTAAGTCCCTAGTGAGTGAATTAGAAAGGTACAAGACATTTATTCACACCAACAGTGCCTACAATCACAATAAGGGATTGGTGTCTCTGGGAGATTGGTGCCTGCTTGATATTGTAAAATTCACTTATATATTTCTTCTTTGTGAGGCTAGATTTGGACAATAGATCCAAACAGCTATTCTCACCATGGTTATACCCATCTTGGGTTTCCAGATATATTTGGTGTTCTCATGTGAAGATGTGTGCTTATGTTGTTCCTTGTTCATTAGTTTCTACTTTGATTATGGTTTCAGTTTTGATATGTGCATTTGAGTTACGAGTTTGAGATAGTTTTGATCTACCAATTCAGCCCCCCCCTCCCCCCGCCACCCCTCTCAGTAGATTATGTGTCGAGCTTCATTTACCACAAGCAAAATTTGAATACAATAATTCAATCAATAGGAACATCAAAAGGACACTATTTCAAATTGTGAATTGGCAGCAATCCAAAAAATGTATTAAAACTACTATATTAGTAAGGAAGACAAGATGACTATGGAGGCAAATGAGTTTTTTAACACATGAAGAACATGCATATGGAGGTGAAAACTAACTTGGAGATGACAAATCACAAATATAAAAAAGTAGACATTTCCGATCGAAAAAATATACAAGCTAAAAATAAAGAAATTCAATACTTGTATAATGATAAGAATATTTGACTCTAGAAATGCATGAGGTGGAGTAGTTAGAAAACCTTGGTATATTTCAAATAAACGACTACAACCAAGGGAAGAAATCAAAGAAATACTACAAACCAAAGTTGGGAAATCACCATAAACAAAGAATATAAAGAGTATTTGGTTAAATGGAGAGGAAGGCTAGAAAAAGATTCAAGTTATGTTTTCATGGCTACAATGAACAGATTAAGGTTTCATCTAGTCATTCGAAAGTGAGAGACACATTTTCAATTTTGTCGCGATGTTTGATGTAGGAGAATGCTTGGGGGAAAAAGATCAATCTCACATCACCAACATTCACTTTGTTTGTTTCAAGTTTTGACTCACCAATCAATTGTCAAAGTTGTCACCAAATTTCACCATTTTTTTCAATTAAGTCATATGGCTTTTAAAGAAAATTACAGAGGGAATATTTTTATATCTTACCAACGTAAGATGAGAATTGGATTTATGCATCGACATATTTAGGTTTGTGAACTTGTATCAAACTTGTGGATTATCACGATTGCAAATTATTTTTTGCAACCAACAATTTGAAGTTTGCAACACTCCAAGAAGACTTGAGAAGACTTATTGAAACCAAGGGAGTAAATATTGGGCACATAAGAAAGACCCACAACATCCATTATTTCTTCTATGTAATTTGTAAGATGTACTCTTGAAACTAAGCATAAGAAAGTAGAAGAGGAAGGCTTCTCTTGCAAGCCCAATGGAAATTTAAATTGAAAGAATCACTTGTATAATGATTGGTTAGATATTCATATCCTAAGTCTTCCTTCAAAGTAGCACTCGGAAGGATTATTTCCAAATAAGTCTCTTCATAAGATACCAGATAAATAGTTTTACGAGAAAATCATTGCAAGAGACGAGATCTAAACATGGGGAGAGTAGAGTAGCCAAGAAGTATGAAGGTGTTAATAAAGAAAGCCAAATAAATAACTACTAAATCCATTTAGTTATTTAACGAAACCTCACTCTATCCACAAATTCTTTATTGGCCAACTTTAAGAAGAAATCCTAGCACTAAATTGTTATTATGAGCCATAAAGCAAAAGAAACTTTCCAAACAAATCATGCAAATAAGGACAAGAACCCACAAGCAAAGCAAAGAAATTGAGTAATGTCTACAAGAGAAGCAATAATCATTTGAGTCAGAAAATTAAACCTTCAACTGTTGTGGCCCAACAATAATTAGAATAAAAAAAGGCCTTAAAACTTAAGAATGAAGAAGCGCTTAAAAAGAGCACAAGCAAAACAAAGGGAGCAATGAATATGTGATAACATTAGAAGACAAGAAGCAAAAGTAAAAGGATAAGAAAGATGAGGAAAGAAGCAAAAAGGGAGGATAAAGAATAAAAAAGAAGCAATGCAACAAGTATAACAATCTCAAAAAATGAACATTGAAAACAAAAAAGATAGGAAACAAGATAACAAAGAGAAACAAGAGTCTTAGGACTCCATAATACCATACTAGATACCACATTCGTAGTACTATCACAAGATCAATAAGAAACAATAAAGTCTATCATCACTAAGCATCCAAGCAAGAGTTGAACTTGAAGAAATTGTCTCCAATTCAAAAAAAAAAACTCTCTAAGATATCTTATAACAACCTACTAAATATCACACTCCTTATAGAGGAAGAATTACAAGATGTTATGAACACTTTTTTGCATTACGTGGATCCATCAAACAAAAAATGGAGTCAAATAAGGGATTATATTGCTATGAATTATCAAGCATAAAAATTATAGTTTTTACTTCATTAAAGAGAGTCAAACATCTACATTTAAATAAGATTATGGAGTCTCAATCACGGAGGATACAATTACTACAAACTTTGCATACTCGTTAGTTTTGGTAAGTATCACACAAACGTCAAAATTGGATGCTATGGAAATCCACCACTTATGAATTTTATTCAAACCATACTAGTGTACAAAGGACACAAATTAGCTTCAATTGGAAATCCCAAACACGACCTCGTATATATAACAAATCAAAATTGGGATAATTTTCTCAAAACACTCCCTATATAAAACCATCTTCCCATTATTGTACTCTACCGCTCCTTCAAGTTCCAAATTTTGAATGGAGCTATAGAATTTATGTGAGTTACCTACTAAATATTTATCCTTTGGAAGAGTGTGGAGTTTTTTGTTAGAGTTGTTGACATGATGAAATAAAAATTGTTTTCAACACCATTTCGTATCGCAAAGGTTTCAAAAATAGAAAACATTCAATGAGGAAACATGTATCCTATAATCATCTCCCTTGGGTATTGAGTTGTGTAAAGGCATCAAGTGCATCTTAATTATTATAAGAGATTAATAAACAAAGAGTGGATAAGGAATGTATTAAAGGTTAATAAGTCTAAAGATCTAAGAGATGTTGTATAACAATAATTAGAATATAAAAACATTATAATAGTCATTTCATATAGAGATAGAGAAAGATAACAAAAAGGAACTAGCCTATCATGAGTATTAATGTACATGCACTATAGTAATTTATTCAATTCAAGTTTCATTTACTATAAGAGTACATTTTCATCTCTTTTCCTTCGTCAATTTTCAGCTCTACCTATGGTCTTCTAAAATATAGTTTACAACAATATTGGATACTAATTTTTCAAACAAAAATAATAAAGAGGTTGATATCTCTTGTGCACTTGCATAGAAAAATTGAAACCCATCATTTGCAAACTATATGGCACCTAATCAGTCATCAAAGGTTGCAGGGTATCCATTTGTTATGTGATCACCCTTAAGAACTAGCTTGAAATAAACTAATAATTTTCAAATTAATATTCAATTTTAACAAATATATCCAGATTGACCATTAGGATTAGTAACCTAGACAATATCGAAACAAGTAAAATTTTATTATTCTAAAATAAAAGTTAAGCTTTGTTAAATTATTTATTACTTTAAGTGAACTGAGTTGTAAAAATACAATTTACTAAAATTTGGTAAACAAAATTAAAAAGAAAAAATCTACAACAAAGAGGAACTCAAGACATACCTAGTAAACATGATTAGCAAACCTCTATCTTGAATGTTATTCCATTGTGTTGACGTCTACAAATGCATTCAACCATCATGCTTAAGCGCTATAATCCAACCTATGCACAATCATCCCATAATGTTTCAAAACTTGTGTATTTCTCCATTTTTGTATTTTTCTATACACTAAGAAACAAGGACAGTAATAGCAACAAACAAGGGAAATACCAAATAACAACAAAAAGATAGATATTGATCCAAATTAACAAAAACCAAAAGAAATATTGAAATAGCAAGGAAAGGAAGTCAAATTAGAAAACATCCATGCTTTTGAATGTCTTCAGAAGCTATATCTAGCAAAAGAAAAATGTTTGGGACTTCTTGGAAGATAGCCAATCAATATTGAAATAGCCAAGGAAGGCAAGTAACACTAACCAACATTCATGCATTTGAACGTTATGAAAACCTATAAGTAGAAAAAAAAAAATTTGGGGCTTCTTGGTAGCTTGCTAAGAATGGTCAAGACCCTAATTTATTATATCGATTCCCACAAGAAATCAAAATAAGAAATATAGATTATAGAAAGAGAGAGAAAGAGGGGGGAGAGAGGGAGAGAGTCTGTTTATCATATGGTCTATGGGAGTAATACCCTAGTATGTGTATAATATTGAATAAACTAAGTTGATGATAACCAAGAGATTTGCAAAAATAAATATATAAGGAAATGATAGAGAGCTTTCAATATTATTCAAAAGAATGATAACTTATTCGAATATTAACATGATGAACAAGAAAGGAGTGAGCACATGGAGTTATCAATGAAATTCTAGTAGCATGTAGCTAAGCAACAAGTTCAACAATCAACATTTCACTAGAAAAGTGCAAACAAGAGAGAGTTCCATGTATTCCTTTACTTGCATTAAAAAAGTTACTTTTTTGGATGCAAAACCCCTTTTTTCGACAAAGAAGCATTACAATAAGTTAGAGCATGTAGTTGAGGAAAAAACCCAATGTTTAGATTTTGAAAACTCATAGGACACTACCACATCCTTTAGATGCACCATGTAGCCTTGGCAAATTTCAACAATGAGGGTTTGATTAGCAAAGTGCAGTCAAGAGCTAGAGTTGCATTTGTTCCTTTCTGGTAGATTCAAATATCTTTTTCAAGAGGTTCATGTGAATAAGAAGGGTCAGATTTGAATACAAAAGTCATTTTTTGATAAACAGGTGTTACAATAAGTGACATACAGCTAGGCAAAAAACCAATGATCAAATTTTGGAAACTCGCTAGATCCCAGCATGACATGTCAACAATAGTGTGATGCACAAACATTCATGTGTCGCACTAGCTTCCTATAAAAAAAACCAAGGGTGGTTTCAAGTCAACAAGAAGAGTCCAATTATGATGTATAAATTACACAATATAGTAAAGAAAATAGACCAAGGACATGGTAAAATAATCCCTAAAACATGCTACAAGAATAGGCACTAAAACAATAACTTATAGTACCAAAATGGCAAGCTTGCAATTTTCAATCCTAGAATTATTAACATGATCTACACAAAATCGAGTATTCTCAATTGATCTAGTATGTTGTGAAGTCATGTTGCATGAGATTGTGTAGTGAGAATTTAAGTTATAAGTAAACAAATTAATCATTTATTATAATTTGACCTAATTGGATGTAAAAGACAAATTCTCCAAACCTATTGTTTAGTTAATCATAAGATGAGAATTGGATTTATGCATCGCCATATTTAGGCTTGTGAACTTGTATCAAGCTTGTGGATTATCACGACTACAAATTACTTTTTCTAGCCAACAATTTGACATTTGCAACACTCAAGGAAGACTTCAGAAGACTTATTGAAACCAAGGGAGTAAATATTGCGCACATAAGAAAGACCCACAACATCCATTATTTCTTCTATGTAGTTTGTAAGATGTACTATGGAAACTAAGCATAAGAAAGTAGAAGAGGAAGGTTTCTCTTGCAAGCCCAATGGAAATTTAAACTAAAAGAATCACTTGTATAATGATTGGTTAGATATTCATATCCTCAGTCTTCCTTCAAAGGAGCACTTGGAAGGATTATTTCCAAATAAGTCTCTTCATAAGATACCGGATAAATAGTTTTACTTGAAAATCATTGCAAGAGACGAGATCTAAAAATGGGGAGAGCAGAGTAGCCAAAAATTATGAAGGTGTTAATAAAGCAAGCCAAATAAATAACTACTAAATTCATTTAGTTATTTAACGAAACCTCACTCTATCCCACAAATTCTTTATTGTCCAACTTTAAGAAGAAATCCTAGCACTAAATTGTTATTACGAGCCATAAAGCAAAAGAAACTTTCCAAACAAATCATGCAAATAAGGACAAGAACCCACAGCAAAGCAAAGAAATTGAGTAATGTCTACAAGAGAAGCAATAATCATTTGAGTGAGAAAATTAAACCTTCAACCGTTGTGGCCCAACAATAATTAGAATATAAAAAGGCCTTAAAAATTAAGAATGAAGAAGCACTTAAAAAGAGCACAAGCAAAACAAAGGGAGCAATGAATATGTGATATTATTAGAAGACAAGAAGCAAAAGTAAAAGGATAAGAAAGATGAGGAAAGAAGCAAAAGGGAGGATAAAGAATAAAAAAGAAGCAATGCAACAAGTATAACAATCTCAAAAAATGAACATTGAAAACAAAAAAGATAGGAGACAAGATAACAAAGAGAAACAAGAGTCTTAGGACTCCATAATACCACACTAGATACCACATTTGTAGTAATATCACAAGATCAATAAGAAAAAATAAAGCCTCTCATCACTAAGCATCTAAGCAAGAGGTGAACTTGAAGAAATTGTCTCCAATTCAAAAATAAACTATCTAAGATATCTTATAACAACCTACTAAATATCACACTCCTTATAGAGGAAGAATTACAAGATGTTATGAACACTTTTTTGCATTACGTGGATTCATCAAACAAACAACGGAGAAAAATAAGGGATTATATTGCTATGAATTATCAAGCATAAAAATTATAGTTTTTACTTCATTAAAGAGAGTCAAACATCTACATTTAAATAAGATTAGGGAGTCTCAATCACGGAGGATACAATTACTACAAACTTTGCATACTCGTTAGTTTTGGTAAGTATCGCACAAATGTCAATCAGTTGGATGCTATGGAAATCCACCACTTATGAATTTTATTCAAACCATACTAGTGTACAAAGGACACAAATTAGCTTCAATTGGAAATCCCAAACACAAGCTCGTATATATAACAAATCAAAATTGGGATAATTTTTTCAAAACACTCCCTATATAAAACCATCTTCCCTTTATTGTACTCTACCACTCCTTCAAGTTCCAAATTTTGAATGGAGCTATAGAATTTATGTGAGTTACCTACTAAATATTTATCCTTTGGAAGAGTGGAGTTTTTTGTTAGAATTGTTGACATGATGAAATAAAATTTGTTTTCAACACCATTTCGTATCGCAAAGGTTTCAAAAATAGAAAACATTCAATAAGGAAACATGTATCCTATAATCATCTCCCTTGGGTATTGAGTTGTGTAAAGGCATCATGTGCATCTTAACTATTATAAGAGATTAATAAACAAAGAGTGGATAAAGAATGTATTAAAGGTTAATAAGTCTAAAGATCTAAGAAATGTTGCATAACAATAATTAGAATATAAAAACATTATAATAGTCATTTCGTATATAGAGATAGAGAAATATAAGGAAAAGGAACTAACTTATCATGAGTATTAATGTACATGCACCATAGTACTTTATTCAATTCAAGTTTCATTTACTCTAAGAGTACATTGTCATCTCTTTTCCTTTGTCAATTTTCAGCTCTACCTATGGTCTTGTGAAAAATCATTTACAACAATATTGGATACTAATTTTTAAAACAAAAATAATAAAGAGGTTGACATCCCTTGTGCACTTGCATAGAAAAATTGAAACCCATCATTTGCAAACTATATGGCACCTAATCGGTCATTAAAGGTTGCAGGGTATCCATTTGTTGTGTGATCAACATTAAGAACTAGCTTGACATAAACTAATAATTTTGAAATTAATATTTAATTTTAACAAATATATCCAGATTGACCATTAGGATTAGTAACCTAGACAATACCAAACAAGTAAAATTTTATTATTTTAAAATAAAAGTTAAGCTTTGTTAACTTATTTATTACTTTAAGTGAACTAAATTGTAAAAATACAATTTACTAAAATTTGGTAAACAAAATTAAAAAACCAATTCTACAACAAAGAGGAACTCAAGACATACCTAGTAAACATGATTAGCAAACCTCTATCTTGAATGTTATCCCATTGTGTTGACGTCTACAAATGCATTCAACCATCATGCTCAAGCGCTATAATCCAACCTATGCACAATCATCCCATAATGTTTCAAAACTTGTGTATTTCTCCATTTTTGTATTTTTCTATACACTAAGAAACAAGGACAGTAATAGCAACAAACAAGGGAAATACCAAATAACAACAAAAAGATAGATATTGATCCAAATTAACAAAAACCAAAAGAAATATTGAAATAGCAAGGGAAAGGAAGTCAAATTAGAAAACATACATGCTTTTGAATGTCTTCAGAAGCTATATCTAGCAAAAGAAAAATGTTTGGGACTTCTTGGAAGATAACCAAGCAATATTGAAATAGCCAAGGAAGGCAAGTAACACTAACCAACATTCATGCATTTGAACGTCATGAAAACCTATAAGTAGAAAAAAAAAATTGGAGCTTCTTGGTAGCTTGCTAAGAATGGTCAAGACCCTAATTTATCATATCAATTCCCACAAGAAATCAAAATAAGAAATATAGATTAGAGAAAGAGAGAGAAAGAGGGGGGAGAGAGAGGGAGATAGTTTTTTTATCATATGGTCTATGGGAGTAATACCCTAGTATATGTATAATATTGAATAAACTAAGTTGATGATAAAAAACCAAGATATTTGCAAAAATAAATATATAAGGAAATGATAGAGAGTTGCTTTCAATATTATTCAAAAGAATGATAACTTATTGGAATATTACCAACATAACGAACAAGAAAGGAGTGAGCACATGGAGTTATCAATGAAATTCTAGTAGCATGTAGCCGAGCAACAAGTTCAACAATCAACATTCACTAGAAAAGTGCAAACAAGAGAGAGTTCCATGTATTCCTTTACTTACATTAAAAAGTTACTTGTTTGGATGCAAAACCCCTTTTTTCGACAAAGAAGCATTACAATAAGTTAGAGCATGTAGTTGAGGAAAAAACCCAATGTTTAGATTTTGAAAACTCATAGGACACTACCACATCCTTTGGATGCACCATGTAGCCTTGGAAAATTTCAACAATGAGGGTTTGATTAGCAAAGTGCAGTCAAGAGATAGAGTTGCATTTGTTCCTTTCTGGTAGATTCAAATATCTTTTTTAAGAGGTTCATGGGAATAAGAAGGGTCACATTTAAATACAAAAGTTATTTTTTGATAAACAAGTGTTACAATAAGTGACATATAGCTAGGTAGAAAACCAATGATCAAATTTTGGAAACTCGCTAGATCCCAACATGACATGTCAACAGTAGTGTGATGCGCAAACATTCATGTGTCGCACTAGCTTCCTATAAAAAAAAAACCAAGGGTGGTTCCAAGTCAACAAGAAGAGTCCAATTATGATTTATAAATTACACAATCTAGTAAAGAAAATAGACCAAGGACATGGTAAAATAATCCCTAAAACATGCTACAAGAATAGGCACTAAAACAATAACTTATAGTACCAAAATGGCAAGCTTGCAATTTTCAATCCTAGAATTATAAACATGATCTAGACAAAATCAAATATTCTCAATTGATCTAGTATGTTGTGAAGTCATGTTGCATGAGATTGTGTAGTGAGAATTTAAGTTATAAGTAAACAAATTAATCATTTATTATGATTGACCTAATTGGATGTAAAGAAAAATTCTCCAAACCTATTGTTTAGTTAAACCTTTCTTGCTACTAATGTATATAAAGGTTAACAAGAATTAGGATGATTGTTAATTTAATACTAGTACTATAACCTAGTCAATTTATGATATTTGTAAGTCAATAAATGATATACAAACTATATACTAATTAGTCTAGAGTATTTGGAACCCCTAAGAACTGATAAGATGAAGCAACTATGCTCATATTTAATATACCACATTTTCCAAAACAAGAATTGATGCAAGAAGCAACAACATATAGCATCACAATCAAAGTTCAGTTCAAGCACCTATCAAGAAATAGATAGTGGGCATTATCTCTTACACACCTAATAAGACTAACTTGCATAAAAATGTAAATTGAAATTAAAAAACATATAACATAACTATAAATAACCTTCTTGAAGCTTCCATAAATTACAAGAGTCAAGAGGTGTGCTTTATGGGTAGATATCATTGATCATCACTATACATATTATTCTATTCCACATCAACCCAATTAACATCTCTACATCATCATTCATATTGAAAAAACCAATCAAAAAATCATTTTTCTTTTCCCCGCTTGATTTATAATTTTTCCATAGCTTTTCATGTTATTGTACATTTTTTATTTTTCTAATGGGGTAAATTATTTTCCTTTAGTCATAGGTTTTTCCTACACTTTTCTTAAGTTTTCTTAGGATAATAAAGTGAGTTTATTATTTAATAACTAGGAGATAAAGTGATGAAGTGTCTCCACCCTTAAAGCGTGGAATACTTACTTTTTCATCACTTTATTTAATATTGGTGATTATTGGTGATCAATTCCTATTGGTTGATTTGCAACCTCCATCCTCTCCTTAGTTCTATATAAACTCACTACTTAGCCTGTATTTTTCATCTTGGAAGCTCTTAATGCAATTATGTCATCCTAACATTGCATATCTCTTGAAGTTCTTATTTGCATTGTTTATGTTTATCCAATTTATGTAGCTTTGAAATTTTCTTATAAAGATCATGCGGTTATTCAATTTATTTCAGATTTTTAACATGGTATCAGAGCTTTTATTTTGAGAATTCTAATTTCATAGATTCTTGATTGAGTTTGATATTTTTATGTGAGATATTAAGAGTTTGAGATTTTTCTCTTGCATCATATGATGATCTAGAGAATCAAAAAAAAATGATAGAAAAATCAAATTTGAGGTTTTCTCTTTGTGGCTTTGTATTATAGATTCATTTTGGAGCATGTTGATGCAAATCTAAGCTCACTATTGAGTTTACAATGTCTAACATAGTTAGATCTAGCTTTTGTTTCACTCAATTTGGTCACCATTTCATATAGTTGCAAACTGGGGTTTGAAGCTTAGATCTAGTGAACAACTTTTACTAGAACATTTTTGGCCCAAATAAACCTTGACATTACACTCAAATGGCCCAAAAAATGCCTATTTTCATATAATTTTTTTTCATTTTAGATGACTTTGGTTTTTCACAAATTTTTATTTTTCTAGGAGCGTTGTCACTATAGGCTATAAATTCAATCAATTAAAAATAAAGCATCTTTTCAACATGGTGTCCAATTTTGGCAAACAAGATATCGATGGAAAGCTAGAGATGAGCAAATTTTGTCATTTTTTGCTAGATATTGCAAGTTGACTTTGTTTGTTGCAAATTTCTTCAACATGCCATAACTTTCACCCACAAGCTCTAGTTTTTGGAAACAAACAGGCATTGGAAAAGAATTGAAAAGCACTACACAGCTACAGGGCTAATTCATCCAAATTTTGTCTCAGGTTTATTTTGTATCAAAATTTGTAATTTTGGCTATTGTGGGCCTATTGGGCACTGTGCCTATGGAAAAGGCTTTGTAAATGCACTAAACTATAAAGTGTCAACCTTGTAATATTTTGCGAGGATGATATTTGACACTAATGAGAAGTGTGGGACTGTATTGATGTTCCTTTGGTGTCTTTTGCACTCAATTTTTGGGGGATTATACAAGCATTTTATACATGGACTCATTTATCGGGACCCATCATCTTTTACATCCTCCTAAGCTATGCTTAAACGGGGGTGTTAGTGTAGATATTATTTTCCTAGTCGGATAATTTATTTTCCCTTAGTCATAGGTTTTCCCTACACTTTAGTAAGCTTGCTTAGGATAATAAAGAGAGTTTAATATTTAATAACTAGGAGATAAAGTAATGAGGTGTTTCCACCCTTAAAGGGTGGAGTATTTACTTTTTCATTACTTTATTTAATATTTGTGGTTATTGGTGCACAATTACCATTGGTTGATTTGCCACCTCCATCCTCTCCTTAATTCTATATAAACTCACTACCTAGCTTGTATTTTTCATCTTGGAAGCTTTTAATGCAATTTTGTCATTCTGACATTGCATATCTTTGGGAGTTCTAGTTTGCATTGTTTATGTTTTTCCAATTTATGTATCTTTGATTTTCTCTTATAGAGTTCCTTGGGTTATTCAATCTATTTCAGATTTCTAACATTTTTTTGTTCCAAAATCATCTTTCATTTGTCCATACACCTACCCCAATCATTTTCCATCTTTCTTGGTCATATATTTCTAATTTTTAACATTTTATAATCCTTATTTTCTTCCAAAATTATCCACCCACATTTTTGTACATGCCCTACACTCAAGCGAAGGTGATGGATTTATTCTCTTGGTTCTAAATGTCACATGGATGATTGGACAAAGGATTTCACTCATTAAATCCAAATATTTCAAAGCAATTTTGCTTCTTGCTTAACAATTTAAAAACAAGATTTAATTTTTCCCAAGTTTTCCTTCAAAATTTGTGACCCTTTTTGATAGGCTAGAAGCATAAAATAAGACAAATTGATCAAAGGAATAATGTCAAATGTCCTAGGGTCAATCATCATACATCACCTTTCTCACCAATTATTTTTGTTTTGTTTCCAAAGTCATTCACATATTGTTGAATTCATAGTAGTTGTCAAAGTGAAAAGTGTCATTGTGTACATGCCACCAACATATTATGATTCCTCTCATCAAGGTAAATTTTAAAAAAGGGCATCACTTTTCTAGTCTCAGTGAAGAAGGGCCCCAAGAATTTTGTTCCTAAAATGTTGCCACAATTGTTACTGAAGTAACACAAGTTGCTAATGAAGTAACACAAGTTGCTACTAAAGTAACACAAGTTGTTGTCAAAGTTGAAATAAACTATTGTTCAAGATGCTGCATTATTTTTGTAGCTACTAAAGTTAGTCCTTGGATCTTTTTGACTCATCGTTTTATGTTATTTCTTCAACAACCCACATTCTAAACAAAAAAAAATCTCAACCTACCTTCTTTTGTTTTTGAGTGATTCATAATTTCCTATAAACTTCAATGCTCATGTGTCACTAAGTAATTAGAGGTTATAAGCAAACTATTCTTAAAGTGTCGCCTACAAAAGAACTTTGTCAAGTTTAGGAGATCAGTCAAGCTAGCAACACATTGCATCACTCTGACATCTTAAATATCATCACACCAACAACTTACCACCTACTTACGCCATCTTTCTTGTAGACAATAACTTTCATGTATCTACGTTAAAAATATAATATGCGAATACATCTATTATTATTCGCTAGCACTCTTTGCAAATAAAAATCTTGGGAGTTCATATATTAGATACTATTAAAATTATCCTTTACTATATTATCAACTTCAAAAATAGGAAAATAAATCAATATTATGTACAACAAATCTTTTAAGTTAAGGACAACATCCACCTAAGAGTATGAGAGAAAAAGAGAGCCCCATTCATCCCACTTGTTATAACACACATTAGGAAAATGCACAAGGAAAGCTACCATATTTAATTTTGAACAATCTTTTTTTAGTTTTATTTTAATTTATATTGATTTATGAAACATCAAAAATAAAGCATTACCATGTTATTAACTAGGATGTTTCTTCCTTTAAAATTGTTGGTAAAATGGCTCAAATTCGAGCTTTTAGATTAGACTAATCAACCAAATCTGAAACTAATTAGCATACACAAGAACTGGGACCAATTGGAAACATAACTTGCAAATGGTACATGCAAAAATAAACTATGAAGGGCATGCAAATAAAGAAAACAAAGATTCTAGATACAACTAGAATTTAAATGTCAATGACTATCAAGCCACATAAAGTGTTCAAGGACTTGTGACTAAAATTTGGAAGTGCTTAGATGACTCAACAAAAGGGTCACACTACATAGCACAAATGTCCAATAGGGATGGGATAGACCTACCCTTGATCAACAAAAGAGCTCCAAATGTCCTAAAATATTCATGAAATTAGATTCCTTAATCATGCAAATTCTATAGTCAATTTCAAACACCTATGACACATAAACATAGAGAAATGAATATGAAAAAACAAGGCTAAACTTACAAAAACAGAGAAAACAAAACAAAAGGGTTACTTTCACAAAAACTAAATCTGATGGATTCTACAAAGATTGAAGACAAGGCTTCATAGAGTTTTTGGGATCTAGAATTGCAAATATCTTGCACAAATGCATTGTACGTGGCAAAGCTAAACAAACAGGGTCGCTAGAAAAGTCTACAAATTCTCAAGAACATTCTATCATGAGCTCTTCTTCGCTTATCTAGCCAAGCCAATCACTAGAAATGTTCAAAATCTTCCTAAATCAACTGAAAGAAAACTTGAAATACAACCTTGCAAAATCAAGCAATTAAAGGGGCCCCTACCTCAATCAACTCCTTAGTAGATATTCCAACAATGCTTCAAAATGCAAATATATGGCAAACAACTATGTATTCAAACCTAAGTAAAACGAGAATGCAAGAATGGTGGCTAAAGGGACAATACCCTAGTAAATAAAATGCAACAATTTGAAAAAGAGGATAGGAGATGGAAAATGGAGATCACAACGACATTAGGGGGCTCTAAACACTTGGATGAGGGATGCTAAAAAAGGACTATGCAAAGTTGCAAGGGGAACAAAAGGGCTTGAAAACTATGATGGTAGAGGGAAGAGAAGGCAACTAGGTTACTCAAGAATAGCTAGGTTACTCCAAAATTGTCTATGTTTAAGAAGCAAGAGAAGATTCCATCGCTCTAATTCTACAAATTTGATCTCTATAGTATAACAGTTCACAAAGCCTCCACAAAGTACTTGAAAAAAGCTAAGAAAATAAGAAAGCCCCAAAGCATTTGGACAAGAAAACACACAAAGGATTTCTTATGATATAAGAGGAAAGAATCTATTTAAATAAATTTTGAAAATTTATGAAAATGCAAATGCAAGAAGCATAGTAGGTTGTCATAATGAGCATCATATTAAATTTTGGTGGAAAAATAAATCAAAGGAAAACCTGCCACCTAGGGTACACACTTGGTGGTGAGGTCACCCATTAATCTAGAAGGCTCAAATTTCTAGGAGGCAAAAGGGTCATCTAGAAGTACGTAGAAATGGTTTCATGTTTTTGTGATTAACAAAGTGTAATTTATTAAAGAGAATCTAAAAATGGGCTTTAAAAGCATCAAGGAAAGCATTATAATTAAATGACATGTATGGTTGATACACATCACATGAAAAAAGATGAACAAGGATTGTACAAAGCTCCATACCCAAAGAAGAGAAATTACATTAAGGAAAAAAAAAACTAGGTATAAACAAGAGCTAAATTAGGATGCACCAAGCTTCACAAAGAGTAAACAACACTAAAACAAGGGTTAAAAATTCATACAAGTGAGAACACCTAAAACGAACATAAAACATGGACAAATGCTTCAAATTTTATATCTCATTGGTTACTACCATTATAATGACTTGATTTGTGCACAACATACACACCATGATAAACAAACTACATTAAAAGAGAGGTCATATCAATGATTAAATGTAAAACAAAAATAAGGGCCACACATTTACACTTTATGATAAGTGTTTGATAATGTGTCACTTGAATATATACATGATTAGGTTCTTAGAAAATATTTTCATTTACAATATCCTTTTTTTTAACATTTGTGGCTTTTATGTCAGTTCATCAAGACACATGGCTATTTCCTCATATTCAATTTCCTAAGTTCAAGGATTTCATCACTTTAAATTTGGAAGATAGCTATTAGATTACAAAGTTTTCTCTTCGTTGAGTTATAATAATTCCCTTGATTTAAAAACTTACTTTTCATTTAGAGATTCATATACAATTGGAATATTGGCATTGTTCAACACTTCTCATACTCCACCTAGCAGAGAAATGTCACACTTACGTGTGCATTGCACAATAGGTGAAATGAAGCTTTGAGAGCAATACCTTTTTTCCATATTGAATTTGGGTTTTCTTATTTCCAAGTTTTAATGTTGATTGATTAGTATATACAGACTTTTTTTAACAAAAAAATGGTTTATTTCCCTAATAAGATATTCTTGTGACATTGAACATTATTTTTTTTTATTTGTTGGAATTCCTAAAATATATAAATGCATAACAAGCCTCACTAATATGTAGCTATCAAACAACTTAAGTCAAGATCATATGGTTAAGAGACGCAATAAAACCACATGGGCATTAATCCAAAAGTGAATCAATTTAGGTGGTCTAGCAAGATCATGCTACAAATTCGCCTGCAACAAGTCTTCAAGACACCTATGAAAATAGCTTACAAAAGCTTAGTGGGGTTGCAAGCTCCCTTTCAATAGAAGTCACAACCATCTAGATTGTTGCAAGTGTTGCATATTGCAACACAAAGAGTGGTAGGTTTCACTCCAATAATCAATTACATGTTTCCAATGTTATTGTTGCTCTCGTTACCCAACAAAACATGTGCAATAATCTAGATGTTTCGCATTGGGTTCAATATTATTGTTTTTAGCAATCCTGCAAGTTCAATCAAATGGCTAAGGCATGTAATTGAGAAGATGTGCCAATGTTCAACAATTACATAATAAATAAAAGAGTGTTACATGTGTGTGTAGTCAATGACAATATAGGTTTTCAACAACAAAGGCAATTAAAGAGGTAATTTAATCAAGTGGGACAAGTATATCCTATCTTCAACAAATATTTCCCCTAACATTGGCAACATGAATATCCAACCCAATCCTAGGCAAAATGGTTATTCTTGTCACTTGGAATTTCACCCTTATTGAACCTATTGTTCAACATTCTACTGAAACATGGGATTGATCTAAAAATGTGGAACCTTGTAAATCATATCAAACCTCCAAAGAAGGTTGGCATCCTTTCTAATCTAGATGCAAAATGTTGGTCCAACCCAACACTAAATAAATTTTAACCTAGGTCTATCAGCTTGCAGAGGAAAAGGAAAAAGGAAATGCAAATAATGGAAGGGGTGGTGATGCACCTAGATTATATGTGTTCTTCTTGCTCATAACAACACAGAGAAATAGTAAAACTACCAAAAGAAGCCACACATTTACCTATTATACCAGCTCACAAGGGAATGTATAGGCATTAGGGTTTGACAAGCACTAAGAGGGAAAGATGAACTCCACAATTAGTTCTTGCAAGTGATTTAACATAGTATACAACTATAAATAATATTAACGATCATTCAAACACAGAGGTAACAATATTCCACAAAGTGTAGAAGTGAACAAAGATGAAAAATAACAATCTTTTCTTAAATACGAGGCTTGAAGCCAATATTATAGTTGCAAAATACAAAAAATATGTTTAATTGCCAAAGAAAATGGGAAAATTCAATTTACCATATTTAGCAAGATATCTTTATTACCGAGAATAGCATACAAGAGATAGATGACTTGTCATGGCGAGAAACCCTAGATATGGCCTACCAAATATGACATATCTACACAAGATTCGTCATCTTTAAAGCGAGGAAAACATCCCAAACACTCCTTCCATTCTTATGGATTGATGACTTGGAGAGAGAACTATAGAGAACCCTATGAAATGTGTTGCAAATCATGGCCCAAGAATGGCCGCCTAACAACAAGGGTCTACAAATCAACAAATGCAGCATGGGCTCTACTTTTTTTTATTAGAATACATTGAAAATGAATTTAAAGCCCTTTAGGACACACCACGAATCAAGATCTAGTAGCTAGAAGAGTTGTAAAATTAATGGCGATTTAGGTCATTCAATAATCTACAACCCCAAAAATCCTTTTGTCAAACATTGAGCCTTGGCCCTACTGCGTACCGCCTACCGACAACCCTAGAAGATCATGTCCAACTCTGATGCCTCGTTGACACAATCCTTTTATCGGGCATCAGACATTGAGCATCGAACATTGGGCATGAAGCTTGTTGGTAAGGAAGGGAGAATGACAGACGCTGAAAGTCTAACTTCCGATGATGACCTCAATAGGGAGATCGACATATCACGGAATCGAGGGTGGAAGGAATGGAAGGTATACAATATCTTGAAAGTCTAATGAAAGAATTAAACGAATTTGCAATAATGAAAGGAATGAATCGAGAATCTGCAATCAAGAACAAAGCTTATTGATTTCGAACAAGAATGAATCAACGGTCAGGGATCAGAAAGAATACTTACCACATACCAAAATGGTATAGGGAAAAGAAGACCTCTACAACCTGATAAACTTCATACTCAAGCATTTTTATAACATAACTTTGTCAGGCATCACGCGTCGCGCGTCAAGAGTTCCGCATACAACATGCTAAAAGAGAATGGAGGGAAGGAAAATGTCGACAACTCGAAAGTCTAAGGGACTTAGAATAATTTATTAAGGGCGAGCTTCGAGCATCAAGGAGGCAAAAGGAGGCATGCTAAAACCTGATAAACTTCATACTCAAGCATTTCTACAACATACCTTATCAGGTGTTAAATGTTGGGCGTTGTGCGTCGAGACTTACACAAACAACATGCTAAAAGAGGATGAAGGGAGAGAAAATGTTGACAACTCAAAAGTTCGAGGGACTTAGAAGAAGTTAAGAAGGGCGAGCTTTGAGCATCAAGGCGGCAAAAGGAGGCATGCTAAAAGAGGATGAAGGTACCGAAGCAATCGACAACAAGAAGACCGATAAGATCAACACTTAGAATATTTTCAAGGACCTAGACTCTGGGGATCGGGGAATGGGAAAGCGAAGGGAAGCATGCTCAAAATGTATAAGGTTATGAAGGATGTTGATGGCCCGAAGTTCGATAGAATTAGCACTTAGTCCTTTAGGGACTTGGACATCAAGGTTGGAGAATCGGGGAACATTAGGTTGGGTAGACGATTACAAAGATCATCAATGACCCTTCAAAATGATAAATTTCATACTTAAAGGATATTTTCAAGGGGAACAAGGCGGACTTAAGAGATCGAGGAGACTTCATGAATGGGACTTGGTTAGCATGGATAGAAGGGAAACCTTGACAACCCAAAAACACTAATGAACTTCATACTTAGCCACTTTTGCAAGGTTATACACAAGGAATCAAAACGGGTAGGAAAGGCATGACGGCATGAGGGTAAGCAAAACCCTGAAACCTCAACAAGTTCAACATGGTCAAAATTTAGATTTTTCACTAAAGCAAGAACAAAGAGGGCTAACACAAGGCCCAGCGGCATAAAATCATGCAAGATGGCCCAAGTAAGATTTATCAGATTAGTTATTAATGATGGGCTATAAGGGGGGCATGAAATATCAAGACTTTAACGACCATTGTGACATGATTCCCAGTTAATCATGGGATCTAGAAGCCTTAAGTATCCATTACGCATAGAGTCATAGTGCCATAAAAACTAAACAAGCTTGCGTCAAAACACCACAAAACATAATATGTGCAAAATGGACTTGGAGGAAACAACCTAAGGCCTAGATCATGCATTATCTTAATGACAATGTAGCTGATGCAAAAGAACTTCTTGGAAAACAACCAACTACTAGAGTACAAGACTACAATAACCTCAAAATTAGTACATTAGCTCATTCATTATGATAGGAAGAGCTTAACCATCCAACCCAGAGAGATTAAAAGAATTGGCTTCCTTACAGTTGGTAATGGTGTATGGACCACTCCAGATGGCACCAAACTTTGTATGCCTTCCAACTTTAGTTATATTTGCATCCCACTTCAACACCAAGTCTCCCTCTTTGAACACTTTGTTCATAGCCATCTTGTCAAAAATCTTTTTAACATGTGATTGGTGAGTCTCAAGGGTATGCATGGCCTTATTTTTTATCTCCTCCAACTCCATTAGCTCAACTGACCTCACTATCATTGCATCATTTTCTAACATCTCTAGTTATTGGGCTAATGCAGGAGAAGATAACTCCAATGATAAGGGAAATAAACAAGCATGAAGGGAGTTGACAATAGCTCTCTTTGGAGTGATTTTTCCAACCCAAAGGCTTGTTCTAAGCTTACTATTCCAAGACCTCAAGTTATCTATGATTGTCCTCTTCATTATCCTAACCATTTTTTTGTTGGTGGACTAAATTAAGCCATTACCTTGAGAGTAATAATTAGATGTGGATTCAAGTATATACCATGCCTAACTACCCACTCACTGACTTAGGTTTCAACAAACGCTTTGGCATTATCAAATATGATAGTGGAGGGGACACCAAACCTAGTCACAATTCTATTTAGGAAATTCATAATTGAAGCCTCAATAGCATCATTTAATGCAACCGCCTCTGTCCATCTGGCAAAATAGTTTGTGGCTGGCAAAATCCATTTGTGACTAGCACTAGATGGTAAATTTATCATGCAAAAAAATCCAACCCCCACTATGCAAATGGTTGGTCTAATTACATGGGATGAAGATGGACAGTAGCGAATCTTTGTTTCCTAGAAGAAGCAAAAAAAGCTCACGTTTTACAATTCTTCACCCATTTATAAATTTCATTGAATAAAAGTTGGTCGATAATAACCAACCATCATTACCTTAATAGCAATGTTCCTTGCAAAGAAATGGCCACTTGATTAGCCATTATGAAATTCCTCCAGTATTATGTTGACCTTATTTGGCCAAATACATCTCAGTAGCACTCCATTCAAGTGTTTTCTAGATAGTACACCATCCACTTAGACATAGGGAATGGATTGCAACCTGAAATGTCTTCTTTTAACCCTTTCCAAATTTATAAGTTACCAACCTTCTTGTAGAAAAGTAGTCATATCATGTACCTAATTGTTATGAGTATCAATGTTATTTGATTGGTCATCCTACAACACAAGGGCAACCTCTACATGATTATCAAAAGTTGGCACAGGTTGCTCACACAGCTCTTGCCTCTCACAAACTTGGTGATCTTGAACTCTACATTATATTCCATGACTTTTGTAATCCATCCAATCTTTTTTCATAGATATCCCTACTTAAGAGAAACTCCTCGATATTAACATGAGAGTAGGGAATGGATTGCAACCTAAAATGTCTTCTTTTAACCCTTTCCAAATTTATAAGTTACCAACCTTCTTGTAGAAAAGTAGTCATATCATGTACCTAGTTGTTATGAGCATCAATGTTATTTCATTAGTCATCCTGCAACACAAGGGCAACCTCTACATGAGTATCAAAAGTTGATACAAGTTGCTCACACAGCTCTTGCCTCTCACAAACTTGGTGATCTTGAACTCTACATTATATTCCATGACTTTTGTGATCCATCCAATCTTTTTTCATAAATATCCCTACTTAAGAGAAACTCCTCGATATTAACATGAGAGACCATCAATTGGATCTTTTTGTTGGAAAGCATGTGTTAACTTTTGTAGGGCCCGAACAATATTAAGGACCTATTTCTCCATACATATGTACTTGAGCTCATAGTCTTTAAGCCCTTTACTAAAAAGGCAATGGGCTATTCCAAATTATCATTGTCCAACTAAGATAACACAGCTAATATTCTTGATTCTCCTACAAAGGTTTATAAGATGAAATCCTTAACATAATTTTGGTTGGCAAGTGTAGGAGCTTGGGCAATAGATTGTTTGATAGCCGGAAAATTAGTCTTCTCTTTCTTTGTCCAACTAAAATCCATATTTTCTTTTAGCATATAGGTAAGAGGCTTTACCATAGTAGCAAGATTGAGAATGAACCTTCTCACAATGTTAATCCTTCCCATGAACCTTTAAAGGAATTTCTTGTGTCTAAGGGGAGGTTTAGACAAGATGGCCTCAACTCTTTCTAGATCAATGGCAATACCCTCCCTAGAAACTATGTTAGACTAATTTCCCTTTATCTATGGCAAACACACATTTGTTTGGATTCAAGGATATGCCATATTCCTTGCAATTTTTTAAGACCTACTCAATATAGTCAAAGTGATCACATGCATGTTTTGGAAAAACAATGATATCATCCAAGCAAATCAACACAAACTCTACTAGTGCGCCCCTAAAAACCATGTCCATTGCCATCTAAAAGGTTGAACCAACATTTATTAATCCAAAGGGAAATTTACAATATATGTATGTGCCCCATTTATTGGTCAATGTTGTTTTTTGTTGGTCTTATTCTTGGACAAGAATTTGACCCTAGCCTAAGTACTCATCCAAAAAAGAAAACCTTTTTGAGCCACTTACCTTCTACAAGATCTACTCCATGGAAGGAAGGGGATAATGATTCTTAAGAGAGGCTTTGTTGAGGTTTTTGAAATCTACACACAACATTATCTCCCCATTCCTCTTCCTTTAGAGACTAAGTTTGCCACCCACAAATAATGTTTAATGGAAAAATGATCTTGGCTTCTATCAATTCGGCCAACTCTTTCCTCATCAAGAGCTCAATTTTTGGATTGGTAGGGCTTTGCTTTTGTCTAACAAGTTTTGCATTAGTGTCTAATTCAATGTATGATGAACCAAACTAAGTTCAAAACCTTTTCGGTTCACAAAGGACCATGCAACCACATCATCATAATTTCAATAAAGCCAAATGAAAGTCTGATGTTCAATCTCAAAGCATATCTTTCCCAACTTCAATGATTTCCTTTCTTCCACAGTCACCTGCTTGTAGTAGCCCTTTCTCACAGCCAAATTCATTTATTTAATCCTTAACTGGTCATCTGAGTTGAAGATGCCCTCTAGAGTGAAGATAACCTTCGGCAACTTGTTGATGCTCAATTGCATGATTTGGTCTCTGTATTGTTGTTGCAACTTGGATCATTTTTGGCAAATAACTATGCCTCCTCTTACAAGAAATTAATGATTGTTGGTCATTTTCAAATACTTGCCAATTATTTTGTTTGTCTAGGACAACAAGCCTCACAACAAACCTAATATGTTGTTCCCTCTTTACGGCAACATGTATTGGTATGTCAAACTGAGCACCAATTGCTACAAGTTTTTCAACATGTTTCTTTTCCCATCCAGGTATTTTTTGAATGTTAAAACCATCAAAGCCCTCAATTAAGTCCCATACTTTGCTTGTTGGACTTCAACAAATTGTATTTTGTTGTGTTTTGAGTGTTGATTTGTTGCACAACCAAATCACTATCACTAAAGACTTGCAAGTAGTTAATCCCTCTCTTTTGTGCAAGTTGGAGACCCTAGATTAGGGCTTCATACACTACTACATTGTTGGTGCAGCTAAACTTAAACCTAAATGAGAAGTAGTACTGCTCACCTCCTAAATAAACCAACATTACACTAGCACAAACACCATTTTTGTTTCTTAACCCATTAAGAAACTTCCACAAACCAATTGTGTCTTCTTGAGCTTTTAGAAGGTTGGGGATATAAGTGCTCTCCTCATATATACAATAGGTACCCAACCCAATCTCCTTTGCTTCACGGTATGCGTCAAACTAAAAAGCAATACTCCACTTGTCCAATAGGTAATCAATGACCCCCTCCAAATAGGCGACAAGTTCATGAACAGTACACTCTCCCCCTTCATCATGCAATGTGCAATTCATAGTTATGGGGCTAGGTGTGCAAGATCCAATGTGATTTTTGGCAATGAGCTCGGCTCTACTTTGATGGTCAACTTTGTACCATACCTTGTTCTAAATAGTGTATGGGCCCAATCAAAAGACAAGTACCAGCCTATTTTGGTACTGAACTCCCTAGATAAGCAGATGGCAAAGAAGGCAAGGAGGTTTATGATTGATATGACTTACAAAACTATACAACCTAGGCATGCATGCGAATTTAATTTTAAATCTTTAATGACCTTTATTGTTTTAATAGTCATGGCATCCAATTGTACAACACCCTTGCACATGGCTCATACTTAATGCCAAAGAGATCAACTACCGTCTTTGGCATAACAAGTTGCTAGCCCCTGAATCTATCATACAATTATGGACTAGATAATCTCCAAACGAATAAAGACATAAAAGGGAGGTGGCTTGTTGATTTTACTAGAATTCCCTTCCTCTTTAGATTGAACTAGGTTGGTTGGAGTTGTTATTCCCTAGTTTGTCACTACCTCACTTGGTTGATTAATTCCCTTCAATGCTTCCTACAGTAAATCCCTTTGAGGTGGGATAGACCAAGCCTCCCACATTGTCACCTAAAATCGCACCCTCAACATTCTAGTCAAACATGTTATTAATCTCAAACTGTGAATCCTTGCAAATGAGATCAAACCTCCAAAGAAGGTTGGCTTCCTTTCTAATCTAGATGCAAAAATTGTTGGTGTATAATCATGCTTATGTGGTGAGTTGGTAACAAAGGTAGTTAGAGAAGTTAATAGGTTTAACTACTTTTGCCTCCAAATTGGGAATGTGATTGCTTAAATTTCCATATATATGTACATCATTTTCTCATTGATAATAACCTTCAATTTGGCCTACAATTTGCATTCGCTTGTTATTTCTATTTTGACCAAGTACAAAGCAACTCTCACAAAATGGAGAAAGGGGGGAGAACCCAATGGGAAAAATTCCCCACCCCTCCAAAAGATAGAAAAGAAAATAACTAGAAGACCCTTCCTAAAGAAAATGAACTCTCTGAATGTTGATCAAATGCTCCAAGTGATGTTCTACTAGAAAGAATCTCTAGCTACTCTTGAAGAAGCATCTCAAGAATCTCATGTAGCAAAGGTACAAGAAAATTTGCTAGAAAGAATCTTTGATGCTCTTTATGAAGCGTCTCAGCTATCTCATATAGCAAGACAATGAAACTATTAGAAAAAACTTATGGAAGCTCCTTGTGAAGCGTCTTTGGAATCTCATGTAGCAGAAGGTGCAGGAATAAAAGAGTTGTCATAATGGTAAGATAAGTTTGTTGCAAAGAACTATTGGAAGCTCACAAAGAAGCGACATGAAACTCTGAAGTAGCAACAAGTACAGTAGAAATCTCATCTAGATCTAAAAAAAACTATACAAACAAGAGATGCCAAGTAGAAATTAACTCAAAGTGAATCCTAATGACGCTATTGCAAAGAAGCAAAGGAAGCTCTCAGAGATGCAACTCAAAGTTATGACCGAGGAACAATTGATGGTGGTGAAATATCAACATCAAGTGAATCATCAGATGGTGAAGTTAGAAAAGGTGAAGTTAGGCAAGACCTAGAAAATCTTCCCAACTGCAACAATTTCTCTATTTTGAGAACCTCTAAAATATGTTTAAGTGGACGTAAACTCAATTGTCTTTCCTAAACAAGTGAACTGATTTACAATAAACAAATGTGTTGTTGTCATGAATGAACAAGGCATTATCAGTGTATTCATTACCAATCTCTATTGTTCCTTGTCCATAAACTATATAATAATAGTCACCTATCAAGATTTTTGAGATGTTTAAAGGATAGAGTGGCATGAAGACTTTTGAGTAAGGGGACATGTCATTAGAAGCATTGAAGTGAAGAACCCATTGATTTATCTCAGAATCTAAAGATGTAGTAGAAAGTGAAAAGAGCACAACACAATTACCCCCCCTTGATTCACTAGAAGAGACCCCCCCAAAAAATTTGGCACTTTATAATTGCAATGTGTAGGCAAGTCCAATTTTGGAGCGAATAATGGCACCTTATAATATCAATGTGAAATCAACTCCAATCAATTAGGCGTAAAAAATTAACCACTTTCAAAAATGGCACTCAATTTCAAGTTGCCAATTTCAAGTTATGTCTTTATATTTTGGCATATTATATGCATAAGGTTGCACTACAAAAAAATGAATATGCCTTTTGATGGGATTAAAGGTTTTGAAAATTTTCACCAAGTTGACCAAATTTGAGGGGAAAATGGAATGGATATTAAGCCTCCTTGCTTGGACAAAACCAAGGGCTAAAAATCCATGACTAGAGGCTTATGTGACCAAAAAAATTCACAACCTGCACCAAAGAGGCCCACAACCAAACCACCTACGTGCCCAACTGGTCCACAATCTCCCAAGCCACACAAACTATTGATCACGCCTTTGACAAGGTAAATGCCAATCTGGAACAAGACAACTAAAAGAGGGATTCAAACAAAAGTTGATGCAAATCTTTAAAATTTTCTTTAATATGCATTGTCCACCCAACAATGTTAATAGTTAATATGGTTGGCCCGATTTTATGTGGATATGATCTGAACTTGAATCGACATAAACCAATTTTGATTTTTCTCAAACTTTCCCAACCATAGGAAAGTTCACACAAAAATAATGAAAAGATCATGACAATGGAAGGTTCATGCAAAAATAATATAGAAAATTCACACCAAATTTGAACAAACCATGTCGATTCAAAACAATATAGCAAAAATTTCACACCAATAAAAAGTTCACACCAAATTCAAAAGCAAAGCACAAATATTCACTTCATTTGCAAAATAAACAACCAAATGCCATGAACTTTGTAAATATTTTCAAACTTTATAATGAAATTATAGAAATCAACATTGATTTGCAAATCTTCACACTAAACTTGCCTTCAATGCAACTCACAAATAAACTGAATCCATTTCCATCCACCACAAGAAAAGCTTGGATACCATGAAAAATTATCCAAGAAATCTAGACAAATGAAAACAACAATGAGAAAGAACTACAAGCAATAAAATCTTGAATAAGAAGATGATTTATGCATTATGATTTGAGGTACACATAAAAGGACATTTGGGCAACTGAACTCCAAATTTGGAGGGAAAAGTTGTTAGACCTGCCAACCTTTCTAACTACCTTTGTAACCAACTTGCTAGATAAGCAAGCTACCACCTAAGCATGATTATACACCAACGGAAATGTTGCTCCAACCCAACAATGAACAACTCTAAGTGAGTCGAGGTCTATCAACTTGCAAATGAAAAATGGAAGAATGAAACGTAGAAAATGGAAGTGGTTGTGACGCACCTACATTACATGTTTCTTCATGCTCATAAGAGCACAGAGAAATAATAAAACTACCAAAAGAATCCACACAATTACCTATTATACCAACTCCTAGAGGAATATATAGGTATCATGGTTTGACAAGCACTAAGAAGGAAAGATAAACTCCATAGTTAGTTATTGTAAGTGATTTAACACAATATACAAACATAAAAAATGGTAGCAATCATTCAAACACAACGATAACCATATTACACAAAGTGTAGAAGTGAAAACAAGTGAAAAATAGCAATTTTTTATTAAATATGAGGCTTGGAGCCAATTTTGCAATTGTAGAGATACAAAAAAAGTGTAATTGTTACAAAAAATGAGGAAGAACTCCTTACCATGAATAGTAAAATATATTTAGTACCAAAAAAGTGTAGGAGAGAGATGGTGTGGAAAGGAGTGAGACCCTAGCCACGACCAACCAAATCTAACAAATGTGTACAAGAATCCTCATTTGGATGGTGTGGAAAACATCCCAAACACTCTTGGCATACTTCTACATTGATGATTTGAAGGAAGAACTACCAAAAACCTTCAAAAATCCAATGTAAATCCTGGCCCATGAATGGTCCCTTGACAAAAGGGGTCTACAAATCAATAAATGCAACATGGGTGTTTCTTTTTCCTTTTGAACCCATGGAAAACGAATTAATAGCCCTTATGGAGACTCCATGAATCGAGATCTAATAGCTAAAAGAGTTGTTGCAACATTAATGGCATTCTAGGTTAAAACATGTGCTTCTAGAATCCATCAACGAAGTATCTAGCTTGAGCCTATTGTCATGCAACAACATTAAATAATCCACAACCCCAAAAAGCCTTATGTTGAACATTGAGCCTCGACCCTACCATATAAAACTTGTCGTAAAGCCTGGAAGAAGAGCACGTCCAACTCCAATGCCTTGATGAGACAATCCTTCATAGAGCATCAAACATTTGTGGTGAAGCTTGTCGATGAGGAAGGGGAGAATGAGGGATGCTAAATGTTCAACCTTTGATGATGACATCAACAAGGGAATAAAAATTTCAAGGAATCAAGGATGGAAGGAAGGTATGTGAAATCTCAAAAGTTTGACGAAAGACAAAGGAATTTCCAACAATGAGGAATCAATCAAGAGTTGGGGATCAAGAACAAAGCTTATTGCATGCCAAAATGGTATGAAGGTAAAGGGGAGGTCAAAATCCCAAAGTTTGATGAAAAAGACAAAGAAAAATTCAAAGAAGAATGAATCGGGGGTCAAGGAGCTAGAAGAATGCTTACTACATACCAAAATGGTGTCAAGGAAAGAAGGCCTCTAAAAACAAATAAACTTCATACTCAGTCATTTTAACAACATACCTTTGTCAGGTATCCACCAACAAGACTTTTGCAAACAGCATGTTAAAAGACAATGAAGGTAAAATGTCAACAATCCAAATGTTTGAGGGAATTAGAATAATTTATGAAAGATGCACTACAGGCATCAAGCAGGCAAAAGGAGGCATGCTCAAAGAGGACAAAGGTATGGAAGCAATTGAGAACCTGAAGACCCAATAAGATCAATATTTGCTAGATTTTCCAGGGCCTAGACTTCGAGGGTCAAAGGTTGGGAAAGCAAAGGGAAGCATACTCAAAATGTATAAGGTTATTAAGCAAGTTGATGGCCCAAAGTCTGATAGACTTAGCACTTAGTCCTTTAGGAACTTAGACTTCGAGGTTGGGGAATTAAGGAACATTAGGATGGGTAGATGATTACGAAGATCATTGACGGCCCAATGAAATGACATATTTCATACATAGGAAAGCAAGGTCTAGAGGCATAAAATCATGCAAGATGGCCCAAGTAAGATTTCTCAAATTGGTAATTATTGAGGGGCCATAAGGGGGTAATGATATGTCAACAATTATCAAGGTAAAGAAGCAAAAAATGAAAGGTTAGAGGGAACATAGGCCTCCATGTTATATGGTAGGAGAAGCCATGGATTTAACTAGTAAATAACCAAGAGCCAAATAATTGTTTACCCATAGCCATGAAATTTAACTAAATAGATAAGAATAGATAATCAATTGAGTGTCAAAGAAAGAAGAATGTTATTGCAAGTGTGGTACAACTTCCCTTTACAAATCTATTTCAATGGGAAATATTGTCCTATTGGGCAATGGTAACAACTCACTTTCAACAAGTTGCATAGGGACAAGGGTTTCAATACTTTATTTTACACACCTCCTTAGTTTTCTACTTGATTGAGGGATTCTCCAAAGTTAACATTGTCTTGGCACATGCATGTTATCTCTTATTGCAAGGTTGCCTGTTTTTATATGTTTGAGTCCTTTATTTTAGTCCTTGATTGCATATCATAACACTTAATAGGAATTATAAGTGCATTGGTGTATGTTGTAGGCATTTGTATGTTTGATGGGTTTGAGCGCAATTTTTTTGTCGCAAATCATAACTCAAGTACGTGCAAACTAATCGCCTAATGTGCCCTTTACAATAAAAAGATCTTCAAGGCAACTTTTACTTCATTAAAAATATCATACGTTGTTTTCTTACTTATGTAAAACTTATACAATCGTTCTTAATATTACTCTATCCACAATTGTTCTCTCCTATATTTAACATTTTCTAATATCCATCTTTATGAAGGTTAAGGAAAGCATTATGTCACAATCACCAATGAGCCTTTGAGCTCATGCATCTTCAAACCTTACATTTCATATACACTATTAAAAATAAATTTAAAAGAACATATCAAAGAAGTTTTATAAGTTGTTTAATCAAGATTCAATTGCATATTTTTTAGTATATCCTTATCAACTCATATTTCTTGAATCACAAGAACACATCTCATTTCATTTAAATTAAATTTTTAGGTTGCACATGCATCTTTTATTGTTTGAATCACAATTTAAAATTCTCTACCATAATTTAAGAAAATTGTCTTTAAATAGAAGTTAATTGGATTCCATTTGTCATTAATTAAAAACAAATCATAGAAGCTTTTAAGTACAAGTAAGATAAAATACAAAGAATAAAACATACCAAAATTACTTTAAAACATCACTACTAACCAAGAAACAACTATCCTCAAGAAAGAAATTGTAGATCCATCTTACTACACTTTTCTAAATGTGTTGTACTTAACCCTTTTGTAGTTAATTGTCTTTAATAGTCTTAAATTTTGAAAGCCTGCAAAGTTCAAAAGCAAAAAGAAAAACAATGGTTGAAAAAATGTTCTCTACAAACCACCAACTAACTTGCAAGCAATACTAAAACCTCCAAAAGAACATGATATTCAAATTTATTTAAAACAAAGACACCAAAATCAAAAGTAATATGTCACCACAACCTCATAGACATGCAATGAATCAAAAATCTCCATAAAAGTAAAGTTCAACATGAAATTAGTTTTTTATTAGATAAGCAGCATTTACAAGGTGTTGTACCCTTCACACAGGAGCCCAAAGGGCCAAAAAGGAGCCTGGTTCAAACCAGAACATGAACTAGGAGAAACACAGAAATAGCTGACAGACAGTTGTAGAACAGAAGACAAAGACTAGACAACCCCAGAACCTGAGGAGACCAATCTGACTCCCGTCACCCTAGGTCGCAAAGAAGCAATGGATTTGGAGAGTCCCTTCTTCCTCAGCACAACAAACCAAGAAGACTCGGAATATAAGTCCACTGAGCAAGGCAAGAGGAGCGAATCCTCAACAACCACCCACACGGAGCCATCACGCAGAGAGGGACCCGATAGCAAAGAGGAGACAGGAGCACTCGAGGGAAGAGCAGAATCGATCAAAGAGGGACAGGCAAGGTCTGTCAAGACATCGACAACAGTAGGCACCATAGAAGGGAAAGTCAGAGGAGGGGCCAAGATAGAATCAACCGCCAAGGCAGGAGCCGCCAAAGGAGGGTCATCCTCCATAGGAGGAACATCCGAAGAGAGAGAACCCACCGTGAGATGGTCTGACAGAGCATTCTTCCACCAAGTAGCAACACCCTTACGATGAGCAAAAGGGCAACCAGAGGCCAAATGACCAATGGAGAAACACCTCCTGCATCGAAAGGGAAGGCCCTCATAGTCCAGCAACTGCGACCAAGGTCTGTCCTCCACCATCAAAACCACATCACCATGAAGAAGTTTGGAGATGTCCAAATCAACTAAAATACGAGCCACCGTAGTATGCCCTAGATCCCAAGTTGTAGAGTCAACCTTTAGAAAGGGTCCAATGGAGTTGCCAATAGCTTCAAAACACGATTCCTCCCAAAATTGTAGGGGGAGATTTGACAGTCGGACCCAAACAAGTCTAACATTCAATGGCTCAATAAGCGGATTGAAAGAGCGAGAATGTAGCCTGATGGACAGTGAATGAACACACCACATCCACCCCTTGTCCAGCACATAGTCCCACTCCGTAGGAGTAGAAAAGGAAGCAACCAAAAACCCCCTAGCACTGGGATAGAGTTCAATTTCTCCGGAGACAATAAGCTTCCAAGAGGCAACAACCCAATCATGGAGATCAGGAAGAGAGGGCCCCAAGCCATTAAACCTACAAACCACTCCCTGAGCCAAATAGAAATCCTCATTCTCAGTAACCTCAGGCCCACATACCACAACAGGTGATGCATGGGCGTAGGGCAAAGGTTGAACCCTAGCAGGAGCAAGAGGAACCAAAGAACGAGCATTTGAAACAACATCAAAGAAAGATTTATGATGGCCACCAGAAGTAACAGGGGGAGGGCCTCTGCCAGCAGCAACTTTAACCTGCACAAAGGACAGGGGATTCCTGTCATTACTAATCACGTCAGGAAGAACCCCACCAAGATGAGGAATAGATAGACCCAGCACAACCCCCAAAGCAGTCTTGTCCAAACAATCCTGCGCAGCATTGCTTCCGCCCAAAACAACCCGAGTAGAAGGGAGAACTCCACCAAACGCAAGGACAAAGGGAGCCCCAACAAAAGGGTCGAGAACCACCCTTCCATCCCCAGCTGAAGGAAAAGGGGTCGTGTCCAAACCCTTGTCTCCAACGCCATTCAAAATTTGTTCTGCCTGTTGGCTCCCGCCCAACGCCTCTCCACAGCACATTGCCATATGCAATTTTGGGACCACTTTTCAACATGAAATTAGTTGACTCAATATAGAATAAAATTTAATCAACTTCAAATCAAAGATAAATCTCTTTTCTCTGAGCATCAAAAATTCTCATTTATTCAAAATAAATACATTAGCTTATATGTGAGATATTTCACCACCTAACTTCATAAGGTAAACCGTGACAAATATTCTCGAAGTGAAGTCCAACAAGAGTTTATTTTAAGTAATAATCAAGTGGAATCCAATTAACTTCTAATTAAAGACAATTTTCTCAAATCATAGTAAATAACTTTAAAACATTGTTCAAACAATAAAAAATGCATGTGCAAACTAACAATTTACTTTAAATCAAATGAGATTCTCATTTAAAATAAATGATTGAACTCAAATAAAACAATCCAACTCATCCTTCCAATACACAAAAATAAGTTTTAATTCATAAAATAAATGATGCATCACCATGTTCTAGAGTGCAAATGTGTGACCTTCTTTGATGTTGTGCTTTCAACGCGATTATTCCTCTCCACTTTAATTAGATCAGCCCCTACACAACCCAAATAACCAAAACATTAGTGCCATAAAAATAATATCATTCCCACAACATTTCAACATACATAACCATTAACCTTTATTTAAAAACTAAACTCAATTTATTCAAACATAAATTAAATTAAACAAACAAAATGATAGAATAAAAAGTCAACAACATTCTTCCCCAAATAATGCATTGTCCTTATGATCATTAGCATGAGTGTGGAGTCTGATGTTATTTCTTTCACGGTCTCTTGAGTTGTACAATCCTTGACATATTGGCCCATTACATGATACACTGAATTATTCCTTTATTTAGTAGGCCCATCTAGTTCTAGGATTGTAACATGATTCATTAGAAGATCACCACAACCTTCAACCTACAAAGCATGCCAATCAAAAACATGAGAAGCATATTCACAATACTTTAACAAAAACACAAGGAAAACATTATGTAATAGGTAAAACATCAAGTGGCATAGTTGGACAAAAGGCCACAAGATTGATGACCTTTAAAATTTTGAGAGATCTCATTTAATAAAACACTACACTAGTTGATTTTGCATACTTATTCAAACTCTTCTATGGTTCAAACCCAACTAACATTATTCACAACCTCAAACTACCTCAATCCACACTTCCTATTAGTGTATATCTTTTAACAACATATTGTTTCCAATAATCGTCCTTTGATTAATTTTCATTTGATCTTCCATTCCATGCAACACATCAAGTCCAATAAAAGTATGATCCTCAACAATATTTCATCCACCATTTCCTATCGCACAACACCTTACAAATATATTCTTAAGGCTAAATGGTACTATTGTTATAAACAAATTCATCCAAGAGAAGATAGTCCTTTCATTTATATGGTTGATTTGAACAATACAATCTCAATAGATTTCCTTCACTACTTCATTTCAATAACTCAAGCTTGAAAACCATTTTCAAAAGTTGATACAACATTATCTTGTTTATCTTGGATATGATCATGGATATAGTTTTCATCCATATTCAAGATTTCCTACTATTGGTAACAATGTCCTTCAAGTATCTCCTCTACAAGAGTCTCTTCATGTAAATCTTCATCCACTACCACCAATTTTCCAACATTCATCTCATGTTGTATATCATGTCATAGACAACATCATTAAACTTGATGTAATGATTCTCTCAAATGTGAATTATTCATAAATGTTATTCTTTACATTACTTCAATTACCATTGGCACATGCCACCCAACTATATTTACCATTTTTGTTGACAATGATACCTACACTAGTGTGTCATGACAAAACCTAAATAACAACAAATAATGTTAGATCCTTTACTCTAAGATTCAAGGCATTCAAAACCATGAATGCAAATCAACTATGTCACACTTCTAAAGATATGATGTGGATCCAAGAATAATTTAGAATGCTCCAAGGCATTGTGTCAATCAATTAATAGAAAGATTGTTCACAATCATATTGATAGTAACTAACCTAAGGAATTTAGTCATAAAGTTTGAATTCCACCTCAACTAAAATTAATTTTGTTAATGAAATTGGCATTCAAGACAAAAGATAAAAATCACTCCCAACAAATCAAAACCCATGCAAAGATGCTTCATTAAAAAGAGTCAAATGAGAAATTGGGGAATTTTCCCTTTTCTCTACAAATTTGCCTATTTCATTTCATACCACAATCTCTAATAATCTATACTCTATAAGATTAATGTGTTAAAAGTGATATAAACTTGCCTCTTTGATATCACACCTTAATAAAACCTAGAGAAGTGTGAACAATGGTGTATCCTTTAGTCAAAAATACAAGGCACTTCAACCCATAAGCACTAGCCAATTATTTGTCCCAAGCCTTCAAGATTTGTGTAATGTCAACCAATGCAACATTGAACAATTCAAGGCATTTTGCTAATCAATTCACAGATTTATACACTATGATACTGATAACAAACACATCAAACTAATTTGATACAAGGATTTTGTTTATTCGGCTTGCATTCAACCAATTTGATCACCAAAAATGTGATCTTAGGATTTTTGCTAGGGAAATTAGATTTATAAATCAAAAATAGATAAATTCACTCATTCATACTTGATCAAAAGTGATGCACAAACACATGTAAGCTTAAAAAATACTTGAATACAAAAGAAAATTTAAACTTCTGTTTCGAGACATGTAATGTCCCCTTTTGGGATCACCTTATATTTTTCCCTAAAATCACAATCCAACATGAAACCAATAGTAGATTGCAGTTAAAGATATAATTCCTATTTAAAATTGAGATGATGTAAGTCTAGCTATGGAAACCTGCAACCATGTTAGACATAATCCATGAAATATATTTAATTCTAAGCCTAAGAAAGATTATATATATATAGTCCCAAAGACTACGTGGGCTCAACCATAATGAGGACATGATGAAATGCCCCAAGTATCCTCTCCTAGGCCCAACAACAGGACCTTACCCTCTATGGCCTCATGTGGTCCTTAACCAATGGTCCTCAACCATCATCATGAGGTGGTGTACCTAGTGAAGGCTTTACACAATTCTCCTCCATCATGCCAACCTCTCCTTTTATCATTGAAGACCGCTCTTCATTTTCTTCAACAATTGATTCACTTGGGGATAGTTGGGAGGCTGCAATAGGGTGCCCTTTTAGCAGTTCTACCTTTTGCATAATAGGTTGCCCTTTTAGAAGTTCTCCCTTTTGCATAATAGGGTGCCCTTTTAGCAATTTTCCCTTTTGCATAATAGGGTGCCCTTTTAGCAATTCTCCCTTTTGCATAATAGGGTGCGCTTTTAGCAATTCTCCCTTTTGTAGTCTTGCCTCATCCCTTCATGATCAATTGTTGCCTTAACTGTGATTTTAATTGATGCCCACATCTGATCCTCTTTCCTGGGTTGTGATTGTTTTATGAAGAGCACTTTCCATCTTAGTATACAATGCTTCCTTCTAGATCGATGCCTTAATGTTCAGATGTTGTTGCCTTTCAGACCAAGTTTATTTGCTCTACCATCCGATGCAGGAAATCAAACTAATGTGCATATGCAAATGTATCATTTATTTCTATTTCCTTTTATTTAATGTTTTCTTGTAGATGATTGTTGGTTTGTATGTTCTCTTTCAATCGATGCCCTTTTCATTTGATCTATTCTTCCTTTTATACCCCTATTGGGCCTGAGGGTCATGTCTTTTCATACTATCAAAAGACGTGTTTTTTATTGTTTGCTTTGACTAACCGATCAAGGATAATTAATTTCGTTAATATTATCCTTGCTTAAATTGCCAATCATTTCTTAGAAACATTTGCTGCATCATTTAATCGTTGCTTTAAATAACTGTTGCCTCATACTAATTGTTGTTACTCCAACTATTCTTTATCAATGTGGCTTGAATTTGCTTTTTCATCCTTAGTGTTATTTTGTCTTTAGTGTTGTTTTGCCTTATTCTCCACCAATGTTGATTTTGCTTGTCAATCGGAGTTTAGTATTGCAGTTTCCGAGGAGATGACAAGACACCATGAAAATAGGCATATATAAACCTTATTTCTAAACTTTCTAATGCATATACTCTACCAACCTAATGCACACAAAAGCTAAACCCTAGCCAAGTTGCAAGTCACTTTCTCCAACAAGTCATCTACTTTGTGCTAGTTTTAAGTTTGGACAAGCAAGTAATTGAATACTCTTTCATCCAAAACCAAAAACAAGAGTCAATTATCTCAAGCCTTAAATATTTGTTCTATGAATTCTAAAACAACCTCATACTTTAAGGCATTTCAATAATCAATGCACAAATTGATACTCAAGGAGATTGATAACATATCAAGTTAAAAGGATGTAAGGAGTTTGATCATAAAGGTTGTAGTCAACAATCCTAATAAGAATGACTATCACTAGTACGATTGACATTCAAAACAAAGGATTAAAAAAGACTCATCTTCACAAAAAACCAAAAGTGAAGAACTAAAAAAAACATACATTCTAACAAAGAGTCAAATGAGAAAATAGGTGTATTGAGATTCTCAAGAAAAATTTTGAAAAAAAAAAGGAAACTAAGATTGTCTCTACAATCTTCTAATGCTTTTTCAATGTAAGTCTAATGTTTTCTACACTAATATTAGATCTTTAGTATGATGAAACAAAGAAGAGGTCATAACTTCCATTAATGTTGAGAAGCACTTTGTCTAAATTTATTAGACTACCCTTTAATTAATAGAAATGGGTTAAGCCAAGCCTTTATGAATTTTATGATAACATAATAATGGGTCTTATGAGAGGTTTTAGTTTCATATGTGACACTATGCAATTAAGTTCAACGCTTATTTTAGGTTGAATCTCGATTATGACTTTAGATCTTTAAAACATGCTTTTACTTTACATTAGATACATAAGCACTTCATAATAATATATATGAGGTGTTTTTTCAAAATTTCAAATTTGTTATGTATTTTTCATAATAAGCAACATTTCACATGAGAGAGATAGATTATTGTGCTATCAATAAACAATTTTCAATTGAATTCAAAAATGAGCTCAAAACAATGTATCTTTGAGAGTTGTCTTCCAACTATCATTTTTGAAAAGATTACAAACTTTCATGTAGATCATATAATTATATATAATATTGGCTCTATATTTCTTGCAAAGAGAATAGCAAAATATAGTAGAAAACACCTGGTAAAACTCAATCCAATCATCAAACAAAGCTTGATGTACGACTCCACTAAGCCCTGCCACATAAAAATGACCACTAATTTTATTAAATTTCATTTAAATAAAATATAATAAAGAATGCATTCTAAAAAAAATCAAAAATAGGTTGCAAATAACAATTTGACAAAACATTCATGGTAGTCACACTCTAATAGTGATATATATAAAAGATTAAGAATGAATTGAGGAAAACATAGGTTGAATAAAAGAAACAATAATAGATAGAAAGAACAACAAAAGATTCTAAACAATCCAAAAGATGTACTTGGATAAACGATTTTGGGGCTTACAATATAATTCACACAAACATATAGTAAATTTTGTGGCATATTTCAAATCATTTAAAGTAACACATACAATTGTATTTCCATGTATCAAACGATTTTGGGGCTTACAATATAACTCACAAACATAACATTTGGTGAATTTCACAGCATATTTCAAATCATTAAAGTAACTCAAATAGAATTGAATTTCCATGTATCAAATTTTAATTACAAAAATTTGTTAAAAAGGACCAATAAAATAATACAAGCACTAGTTTTTGAAAGGAAGTAAATAAATATAGATGGTGTAAAGGTTCAAACTTCTAAGAATACAAAATATGCATCTAAATATCTAATGACAAGAAGTAACAACAGATATAATTCAATTGGTTATCCACATTAGTTAATTTTTGACATCTTAAAAAACTAAAATAGGCTTGAGGTGGTATGACAAATATAACGTTTTTTTATTAAAAGAATTGCTACACACTACATCCAAGAATGAGAGCCAAGCCAATGCTTAATATCTCCAATGGTAAAATTTTACCATTCGGAAAAAAAAATTGATTCATCATATGTTGTGAGAATTAAGTAATCATTAACCTAAATGAACAAAATTCAATATTATCTACTCAATGTTAGGAAGGAATCAGCTCATGGAAATTGTGACCACAATCACATGTCTTCTTATGTTAAAGTAAAAAATGAGGTAGTATTTCATGAGTTGTGTCTTAATTGCTACAACAATTGGTTTATAAGGGAAGACAATTGAGCTAATGATTGGGAGAGCGAGCAATGTTTTAAATAAATAATGACGAGGCAAACAATCAAAAGGACAATGATAACAAATACAACCAAGGTGAAATAAATTGTTAGTGTAATGTCGAAAATTGCATCCTGTATAGGAGTGAATTTGCACCCCTCTTGCAAATTCCCCTTTTACACCCTCTACTTTAGGAAAATCAAACCCGACTAAGAAATTCCATATCACCTATCTATAATGCATCCACTTGGCACTTGTCTATTATGTCAGTGGGGGAATTTATGTTGGGGATGCGCACGTGGCACGCTGTCGTCCCTGAAAGATACCTGCCTCTGCAATCCACAGAGACAATACACTCTCCATTGGCAATGAAGCGTAATGCCTTTGTGCCTTCCAGTCAACCCAAGAACGACTCTTTCCCTCCCTTCAGATCGTCAAATGGTTATCTTTCATTCTCTTTCCATCCTCTTGGCAACACTTGATCTCTAGAGCATCTCTTAAGCAATTCAATCCATTTTCTACACACTAGTTGAGTTCACATGCATCTTCTCCACATCTTGTTGCACTTTTGCCACCATTGGAGTTGTGACTTGGTGTCCCAAGGGACTGCTTCTTCATTGTTGCAGTAGTGTAGACCTTACCAAGCATGCATCCTCCTCTACGTGCTTGAGGGCACCTCGATTGATAAGGTGGCATTGTTTCTTGATTTAAGTAGAATAGTGTTATTGCTATTGTTCGGTTTTCTTTCCATTAGTTTCTTTATCGCATTTTCTATCAATCTATCTAGTTGTCCATGGAGGTGGAAACACCAAAGCGAGGGTTTGACTGCAGCAAACCCCTATACAGCCCTAACATTTTTCCTCTCTTGGCTATGTGTTCGTACATGTTCATGCGGAGCTTGCTAACGAAGTGGACTCTCCATAAGTTGATCTTCATCACCTTCACTCTCATCATCTCCTATATCACTTTTCTAGCTATCTTATTTATTCTGTATATTATCATCGATAAGTAGTTAGTAGGTCCTTGCACCCTTCACTGTACTTTCACACTTTCTAGTCATACAGATGCCAGCGCCCCAAAGAGATGCCAGCGCACCGCGCTATCGTTCCTGACCTACGCTACTATCCTCAAGCAAAGAGTTGTCTAAGGCACGATTCAGGTTCCACAAACCTGCTCACTTAGCCCCATTAAATCTCTCTGGTTAGTACAACAACAGAAGTACTTGAGAGTGCTCTTCATTCTCTATCCTTGAACTAAGAACTCTTATCCAGCTTGAGGTAGATTAGAGCAGCCCTATCCTCTCGGCTCTCCATGACCTGGAGCCTTGGTGTGGTTGGTTCCCCTCTTCTACATTTTGGTGAACCTGACATGAACCATTTTGGTTTCGATTAGCAGTGCTGAAAGACCCTTTCCTCGTATCCTACAAGTGTTGTGGGTGTGAATGTTGCGACGCGTCTAGCCTTGCAACCCAACCTACGACCCCTAGTGGCGTAGTTGTTAGGTTCCATAGGCATCACGAAACAAAACCTTAGTTGGGTCACTATCTAGTTGCAAAACCTTTGGGGGATCTGTGAAAGTTTTGTCTAGTATACATGACGGCCTCCTTTTTACATCTGCCAATCCCATCCACACAACCTGTGAATCAATCCATTGGCATAACTTTCACCTTGCAGGACTTACCGATGAATTATAAGAGACATCCATCTCCCTTGTACATCCTCGCACAAATCAATGGAAACACTGTGACAAGTGTTCTTGTTGACCCCACGTGTCGAGTGAATGTCATTACTGAGGAGATTATGTTGATTAATTTCTTGTACAGAGATGGGTATGACGAATCCAAGAGTACCATCCCTACACACAATAGGCTTTATGTACCTCCCATCGGCTGCATCACCTTGTCTGTCTTAGTTGGACCTAAATCAATAAATTTACTCTGACATAATTTCAAGGTCTGAACTCTTCAAAGTGAAACTAGGTATCCCTTGGTTGGTTGCTATGAATGCAGTTACCTCGATGGTGCATAAGTATCTGAAATTCATCCAACAAGGTACAGTGCATGTAGTCCACAACACCAGCTATAAACCGTCGATTGCATATGGTGGCTACTCGTTGGATCACTTCTAGCCTACGCTCATTGGTCTGCATCCTCCTAGGACAGACCTCTTGTACCAAACTTATGTGAAGTACAAGAGTGGGGGCATGACGCCTCCTCCCTATGTAATCTCACATAAGACTTGTCTGAAGGCCAACAACAATGCCACCTTGGCCCAGAGAAGGAAGGAAGAGAAGCGTACTTGAGGTTCTTTCTCCGCTTCTGTTTTTTTCGCCTGTTACTTCCTCACGCCCTGTTGTGGCGCCATCGTCTTCTGCTCAAGGCGTTTGCTAGAGAATCTAATGGTGCCTACTTGGCAAAAGCCCAAGCGTCCAGCATTCGAACTTCCCATCTTACTCACAGTGCCTCAACCGGTTTGATATGGTAAGGAGAAGAGTCCCCATGGGGAGTCCTCTATGTTGCGGCCTCCTACCACATTTGCCCAGAAGGCGGTGAATGGAAAGAGGCCTGTTGTTGAGGCGTTGAAGCCAAATCCTCCCACTGTTGTTCCAACCTCTTCTCAACCTCTCCCTCCCATTCCTGTCCAGGAGACTCTCCCTCCGCTAGAAACGGTCGTGATGGACACTTTGATAGTCTAGCAAGAGTCCTTTGTTTCATCTCAGCTTACAACCTCTAGCTCTTAGAGTCGGAACCACCTTGTGCGTGAGCACAAGCGTCGAAGAAAGGCTTTGGCCCATGAGCAAGCCACCCAGCAGAGGAAGGAGGGGGAGTCTGCAATTTCTGCCCCAACACCTTCTATTGTATCCTCCTCTCTTGTCACCTCTACTTCAATTCCTTCGGCTTCAATGTTGTTTCTGACTCCTGCTGCAAGCATAAACATTCCTAACCCGAAGAGGGTGCAGGTGTTTATTGCTCCTTTGGTTGAGTCGCCCCTTCTAATGTCCCTCACAGGCATCATGTCATTTTCAAAGCCCGTGGACATGACGAATACCTCGGTGGTGTTTGTCGCGATTTTCTCCTCCACCTCCGCGCCTTTTACCTCATCTGTGTGGATCTCGCATCCTCCAACAAAGCAGGATGTGGAGGACGGCCCCACTAGCAATGGGGGTCGAAAGAGGGGTTCCCCTCCTTCTGAGGGTGGTTTTGCATTAGCATGTGTCCTAGTGACAGAGGAAGTCCCAGCGTCCCCAGAGTTTGTCACTGCTCCTAAGTCTCTCGATGGGCCTAGCAGTGAATTTCAAGTGCCGCCTCCCTCGCCCATTGAGTTAACATATGGCACTCTTGTGAAGTGCATGTTTAATTCTCTAAACGAAGTCTCAACCCTTTCAGCGATCTTTGCGAAGTTGATAACTTTTACCCCACAAGAACTGAGCGGAGGAGACCTCGAGGTGCCTCCTTCCTTGGCTCTTATTGTGGGGGGTCAGAGGGTTCCCCCCTTGATATTCTGCCCTTGCATGCTCATCTGCCTTCCCCTTATAATGATCTAGATTGGGAAGCCGATGACCTCTTGGTTGATGAGGACTAGGGGTCGCCTCTTCTTTATATGTAGAGTAGATTGTATGTGTTTGTGTTCCCCTGTGCTTGCGTTATGTGTTCTTGGATGACCCTTGTCACCCGCATAGGTGCTTGGATACAGGAGCGTTTATGTGTCATATAACTTCCTCTATTTGTTACATCATTATTTCTTTGTTATGTGTATTGATTTTCAACAAATGGGGACGATGCAAAGTGTTGGGGGCATTTAGGCCTATCTTCCATGTTAACCCAATTTTTATTTTTATTGTCTTCTCGTGTATTCTTCATATGGTCTAATATAGTAGGGGGTTGATGACAGTTCATTTATATATTATTATACTTATTTATCTATATTTATGAGCAGCTCTGACCCCAAAATATCAAATCGCCCCTATGTCCCTTGTTCGTGATGTTATTCTCTTCTTGCATTTGTGTTCTCTTATCTCTCTTGCTTGCTTTGTGATGTTGTGGTGCTTGTCTTGTCCCTCGCATGTGCGACAACAGTACCACAATTTCATCTTGTTATGTTCTATGAGCCACAACATCACTTTTTCATTCTTGCTTTTCTCTCCTTAGGATGCCACCTGCCTTATGTTCAGCACGCACCATCCTAAGGGTGGGCTATCATGTCATTTCGATTTTCAGAAAACGCATTCGATGACCAACGAATCTTTTCAAAACTTTTTTTCAAAAATAACATTCCTCACCAAGGACCCCTAGTGGAATATTCTTCCTTCATCATGGGTTCGTAAAGAAAGAATTTGAAAAACCTTCCTTTGAGGGAGCACCTTCCCCTTGTGAGGGGACCTTCTTCCTTTTCAATTACTTGATGAAGTGAACATCTTTCAAAAGGATTCCTTGATGGTGAATTGATTTGGGAAAAAATACTCTTACACTTTCGAACTGAGCGTCCCTTCAATGGACCCCTTTTCTTTTGAAGGGTTCCTAAGGGACCCCTTTGAAAGCTCTTCCTTCAATTTTTTGACTGTCTGCTTGTCTACCTACGTGGTTGCTTTTTGTTCCTAACATGTTATGTCTGCAGATTAACACGCTGCATTGCAAGTGCGCCTGTTAAGCTGCTTTCCAATCCGACTCTACGGAGTCCCCTTACATCAGGCTTCCTTCAGGAGAGAGTACCTAAAGGAGCCTTCTTTGCAGGCCCAAGGATCTGTGAAGTGCTTGCATCTTGCAAGATTTATCCATTGTTCGTCTACAGGCCTTCAGTGTAGTTTCATCAACTTCATAGTTTCGAAGACCTAGAGAGTCCTTTGTTCAATCCTCAAGAGAGAGTACCTGTGGAGTTATTTCCCTAACCTGCGCTTTCGAGCTTGCCAGATTGCAGTCTACTTCCTCGACGGTTCAAGTATACATTTCTAAACTCTTCAATCTACTTTACCAAACATTTGTTGACACTCATGCTCGCTAAAGTGGGGGAAAAATGTATAGGAGTCAATTTGCACCCCTCTTGCAAATTCCCCTTTTACAAACTCTACTTTAGGAAAATCAAACCTAACTAAGAAATTCCACATCACCTAATCTATAATGCATCCACTTGGCACTTGTCTCTTGTGGTGGTGAAGGAATTTTTGTCGGGGACGTGTGCACAATGCACGAACATCTGCGCAACGCGTGGACGTCCCCACAAATTCCTGCCTCTTGAATATGTAGAGACATTACGCTCTCTATTGGCAATGAAGCGTAACACCTCTGTGCCTTCCAGTCGACCCAAGAATGACTCTTTCCCTCCCTTTTGATCTTCAAATGCCTATCTTTCATTCTCATTCCATCCTCTTGGCAACACTTGATCTTTGGAGCATCTCCTGAGCAATTCAATCCATTTTCTACACACTAGTTGAGTTCATACACATCTTCTCCATGTCTTGTTGCACTTTTGCCACCATTGGAGCTATGACTTGGTGTTTTGAGAGACTGCTTCGTTGTTACGGCAGCGTAGACCTTACCAAGCTTCCATCCTCCTCTACATGCTTGAGGGCACCTCAATTGAGAAGGTGGCATTGCTTCTTTATTTATGTAGCATAGGGTTATTGTTATTGTTTGGTTTTCTTTCCATCAATTTCTTTATCGCATTTTCTATCAATCTATCTGGTTGTCTGTGGAGGTGGAAACACCAAAGCAGGGGTTTGACTGCGGCAAACCCCTATACAGCCCCAACTTTTTTCCTCTCTTGGTTGTGTATAGGTACGTGTTCATGCAGAGCTTGTTGGCGAAGTGGACTCTCCATAAGTTGATCTTCATCACCTTCACTCTCATCATCTCCTATATCAGTTTTCTAGCTATCTTATTTATTTTGATTATTATCATCTCAATTAGTACTTTAGACTTTAACTGCTAAGTAGTTAGTAGGTCCTTGCACCCTTCATTATACTTTCACACTTTTTGGACGTATGAACGCCAATGCACCAAAGAGACACTAGCACGTCGCACTGTCGTCCCTAGCCTTTGCTATTGTCCTCAAGCAAAGAGTTGTAAGAGGTATGATTCGAGTTCCAAAAACCTACTCACTTAGCCCTATTAAATCTCCCGAGTTAGTAGAGTGTAAAAAGTACTTGAGAGTGTTCTTCATTCTCTATCCTTGAACTAAGAACTCTTATCCAACTTGAGGTAGATTAGGGCAGCCCCTCACTCTCGTCTCTCTGCGACCTAGAGCCTTGGTGTGGTTGGTCCCCCTCTTCTACACATCCTATGCAATTTCGCATTCCATAACTCCCCTTTAGTTTAATTAAATTTGATAATGCAAAGTCCAATTCACCCAACCTTAATTTTGTCTTTAACCGTTTCGTTCTCGACCGTTAAAGTGATTTTGTCACAGACAACTGCGCGACGTGCAAATGTCTGTGTACTGCACAAACGTCCCAAAAATATTACTGCCTGCATAGTCATTGCAACGTTACACTTCCCACCTACCCACAAAGTGTAACGCCTCTACAACTTGCAGACATATCGAAAACGTCCCTTGCCATGCCTATATACCTTTCAAACTTCCCATTTTGTTATTTTATTCATTCATTCAAGTGATCTTACTCTTTCTTGCTCATTCTCACATTCTTCTTCACTCTATTCACTCAATCTCTCATTCTCTCAAGTTCTTGCACTTTGGCTCTCTATACCAGCATCTTGGCATTCTTGTCACGTCTCAGGTGTTGCATGCTCTTCGACATCACTATCCTACAAAACAGAGGGTAACTACATTCTATTTTCATTGCATTATTGATTTTACTTTGGTAGCATATTGTTATTCTAATTTATCTATCTATTTATCTCGTCTATTGTCATTTTATTTTCTATCTATCTATTTGGTTGTCTGTGGAGGTGGGAACACCTATGCAGGGGTTTGACCAATGCAAACCCCTAAAACAACCCTAACCGTTTTCTCATTTCCATGTGTGTAGGTTTTGAAAATGTGGCTTTGCGAGAGGCTTCATTCATGGACCTCTTGTGAGTCTCCTTTCTTCCTTTTCATCTTCATTATTTCCTTTTAATCCCATTTTGTTTATGATGGTTACTGTTATTCTATTTATTTTTGTCATACTGTTATTTTAAATATATCCTTGAGATTTGAGTTGTCAAATAGTTAGTGGGTCTTGTTAATGGTGTTTTCTGCACAGCAACAACTCAGACAGAAAATGGTATTCTATCTCTCTTGAAAGATAATCTTCAACAATAAATTGCTGAAAATCACCCCAAAGTCTCTCAGGTGTCAGGTCATGACAATGCATAAACAACTTGGATAAAATGTGAAAATGTTGGTAATCATAATCGGACCATACTACAAGCAGACTGTATCTTTTCAATTTATCAAATCTTGCAATATGATGATCTTAGATCCTAAGTCTAACCAAATGATAAAGAAACAGCAAAAGATAAGGGTGCAAAGATATAATGAGATCTGAACTATTTCTAAGATGAACAATGCAAATGACAGATATCTGGAATGGACCAATCTCAAATAACCAATCCTTGCTTAACCCACAATGCAATATCACAAGAACGGTGCAATCTTCTAAGGTATATAGATTTTCAGATCATAGACTTTCATCCACAATCGAACTAAGCACAAAATAGATATATGGTCCAGGTTGACTTCACCAGCCTACTACAAGCATATAGTTACTGGGAGTATAGACCAGAGATTGCTACAAACATTCCAAGTATGAAATCATGAACATTATTCACAAAACTAATCTAATTCTAAATCTAACACTAAAACTTAGATTTTTAAGCAATTTCAAAGATGGAACAACAGGAACCATGCAAGATTAACCAACACAAAAGAATTCACCAGAGAAGCCACAATTCCTTCAATCGTATTAGATTACCAAGATGTAGCAACAATTCCACTGTTCTGTTACAATATTTGCTTCAAGAACTATCTATTTTCTACTACAGAATGCTCTAACTCTTTTCTAATCTAGCTTATCTCTATTATCTTTCAACTAACTCCTCCCTTACAATGAGGCAAGAATGCCCTTTATAGAGAATCCTCAAAACATGTCGGCCCAGCCAAACATTTACAAAACAAAGAAATAGCCCAAAACAAGTCGGCCTTAGGAATTTTAAAATAAGGCACACATTAAATGCCGATACATCATCAAGGTCGGCCCAAACACATTCCTCAATGTAGCTCGGATCAGCACATGCCCTAAAATAATAGGGAAGCACAAATCTCAAAATTGGCATTAACTACCGCCTCCCTTATCCTTGTTATGATCAGACGCTTCATGAACCTTCAAAAATACTCTATCCAACTCAACAATAGGTGGCAAAGGTAGGATCTTGAGCCGACATTCAATGGAGCCAATTTCTTCCCTCGACTGCTTAACAATTTTATCCCACTCACCTTTATTTACCTGATACTTGTCTACCACAGCCAAGTAAGTTGTTGCATCATCTAGTTGGTGCCCTGTTATAACATTTTCAGAATCAGGGGCATAGACATCATGCCACCATTCCCTCAATTGTTCTAGGCTCAAGTACTTAGGGGCAATCTTCCTCCTGCCAGTCATTATCTCAAAGAATGCAATACATCCCTCATAAACATCAGTCAGATCACCATCCATTTGTTTCTTTCGCTTATGGATCTTCTTAATGGCTTTCTGTCGAATTTGCAAGGCCTCGAACCATTCCCAAGGCTCATTAAGTCTGGATGGAGGAAGGATTCCATCTACAACCAACTGATCCTTACCATACTCGACAATCACTTTAGATTTCTGCAATAGAAGGTCAATATCCTCCTTGTCTTGAGATAAAACATGTTCTAAAAAGTCCTTGGCTCTTACTGCATCCTTTCCAATCGAAGGGATTTCCTTTATTGCATCATCTCCTTTCACTTGGACATCCTTCAACCAATCCATTGCAGTCTAGGTAGAAGTCTTCATCCTTTCAATTTTAGAAATAGTTTCCTTAGGCAAGAAACCAGTAGCAGCAGAAGAAGATGGGTGAAGAGATTGCAAAGGCTTCATTAAGTCCTCTAGACACTTCTTAAGCCTCTCATTTTCCCTTTTAAGCTCATGCTTGGACTGTCTCTTTCCTTAATCTCCCAATTATTACTACACTGGACCCTTCGACTCTTCAATATCCTACTCCATAGAGGCTGGTCCAAGATTGATAGTTTGTACATTATAATCTTTTCCAGTGACCTCATCTTTACTCATACCAACACCAAGGGTGACAATATGAATGACCCTGTTACTTGCTTCATCCCTCTCTATCTTTGAAACTACCTTAGCCATCTTCTTCTTCTTACCTTTGCCAATCTTGGCCAACATCTCATCCCAATCGAGGGGGGTATCCTCAATAATGACTTGTTTCTTTCTTGTAATTTCCTTATCCAACCAATCCGGGACAGCAGGATCTATCCGGATTTCATCTGTATTGGCCTCCTCATGTGGTTCTACTATTTCATCCTTTTCCGCCTCATGAGACTGATCACCTTGATCACCTAGCTCGGGCTCTTCTTTTTGCAGAGGTGATGGGGTCTTAATAAGTGCATCCTTCTTCTCAGGAGATTTGTTGCCTTTGCTGCTCGTAGGAGAATCTTCATACTGTACTAGTGGAGAAGGGTGCATTTCCACACCTTCCACCTCAAGCTCAACTGCTGCACCAAAGAGTTCTCCTTCCTTGAACGGTTCAGCCTCCCCACTAGTCTCATGCTCTTCAGGAGTCCCCTGCTCAAGTACACTTGGTGAAGGGGAAGTAGCCTTTTGTTGCTCCACAGCGGACGTCGTTGGAAGAGGATATGCCTTTTGTAGGGTCTCCTTGGGAGATGGAGTCCTTGATTTCCTTAAGTAAACTCTGGTTTTCTCTCCCGAGCTTTCCACTTCAACCACTGGAGGCTTTTCCTTATCCTTGGAGGTTTCTTGATCTTTCTTCTTTGAGCCCCTAGTTGTCTTTGTCCTTTTCAGCTCTGGAGGGATATCTTCTTTCTCTGCTTGCTCAAGTTCCTCCTCCTCTACAGACTTACCTATTCTCAAGGTTCGGCTTCTCTTCTTTCCCTTTGGTTTCCTCTTATGTTCCGGATCACTTTCCTTTGGGCCTCTCATTTTAATTTTGAAGGGCGAGCTCACTTTAGTTTTCCTTTTGGGATCTTCTTCCCCGGATTCCTCTGAGGTAGAAAGAGGATTTAGATTTCCCATTAAATTGAAGGTACAAGGTACCTTCTCACTTTCCAGCTCCCAAACTTTGTGTTTCAACCATGACTTAGTAAACTTCATGACAGGGGCCATCAGGTCTTCCAACTCAGTTACCTCGTTTTCAACCCAATTTATCTCTCCAATCGATCTATCCTTGACCGACTCATATGCATGATCTTGCACCAGATTCCCATCATCCTCCAACTGGTCAGGGATCAACTTAACATTGTATAGTCTGATCACATCAACTGGAAGCCTAGAGTATCTTTTCTTCCTCGCCTCAAAGTCATCTTTGACATTTTCCCAGTAATCCTCTAGGTCGTCCTTGTGATGGTACTCTTTGGTGGCCTTCTTCTATGCTTCTCCAGTGATGTCAAAATTTGTCCTTTAAGAGTGGAAAGAGAAACCATATGTACTCAATTCATCCCCTGATGCATGAGCCGATTGAATTGAAGGACAAACCTCACTTATGCCAATTTTTAGAGGGAAATCTCCACCAAACCCTGTCTTATGCTTTGCCTTTTTAACAATATCATCGAACTCACATATCTGCCTTGTAACCTCCAATAGCACGATGTGGTCAGTGGGATATCTAGGCAACCTGTATGGAGCAGTTTGACATCCGTCAATTCTAATGTGGGAGAAAGTGGGAAACTGTATGAACCAAGCTCCATATTTCTTTATCAACTCCTTGGCTCCATCGGACAATCTCACATGTTCTGCATTTTGGAGCAACCTGGTAATATGCATTGTGAATGCATCATTTGCCCTTCTAAAATCCTGATGTCCTAGATGCAATTCCGGGTATATGTCATAGACTATATCCTGTCCAAATGTCCCCTTTGGATTTAAACCCCTGTATGGGTAGAATCTAGCCAACACATATATCACATAGGAGGACATGATAAACTTATTTGTTTCCAGCACATCTCTTAACTGCCTGTCAATCATTGCACTGATGAGTCCTGCCCAATGGTAATTAATACCTTGCTCAATCTTATTGATCACATGCACCATCCAGTTCTCCAGTACTCCAGCACTCTTCAAGCCGCCCACTCTACTCAATAGTGTGATTGCATCATATATGTCTGGTCTGAATTTGATCCTGTGTAATTGCTTGGGCAGTTTGGAAAAATTAGACTTCGGTTTCTCCAACCAAGAATTAATCATCTGTTGGGCTTTGGTGGGCTCATCTTCATAGTAAGTTCTGGCCAGGTCCATGTCCAAAGCACACACACATGGCAAGTCTGGCATATCAAATGCTTGGGCAATAGAAACGGGATTGAAGTTTGCCAAGACCCTTCCTTCGGTGCTAACAACCCTTTGTGTATCAAAATCATACTGTCGGGCACACTCCAATATCAATTCGTAACATTGAACCGCAGGAGGGAATCCTACTACATTGACTAGTCCGGACTTCATCATCCCCTTGGTCAGGGCCGATAGATCTTTCTGAGCTGTTCTTACCTTGAATTCCTCATACCTCCATGCCCCTACACTAGTGTCGGAGACCTCAGACCATAATCAAGTGATCTTGCTGTCAGGCACCTGACTCTTCGTATCTAGCCTCAATTTTTCTGCATCTGTAATGGAGGACCCTTCAGTATCCCCCTTGGACTTTCCTACCGCAGCTTTGTTTGATTCAGCCTGCATTCACAAAACAGCCTCATGAATATTCATCTATCATCCATATTCCAATCAAAGGTTAGCCTAGAAAGCACATAAAGCAATTAAAATCCATCACTAATCATCAATCTTGAAAATCCGGAAAAATGAAGTGATCCGGGAAATGGGACAATCTAAGGAAATGCAGTCGGGGCGGAATTCAGAGAAATCCAACCCAAACGGACTCCTGCAGCCAAGATGTCATACATCAAATAAATCGTTAATACGGGCAAAAGAGTTCTGTAACTACCATGAAATTCATTGATTAGCAACAAAAAGTGGCCACTTAGCATTTACTTCATTACCCCCAACATCAAAAATCGAAAAGGAATAAAACCAGGCAGGAAACCGGAAAAATCCGGATGGGTCGAACTTCCGCGGACAGCTCGAAACTCTGGAATTCATCATATTCTGCGGATACGGCAGTAACCAAGAAAATCCGGGTGCACAGAAATTTCGCGGACACCTCGTAAACCCGACGATCGTTAACGCGCCAACCCTTAATCGAATGATCATGTAAACCCCCTATTTGGATTCCAATGGTCATAAACTCAATCCCAATAAGCAAAACTTCAAATACACATGAATTTGGATTCCCAAACTCCACAAATGACTAATCCTCATGGCGAAACGATGATGCCCTAAATTCAGTAACCAGACCTCCGCCATGAAAACCAAGACAAGCTCGACGTTTCAGACACTATCCCTCGAAATGATCAATCTAAAGCACCGGGATCTCTCAAGATATGAGCAGAGTTGGGCTAGACACAAAACATGAAAATCGCGATAACCCTACCAAACCTGATAAATCCGGGCAAATAAACTAAAACCCTAATCTTCATAAAATATATCAAATTACACGCCTAGAAGGTAAAGTCCTACCCAAAACACCTATCCACGGGGGTATACCCAACATTCGATTGATAAATGAAAGCATGCATAGTGCGGGTGATAAAACTCATGAAGAGGTGAGTCAACCCTACTTTGCCAAATACACACCATAAAACAAGCAAGGGCCAACCTGAAGTGACTACCAATCGACTCGAAAGATTCAATCAAAGTGCAAACAAAATGAGGGGCAAGCAATGACTTACCATGGATCAATTCCGAACGAAGCTCAAACTTGAGGAGGTGACTGTGAAATAGTGTTCCCTATCAACGAAGACCCAGCACCAGCGCTTAAGCAATCCACACGCAAGCAGCTCGAATCTAATAATCAAAGCTCAAATGAAGAATTTCAAGCGCCAGAGCAAATAGCAAGTGAATAATGAAATCAAAAGGATGCCAAAAGGCCTTAAATCCACCTGCACTCACGCCAGAGAAGACGTACTTCGAACATTAATGGGCAACAAGACATATCAAGGAAATCCGGAAACCCGAGCCCAAAACGGAATTTCGAAAAAAACCAAGCCGAACGGATAATTCGGGTGAGCACGAATTCTGTGGATAATGCATCCTTCAGGATTTTAATGAGGTTCGGGAAAATCCGCCCGAGCTGGAAAATCTCGGATTCCAGCAGAAACTCGGACTTCGGAAATTTCAGCAATAGCCAGACAAAAGGACCAGGATCCGGGAAAATCCGCCCGAGCTAGAAAATCTCGAACCCAAGTCAAAGCCCAGATTTCGACTAAAACCCAAGTTCAACCAATTCAACCTCAAGGTAAGACCAAAGTCAACAAGGCCAACATCTCAAGACCTTGAAAAGACAAATCCAATAAAAACCAAAGGTCAAAAGACATTGTGAAAAGAGGGTCCCTACTCCGAGTGGGGCGTGTGTGCAAAACTGCACAACAGGGCCATTGTGGTCTTTGTTAGTAAACTCAGTTTATGTCCATATGAGACTACAGTGCGCCATGGGGACATTTGCACGTCGTATTGTCATCCTTGGTCCAGAGCCTGCCATTTTGCTCATGAGACCTCTACAACCTACTCTTTCAGTCTCTAAAATTCTTATCTTTTGATTCCACATAAACCATAAAATATAAACAAACTCCCTTGTCTTCCCATTTTGTCACTTAGCTTTGATCCCTAAGATAGTCGAGGAACATTCACCTCTTTAAGATCACGTCAATTTTGAGGTGTCAAATTTCCTCCTCTACAATTGGTATTGTGCAAAATAGCAACAACAAAAGAGCACCTCCATAAAAATAATGTATGATAGAGAAGGTTAGAAAGCCTCTACATCAGAAAGCTTGTTGTTTGTACATTTAAGATCTTGCTTAATCATGCTTACAAATCTCAATATATTATGGATTTAAGATCTACTTATATGGCTAATGATGATAATGTATTTCATCCCTTAACATGGGTCTAACCCTAGAGTGTTGCAATTCATACACAAACAGGAATCATTGTTCAATACACCATGTAATAAAATATGTTTATTATTAAAGAGATAGGCTTTAATGAGCTCATAAAACTTGGTTATAGCAAACCATCAACAACAAAAAATAACAAACAAAAAACAACACAACAAACCACATAATAAGATATATATTATGATTGATTCAACACCAGCAATTGTTAGGAATGGCGAACAAGATATTTTAGCATTAATTGTATTGCCTAGCATGTTCCTAATCTTAGTTGCAATTACTTGTACCAAATCACTCAACATGGGAAGAAGGTGAGTTGTGGCCTAGCACTTTTATACTAAAGCCAAGGTTAGGGTTGTTGCTAATGATGTGCCAGATAAGTGTGCTAAGGGTAATTGTTTATTAGATTTAGAGAAGAAGCTAAAACTAATGAAGAAAATGTGCCTTCGACATTTGAGATTACAACACTTAAGCTTCAAAAGCATGCAATTGATGGGAATTTCTATAAGCATAGAGTTATAGAGAGCAAATAAAATTGAGAATTTAGCACATGAATTGTGGAATAAATAATTGTTTGTTATTTATGTTCATATCAACTCTTACCACTCCATCTAAACCTGAGGTATGATCTATCTTCTAAATGGAAAAGTTATGAAACTTAATTTATTATACTTTATTTAGAAAAGTTAATCCACACATGCATGTTTTTTTTATAGTTAAATAGTTGTTAAGGGGCAGCACCTTGTATTGATGAAATAAACCTATACAATGCTTGATGTCTTCAATCAAATTCACCCCCAGACCATCCTAATACATTCATACCCTACACTAAGTTTATAGTGAGCATTCCTACCCCCACCCAAAGAAGCCCTTCCAAAAAACTACATTTGCAAATTGGCCATTACATACAAAAACGGCCAAGGACTTATTATAGAGCTAAATACTAATTGACCCATAGCATATATTTTGATTACAAAAAAAAAGTTTCACAAACTATCCTGGGTACCTATCACCATCGTCGTCGGCCTCCTACATATTCCTAGCCTCGAGCACATCCGCGACCACAAGGCAGTCTGCTCCACACGCATGATGAGTAGGGTGGTTGGCCTTTCCCTCCATATCTCAGAAGTCATTCTCTATCCATTCTTCTCCAAGCCCCAACTCCCAATCCTCATCATCCTTAACCCACACCTTCCCCTCCAATCCTTTAGCCCTTGTATATTCTTGTACCCACCCCCCAGTCGAGTTTCTAGCAATACCAGTCGCACGCATCAAGAAAGTGATGCTTCTCTCAATTTCTCCCTAACGCTTCTCGAGCTCGTTAGGCTTTAATGTGCACACCATTGGAAACTTTAATACCTCCACCTCGTTCCCCAACGACATGTAGTAGTTCTGCAGCATTTGGATGAGCAAGTTGTCATCCACATTATCCACAACTTTGTCAATATCCCCCAGCATCGAGTGTTGGAAATCCATCTGGCATAACTTCTTGGTTTTGGCTTCAGAGACTCCCGTGTAGAGAAGCATTGCTAAGAACATTGACGTGATGTCGGCATTTACCCTAAATCTTTGATGAGCCAGTAGGAATTCCCTCCCGATAATTCTTTTGATCGCTCAAAGTACTAATGGGTGCGACGACACCACAATTCCCTTCAGGCATTTTTCTATGATTTCACCATGAAACGCTTGCTACTACTCGGTGGTGTTCTAAGACATTGGTGTATCTATTACATTTAGTCGACCAAAGCATTAAGAACTAGCAAACTTTGATTATACCACTGCCACCCCTCACCTAGGAAAGATTTGGCCACATCCATCACCACACATCCATAAACAGTCACGCCAAGTTATAATTGCCAAATTCATAAGCCCATTTTCCAATGTCAAAAATCTTGTAGTTGTACCCGTAGCATAAGTTGTCATGTGCCTTCGCACTCAACGTTTGCCTACTATTTAAGACCCTTGTCCCGTCAACCGCGTAGGATGCCAATCTAGTTGTCATCTTAATCTCGAGCCCTTTCAGCCGCCTTGGCCTGCCTATCGGCCACATCATTTCCTTCCTGGTATAAGTGGTCGACCCGGAATGCTTCAAAATTTGTAAGGAACTCTCTAATGGGTCGAAACCAGTGATTGAGCTTCTAGTTCGACGTGCTATTGACTCAGATTGCATTAATTGTGATGGGTGTAGATGGATTTGTCAACAAGAGTTTCACCATGTTTATCACGTGCAACACACCTAACACCACTCGACCTAGTATTACCTTTGTAGGCCCCATCGAAGTTTATTTTAATCCACCTGTCCTTTGAAGTCATCCATTTAACATCCAACCTCTTTTTTGAATTTTGATCATTCCTGCCAAGCCCACATAGAAGGAGTTTTCAACCCTATAAAGGATTTTATCATCTTGTCATCCCAGTTCGTGAATACTCTTTGCTTGCTTGATTTACTCCAAGCAACTTCATTAACTAGTTTTGTAATCAACCCCTCTATTTTGACGCAAAGTCCCTCATACTCCAACTCTTTGCTTTGAAAAATACTCTTGGTTCGTTCTTTCCATATTTCCCATATGATGGAAGAGGGAGTGACAACCCAGATACTATTAAAAACTACTTTCTTGGATGGGAGTGGTCACATGTTAAACCAATCCATTATGTATGAAGGAGTCGGATATTGAAAGTTTAATTTGGTCATGGAGAATTTCCAGCAACTATCCACATATGGGCAAGTCAAAAGAATGTGATCAACTATTTTGTTGTTGCATTTGCAGAGCACACACCTTCCAAGTCCCTGAATCCCAAGAGTAGCTAATCTATCTTCAATAAGAATTATCTTTTGAATTAACAACCAAGAGAACACCCCTGCTTTTGGGAGGCAACTTTTGGCCCAAATGAGCTTGCACGGCCAATCCTGCTTGGCCATCACAATTTCCTTAACCTTGTACCCCAACTTAAGTTTATATGATCCAATACTAGAACCACACCATTTGATGGTATCCTCTTGGAGACGGGGAAAAAGTTTTGTTTTTCAATATTTTTGTTAGTGTCATTTTTTGTGCTTGGGGGGCATTAATGTCATGAAGGGAGTGTCATTCCCACTGTCGCACACCATTCCGCCTACTTATTTTCCCATAGTTACAACCTTTATTGCCCCAAATTCTTATTGTCTCTACTTTGATGTCTTCCAAATTGGGGTGATCCACAATTGGCTTCAACCCACCCCACAAGTCCTTCCAAAAAGATGCGCTTCGACCATTTCTTACTTCCCAAGTTATTGAAGTATTTGTTGTTTTTCAATATCTTTTATGCATGGACTTTGTGAGGAAAATTTGTGCCGTTTGACTGTATTTCTTTCTGCCCTGCGCTCTTTGTTGTTGGATGCCCGCGGCCTGTAACAGGCTGGGGCTTTCCTTTTTTGCTGCATAGGGGTCTGAGGGGAGTTGGGGGCGGCGAGTCGAGGCTGTGCGGGGTGAGGGAAGTGGGTGGTGGAAGCGGGGAGGTTCTGAGAGGAGGATTCGATGTGGGTTGAGCGCTAGTTTTCGGTGTGAAGGTATGGCATAGGCTCCCAAAGGCCTTGTGCTTGCTGGGCCAAAGCCTTCTCAGAATTTTTCGGCAGCCATGCATGCACAAAAATTGGATTCATCCTTTGTGGGTGAGAGCTCTAAGCTCAAGAAAGTGAACGGATGCTTGCCGCGGAGTCAAGATCGCCTTGTTCTGGTTATTTCTCCTAAATCAATTCAGGAGGACATGGATTATTGGAGCCAACATTTTCTGATCTGCAAGTTCTTGGGTATTCGTGTCCCTCTTTTGGCTTTAGAGTCCTGGATCCGTCACACCTGGCAGGTTGAAGGAGATTTCGATCTTTTGGTGGCTGCAAATGGCTATTTCATGGTTGATTTTTCTTGTATCTCATATCGTAATCGTGTTTTTGAGGGAGGGTCGTATTTTTATAATCATGTTGGCTTGTTCATTAAGCCCTGGCATGGAGGTTTTAATGCGACAGAGGATCTTCCTACACGGGTTCTGTATGGGTCCATCTTCCATGGCTGTCGTTAGAGTTTTGGAGGGAGGATATTCTGCACCGGATTGCGGCTTTGTTGGGGAAGCTGGCTGCCATTGCTCAAAATACTTTGGATAAAAAAGTATTCTCTTATGCTCGCATTTGTGTTGAAATTGATTTAAATAGCCCTCTACCAAATTCTTTGGAAATTTGTATTGGCTTTGCCTCGTGGATTAACCGCTTGATTATGAGTCCCTTCCTTTTCGTTGCCGCTTTTGTCACGAGTATGGGCACCGTCAGCGCTAGTGTCCTCGGGCACCCAAAGTTGCAGGGGTGTCTTCTTCTCCTTCTTCTGGACTTCGGTGGAGAAAGGGGATAAAGGGAAGGCGTCTACGGTTGAGGGTGCGCCTGATAAGGATGGCTTTATCCCTGTTAAGTAGAGAAATAAAGGGAGGGGTCACAAGCGGGCCTATAAGGATAGTCAGAGTGATCAGGGTTTCAATCAGTTTGAGGTCCTCGATAATCAGGCTTTGGAGGAAGGGATTCCTATTGAGCTTTCTTCTGGTGCCATTCGCATGGATGTTGGGTTGGATACAAGGCTGGAGAAAGCAATTGTTGTGCAAAATATTTCTCCGGCATTGGAGCAAGGGAGTTCGAAGCCTCCTGGGGCCTTTGTAGATGTGCAGGATGATATTGTTTTAGCAGATTTAGCTAAGGCAGTGTTTTCTTCAGGTAAAGGTCGAGAATCGTCTCCTGCCTTGGGGGTGCTGCAACGCCCTCCCAAGAAGGGGCATTTTGAATTTTCTTCGAAAGTTGGTTGTAAGAAGGATGCAGACAAGCTTAAATCTACTGGGGATCTATTGGTAGAATCTGGTGCTATTAAGACCCTTGAGGCCCACTTCTCTCAACCTTCCTCATGATTATTCTCTCATGGAATGCAAGGGGGTTGAATAGCACCTCCCATCAAAAGGCTATTCAAGATTTGATTGTTGTTCATTCTCCCGATATCTTTTGTGTTCAGGAAACTAAGCTTCAGGTGGACCTCATGCTTCAACATGCCCCTCGTATTTGGTTTTCTGGCCAGTGTCAGTGTATTGGGTCTAGGGGAACCTCTGGGGGTCTGGCTCTTTTATGGGATCCTCGTAAGGTTGTTCCTCATTGGTGGATTTCCAGCCAGTCTGCTATTTCTATGGTGGCCTCGATTTTGGAATCTAGTGAGACTATTTTGGTTAGTAATGTTTATGCTCCAATTGATATTTGTGGTAAATCCCAGCTTTGGGCTCATATCAGGTATGTTAGGTCTTGCACTCCCTTTCTGCCTTGGATCTTAGCTGGTGACTTCAATGTTGTGTTGAGCTTGGAGGAGAAAAGAGGAGGGTTGCCTAGGCTTGGTCCTACTTCAAATCTATTTCGGACTAATGTGGACTCTCTAGCTCTGATGGATGTAAAACCCTCTAATGGAATTTTCACTTGGAATAATAGACGGAGTGGGCCTGAAGCGATTGCCCAGCGGCTTGATCGTTTCCTTGTCTCTTGCTCTTGGGTTAGAGGTAGCTTGGTCATTTGCTCTGAGATTCTTGACTGGCATGGCTCTGATCATTAGCCAATTAAGTTTTCGACTTCAACTTTTCCAAATCCTAAGAATCCACCTTTCAAATTCCAGCTCATGTGGTTGCATGATCCGTCTTTGGGTGATCTTGTGGCTCAATGGTGGCGGGATGGTGCCCCTGTGTATGGTACAGCTATGTATTCTCTAGTTAAGAAGTTGCAATTTGTTAAGTTTCATCTTAAGCAATGGAATAGGTTGAGTTTTGGTAATTTTCGGTCTAGGAAAAGAGAAGCGTTGGACCGCCTTGCTGTGATTACCCGTCAGATTCGAGATTTGGGCTTCTCGGAGGCTCTTGGGCATGCTGAATCCCAGGCTCTGAAATTGGTGGAAGAGTGGGAGCTTTCTGAAGAGATTTTCTGGAAACAAAAGGCTAGGATTGATTGGCTTCAAGAGGGTGAATGGAATACGGCCTTTTTCCATCATTCAGTGCAAGCTCGTCGAAATAAGTGCTTTATTTCTTCTCTTGTTAACTCTAAGGGTATTTCAATCTTTGCACAACATGCTCTGTCTAGAGAGGCTCGTCATTTCTACTCTAATCTTTTCACTGAGGATTCTTTACCTACTGAGGCTGATGAAAATAGAGTCCTTGCTTGTATTCCCTCTTTAATTTCTAATGAGTTGAATGCTTCGCTTATTTGCCTGGTGACTTTGTCAGAAGTGGAGGAGGTGGTGTTTGGGATGAACAAAGGGAAAGCTCTTGGCCCTAATGGGTTCCCAGTTGAGTTTTTCAAGGAGTTTTGGGATATTGTGAAGCTGGATTTGTTGGAGGTTGTTCGAGAGTCTCTTCATAGTAAGCAGATGTTTCGTGCCCTAAATGTTACTTTTCTGGTTCTCATTCCTAAGAAGGAAGGTGCAGACAAACTTGATCTCTTTCGACCTATTGCACTCTGTAACATGGTGTATAAGATTATTACGAAGTTGATGGCTGAGAGACTCAAATCTTGTTTGCCTATGATCATTTTTGAGGAGCAAGGCGGCTTTGTGGTTGGGCGACAAATTCTGGATGGGGTGGTGATTGCGTCTGAAGCCATTCATTCCATGGCCACCTCTCAGGATAGGTCTATGTTTATCAAGTTGGATATGGCCAAAGCCTATGACAGAGTTAAATGGAGTTTTCTTCAGAAGATTTTGTTGGCCTTTGGTTTTTCCTCTGATTGGGTGAGTTGGGTTTTGAGTTGTGTGACTTCTTCCTCCTTTTCGGTTATTGTGAATGGGGAACCTTCTGAGCTTTTTGGGGCTACTAGGGGCCTTCGTCAGGGGGATCTGCTCTCTCCTTATTTGTTTATTATTTTGGCTGAGGGGCTTGGCCATCTTCTTAAATCTCAGGTTTCTCATGGCTTGATTCATGGTTGGCGGTGGGGGATGGGCTTGCCTATGCTTTCTCATCTCCAATTCATGGATGATACCTCTCTTATGGGACTGGCTCGTATTAGGGAGGCTGATTCCTTCGGGAAAACTTTGGACATCTACCTTGCGGCTTCGGGCCAGAGAGTCAATGAGCAAAAGTCTTCTATATTCTTCTTTAATACTCCTTAAGCTATCCAGCGTCGGATTGCTGCTATTCTGCGGTTTCAAATTGGGTCTCTTCCCTTTGTCTACTTGGGTATTCCTCTTGTTGTTGGCTGTTAGCCCAAATCCTCTTGGCAGCAATTGCTTGATAAGCTTAGGCGGAAGGTTACTCATTGGACTCATCGTTGGTTGTCTTCTACAGCTAGATTGACTCTTCTCAAGTCTATTATCCAGGCCCTTCCCATCTACAGGTGCTTTGTTCAAGCGGCTCCTATGTATTTCCTTAAGGAATTTGATGCTCTTTCTCATCAATTTCTTTGGAGAGGTAATTTGTTGTCTTCAAAATGGAGCCTTGTTAAGTGGGAATCGGTGTGTAGACCAAAGCAGGAGGGTGGTCTTGGTTTACGCTCTACTATTTTGAATGGGAAAGCTCTTGCTGCCAAGCTTTATTGGCGCTGGTGCACCCATCAGCACTAGTTATGGGCTCATATTCTCAACCATAAATATCTTCGGGGTGTTGCTTCTTTTGAGGTCTATCGCTATCCTCTAGAAGGGAGTGGTTCTATGATTTGGCATACTTTGAAAGTGGGGGCGCAGTTGATTAAGGATGCTCTTTTTTGGATCTGTCATTCGGGGTCACAGGCTCTTTTTTGGTTAGATTCCTGGGATGGTCACCCTCCTATTCTTTCTTCTTTTCCTCATCTCCAGCCTCTTTCTAAGGTTTTTAGTGCGGGTGGTTGGGATACTATGGAGCATTATAAGGTGGCGTAGCATGATGGTTTGGTTCTACGTTTTTGTTGGAAGCACCCTTCTGAGTGGCCACCAGGAGGGTCTAAGGGGGATAGGCGTGAGCTTTCCCAACTTTTGGCTTCCTGTGCTTGTAATTCTTTAAGAGGACCTAATGTCTTGGCTTGGGATGGTTCAAACTTGTCTAGAAAGTACTCTGTGGTTTCCAGTTATAAGCAGATTGGTAGGCAGTTGTTTGGGGACATTGAGGTCCCTTGGTGGAAGCAAGTTTGGCACAAGTTGTCATGGCCCAAGTGCAACTTCTTTATGTGGTTAGTGGCTCAAAATCGGTGACTTACTTGGGATAATTTATGTAAGCGTGGTTTCCAAAGCCCCTCTATGTGTGTTTTGTGTCATGGCTATGAAGAGAGTGTCTCCCATATCTTCGCCCAATGCTCCTATGCTAGGGAGATTTGGCACTTCTGGTGGGGGGTGTGGAATATGACCTGCTGGCATGTTTCCTCTTTGGTGGAATTTGGGGGACGATGGGGCAGGGCCCTGTTTCTACTTCCTTTCTTCAGGCTGCTTGGGCTCTTGGGCCTTCCTTTATTATCTGGAACCTTTGGTTGGAGAGGAATAGGCGGATCTTTCAGGATTCGCGATTGATGGCTCCTCACCTTTGGAGGAAAATTTTACACTCCTTAGGAGAAACTATTGCGACTAAGTGTGATATGACTATGCTGGTGGACTCTCGGGATGTTGATTGTTGTAAGCGTCTTCATCTTCCTCCTCCGCAATGACAACTCATGCGCAACAGATGCAGGCATCCTATCCCGAAGGTGAATAGGGATGGAAGATGGACCCCTCCTCCCTTTGGAGTCCTAAAAATCAACTCGGATGGCTCTTCTCGTGGAAATCCAGGTCATGCTGGCATTGGCTTTGGCTTTGATTGTTGAACAAATTCTCACTCTTTGTGCCTCTCTGGAGTATATTACTTTCAATCATATTCCCTGTTAATGGAATGGTGTTGCTAATTGCTTGGCTAAATGGGCTTCTGATCATATGCATGATTGGAATTTGGTGGATCGGGGCCAAATTCCCCCGGATTTGTCTCATCAATTGGATCACTTGGTTGAACTTGATAGGGCCATTTAATGCCCTTGCTTTGTAACGTTTCCTTGGTTTAATAATATTTTTACCCCCCTTTATGTTAAATATCTTTTATGCATATTGCCTATGAGCCTTCCTAAACATACATTTTAATATTGGAGTCTACATTGTTGTTAAGCTATATTTCTAATATATTATTCTAGCAAGCTTGATTAAATATATC